>JBBBDQ010000515.1:2380000-2770000 GCA_037127315.1 Ascarosepion bandense
GAATATATATATATATATATTTTTTTTTTTTTAATTAATTTTATCTTAAATGTTCCACTCATTGTGGGAACATGCACAGCTGTTCTAAACATAACATTTTTCAAATTAAAAATGTAATTGCAGTTCAAAACAGTTTAAAATTACAAATACACAAATCTTTGGTTTTATTTAGTCAAACTGAAATGAACAATTATTGCAATGAAATTAAAGGTAAATACAATCAGCCAATGGACATGTTAAGGTTAGAAATACCACACACAATTTTCTATATAGTGCAAAATCAGTATACAGTATTTAGGGGGCTTTTGTCAATTTTAAAACTAAATTACAAAAAGATTTGACTTTGATAAAATATTATACGCAAAATTTCAAGAAGTGTACAGTTATTTGAAATTTATGAACAGATTATACATCAATTGTATAGTTCAGTACTAAAGCCATAATAATAAAACATACTAAAAAGACTGATAAGTCATTAGACTAACAAAGTCAGTGAGATAGGCTTGCTAATACTCTATTGTAGATGGCCCTTTAATTGAATGTTAGATTTCCTATTTTTCAAGATAATTTAAAAAAAGGTTTTGTTTTAAGATTTGTAACAATTAGTATATCAGTAGAATAATTGAAAAGGTCATGCACTCAAAGATTCAGATCTATTTAATATGATGTCATGACGCTACAGTGTAGCACTTCTGTGCAGGGTGAGCATGAATCATACAAAGAACTGCAATCCACCACCACAACCGTGCCCCCCCCTAATTGTATAGCACTAACTGTCCCTAACACCAAATAGAGGAAAGGACAAGCTAGAAAAAAACTGTATAAAAGCAGTATGCATTCAACAAACATGGTTGAATAAAAAACAGCTCACACGTCAGGACTTTAAATAAGAGACCCATGTTGAAAGCAATAAACTCTTAAAAAAATATTCCAAATGTTTAAAGACTTTTTTTACTTTTAGGCATTTACTTTTATTTAACTGATTCTTAAATTGTTAGGAAAAAAAAATTTAATTAGCCATTTTCATTAGTGTCATCTGGTTGAAATATGAATACCAGAAAATTAAGTTGAGAATTAATAATACTTCATTTTTAACAACTTCATAAACACAAATGTTGGTTTTAAAATCATAATTCATTTACTATTCTTCAAAAAGCAAAATATGACCATTTACAAATTCACAAATCTAAAACTAACAAAAACATACAGTACTCAATTTTTCTAAAACATTGATGTGCCACAAAACCATATATTGTTTTTCATTAACAAAATGTTTTAAATGTTAATTTTGTGTGTGCGTAACACATGAATTCTTTAGGAAATATGCTAGGTAAAATTTAAAAAAACTTGATATTTATTTACAATATGCAAAAACTAAGTATTAACCTTAAATACAACCACAGTTTGAATTTAAAGATCATTCAATAATTTGAGCATAAAACTAAAACCCAAAATTGGATTCTTTCTGTGAACTGAAAGTTGTGAGGAAAAAACTAAATGAAAAAATGACCTCAAAAACATTCAATATTTACAGGATTATTTCCAAACTCTGAAAGGAAGTCTATGTTACAAAGGAAAAAAAATTGTACAAAAATTTTTTCACCAAGGGTTCTATGCTCAACTATTTTTTTGATAACCACTTATGAATAGAACAAAGGGGTTGAGCCTACCATAACAGGCCACTAGTAGTTACATTATCAGTACCAATTTGATAGTCATCACGACTGAATATTATAAAGGTGAAACAGTTCATTTTTCTTCTTAATAAACAAAGTTAAAAGGTACTGTCCTGTACTATACCAATATATCCTCATAAATAATTTTCCTTATTAAAGCAATATTTACAGATGGATACACATTGAACCCATCTATTATATAGTTATCAAACTATGCTGAGAAGTCATTTAAAGCCAATACTCACATCTTTGTGCCAGATTATACTCAGTAATTATCTCCATACAGACAGACACTTGCATTTGGAGCAGGGGGAGGAGTTGTTAAATTCATAAGGATTTATTTTTATACATTTAAGTTTCTTTTTCAAATTAATCCCCAGAAAATTTCTGCTCTGAAAATGACAAGATCAAAATATATGCAAATATTGACAGATATGCACATTATCATTTTTTTTCTGGTAAATACTGAAGCATATGCTAATTACACACGAGGCCAACACCAAGTTTCTAGCCCAAAAGAGTTGGTAATGTACATATTTTAAGATGTTATGTAAACTAAACCGGTGTTTTTACTTATTGCTCTCTTTCTCTCTCAAATATCAGCAGATCAGAGCTGTTGAGTAGGTTAGTACTTACAACAGTTTGTCAAAACTGGATTAGTTCCAGAAATTGTTGCACTTATGTTTTAATAATGGACTTCTATTTATTTTTTCCCCACTCTGGTTACCTTTTTTATACCATTGGATTCAGTCAGTTAAGTGCTATACGTGACACATGCTTGAGTGATTATGTCTCAAAGACATGACTGACTGAGCATAAAATTTTCTGGTAGTAAGTTGGTATTATTTTCTGCAGTAGAATGGTTGCCAATCAAGGCTATAAAACCCAATTTGTCCTGCTATTTAACCCATGGCTGGAAAGAGAAGAGCTGGATTAATACCTTTCGCAAGGGTATTTGCATGTAAGAGAATGAAACAAATATTAACTGAAATGTGCACTCTGCTCTTTGATTTTCACATTCCAAGCTGATGTTCAATGCACCACAAATAGTTATCATGACAATATCTACAAAGGCATTAGTAAAATAATGTTTATCTCAGTTAAATGAAATTACAACCTTACTGATATAGATTTTTATAGAAATATGTACAAATACCGTTGACAAATTATCTTATAATCTTGTGAAAAGTTGAAGGGTTTAATTCCAATAATTTTCTACTGTAAAAATTAAAAGATAAATATTGACGTTTTGCATCATAACTAATTATTTATGAATGTCAACATTTTCCATTTATATATATATATAAAAAAATCTTAGAGATAAAGCCAGAATGAAGATCAAACTCCTAACCCAACAGCAGTGTTCCTTGTTTTAAATTCAATAATATAAGAGGGACTAAGAAAATAGCATTTTTTAGTTTAAGAAAAACAAGCTGAGGGTAAAAAAAAACTACATTACACATTACTTTTATAAGCAATCAAGCCTAAAAGTTTCTCAAATGGCGATTAGTATTGACTTAAAAATATTGTTCACCTATTTTTAGGATGTTTATATAAGTAATAAACTTAATAAAATTATGAAATATTTGAAATATTTTACAATGTGAAATATAAGCTAGTATTTTTAAAATAGTTTCCAAACTGTATAATAGGGCTATTCAAAATATAAAATACATAGGCAATAATTTTCTCTGAAAATAGAGCACAGAGAATTTCTTAGAATATATTACATTGTAATATTTTAAGAAAATACCATAAATTATCTAATTATTTATTAGATTAATTTACATTTTTGCAATATTTTTACAGAAAATAGATATTTTAATTTTTGTAAACAGTTTTAAATGTATATTTGTTGCTGAAAAAGCTGAGTTAATGACAAAAATTAAACTATTTTTTGAAAGGTAGCACCAAATTGGTTAACACAGTTTGAATAGATGACTAAGTTTCACACAAAAAAAAAAATTCTTGTGATTATATTGATTGGAATAGCTGATTAGCATCCCTTTTCTTTTAGCCAGCTTTTTTTGCAATGTAATTTCATCTATTTAAAAAATTTTTACAAAAATTAAATACACTTTTCTGAAACTTTCTTTATTTGAGGAATATTAACAGATTTAAAGTATAATCTGATTTGAAAAATATTATTTAATTTTAAAAAAATGCAGAAAAATGGATTTTAAAATGAACAGTAGTAGTGATTTGTATATCTCAACACCCGACATGCACTGAAGAAGCTATACATGTTTACTGTTGTTCTGTTGAATCATAATTTAAGAAAATGACTGGTGAACTTTTTATAATTTTTAAATAATTTTACAAATGTTGAAAATATTCTCCATCTAATTTTAGGATTGTTGACTTTAAGTTTACTTATTTTCTGATGTGTATGGCCATCCATACTTTCATAATGGGCACATTTTATACACGTAAAAAAAAAAAAAAAAAAATTTATTTTTAAAATCTCAGAGTGCAACGATTTGTATTAAGCTTTTCAATTAGTAAATTAAGTCTTCATTTAATAAATTAATAACACAGACAAGTTAAGAATTTTGAAGCTATAAAGAAAAAAAAATGAAAACAAATGTTGTAAAAATAAAAAATTCATTATTCATCACAAATTTTCTTCTTCAGACAATAATTTTCTTCATAGTTTTATTGTATTTTTTTTTTTATTTGACTATTCAGAGCAGATTATAGAAAGTGAAACTATTTGAAAGAAAGAAAAAAGAATTTACATTACAATAAACATTCTCCAAGGAGTCCTGCGTTTAACTAATAAACCAAATTCATGAAATTAAATTTGGGAGTGGGGGTAACAGATGTTTTATGAAAATAATAATTAAATTCATTCGTGAGTAAGTTCTGAAAGATTAATTTAAAATCTGACAATTATACTTATTTGATTTTAGCAAACAAAAATGACCAAAAAATGTGTTTTTCACCATAGAAATTCCCATAGTCAGCTTTGGTCCCATGCTGACGCAAAAGAAAAAAAAATCGAACATGCTCGAAAGGATTAAAAAGAAAAAAGTAAAACATAATTAAAAAAATAATTTGTTTTTAACAAATAATTTGACAATAAAACATTGTTTTTATTAAGTTTTGAGGCCTTTTTTCCTCAAGCTATGTTAAAAAGTGGAGGTACCTACAAATTATGAAAATCATGCTCATAAAACATTTATTTAACAACAATATTTCAAGCGAAAAAAATAAAAAATAAAGAAAATTGTGAAGAAAACCAAAATCAAGTATAGAAGAAAGAAAACTATTATTTTTATATCAACAAAGTCAATAATCATTCATTGTATGTAGTTACATTAATAAAAAAAATTCAAGCTTATACTTTTACGTACACATTGCATAACAGTAACACTAACAGCAGTATGCACCAAAAACCAGTCTAGAGAGAACACACATTTTTGCTGCTTGCAAGCTAATCAAACCTAATTTTATTTTTTTATGTACTTACATGTGTATTGTTGATTTGTACAATAAAAAAAACATAGGACTTAAAAGAATATATTTACTTCTCTGCGAAAATGATAAAATAAATAATAAATTCATGTTAATGCAATATGCAACAGCCACTACTAGATATAAATTACATATTGTTTTCTTTATTCAGAGTTGGAAAAAGTTGATATCAGACAAAGGAAATCAGGAAAGTAAAGCTAATCAGAAATTTGATTTGTTGGTAGTGCTATCGTCTTAAAATTTATTTTAAGAAAAAAGAAAACGGAATATTTTACAAATTAGGTTTGCTTAAAAAAAAAAAAAAAGAAAAAAAAGCTCCTCGTTGACTTTAGAAATCAATTTTTAATCGATTATCTCATTTAAATGCAAGTAATCGTCAATGATTTTTTCCAGTTTTACCAACAAGTCTCACTAAATCTAATTCTTAAATCAGAAACGTGAATGGAAAAGGCTTGAAATGATAAGATATCGCTACGAAATCGGTGCTTCTTTAACGCACGCGAAAATTTGAAGAAATGTGTTTTCTGTTTATTAGTAGTCATTTTAGGGTCGACATTAATTGATATAATAAACATGGCCCCTTCTTTATAAACCACTTTCTTTGTGAGTTTTTAGTCTGAAAGTGTTGATAACATACGGTTTCTCTTTCTACCCCAGATCAAAGAAACATTTAACCTTAATAAATCTAAGAACTATGAATAGCACTTTTCACTCGTTCCAAATAAATTAATATTCTTTCTTTCTTTCAGATAGAATTAGTTCGAAATAAATGTCACATGCAACTACTAGAATTACTCTTGTAATGTTTATAGTTTCTTGTAACTGACTAAAATAACAACAGAAGTAGTAGCAGTCGTATTTAGAGCGATGAGGAGTAGTGTTTCTCTTTCACAAAAGAAACAGCCATATCCACGCTACTGGTATTTTTTTTTTTTAGAAACACCCTATGCAACTACTACTACTTACTTCCCACACATCCCAAGGATAACTACAATAAAAGACTGGTTCATGCAAATTCCATTACCACTTCTTGCTTAGCAACAAACCCATATTACAAGATTAAAAGAAATAGAGGGGGGGAAGGAAAGAGAGAAATTGAAGTTTTTGTTTAGTCTTGGGGGGGGGGGGGGGAGACGTGAGTGCCAAGTATTCTTAGCTCTTGTTTATTGCATGTACATTTCATTTAACTAAAATAAATTTTACATTGTTATGTAGAACTCAATTAAGATCTTTTTTTAACGTGAATTCTAATTTATAAACAAAATGACCCCTCGTAAACCAAACCAAAATAATTGTAGAAAAATAAGATAAGGAACATAACAGAATGGAGAAAGTCTCTATAGAAAAGTAAAAAAAAAACTAGTTAATACCTATAGTATATATTATAATAAAAATCACGCCAGACGATCTCTTCATATCGAGTCTCCCACATCCAGCCCACCTTGCCCATAAAGGTGTGTTACTATTTAATCACGTGATTCGAGTGTTGTCAGTGGTTCTGTCAAAAAAGATAATCACCATCTCTAAATAATTTTCAGATGGTCCCCCCACTCTCTGATCAATTCAAATAAATTATTAATTAGTAATACCAACTTCCTTCTGGATTTCGTAAAAAAACTTTTAACAGACTCCCTCCTAAGACTCCCTCTACTTCTTTTTTTAATAGTTTTTTTTTGTAAAAAACAAGAATACTCAAACAAAAAAAATATTCGTTTTTTTCTTTGTTATAAATTTTAAAATTTATATTATGAAAGAGTATAAAATAGTAACACTGTTAAGAAGAGTACTTAATTTTACTGGGATATTGACAAATTTTAATGAAAACTGTCTATTCAGAATATGAGCGCAAGTGCAAAGCAAAAAAATATTTACGAAAACAATTATGCTCTAAGCCTACGTTGTATGTAATTTTATGGATCTTATGTCACAAAAAAGGTTCCGATGATGAGAGAGGTTACAATTGAAAAAAGCCAAAAAAATATGAAAATACATTTAAATAAGTGTGTTTGTTTTTTTTTTTAATAGAAATTGGAAAAATGTCCTACACAAAAATAAAATAGATCAAGATTCAAGAATATAAAAGTTTTATTTTATTATCGAGTGACTCAAATAAGTGATTTTTTTTTATTACACATAATAATTGGCCTTAGTTTTTTCGTTTTTTTAATTTTCAGATCTGCTAAAAATCGTCACAGTACGACACACCAACACAGGTCGTTTTTCAGTTTTTTCTGTTCTCTCATGTATTTAAGAAAAGTGAAAGAAAAAAAATCTACTAAAAAATATTTTCAACTAAGATAACTTAAACGACAAAAAATAAAGAAAAAAACCTTTTTAAGTTAAATAAAAATTGCTTAAGCAAAATTAAATAGAAAATTAAAATGATAAACTACCGTTTTTAATTCATTGAATGAAAACTTACGTTTTTATTTTTCTCTCTCTCTCTCTGGTTAGTATTTTTAGATTGCTTTCTGAATTTTGTATATTTTTATGCAAAAATCAGACTAGTGTTGGTATTTTCTTACTTAAAAAACATGAAAGCAGAAATAATTAAGAAAACAAAAATCAAGACGTACATTGTACAATACGTTCATTTTTAAACCGACTTTAAGCAATTCACTAAGACTTGAAAAAGGTAATTCGCAGATTTATAGAATTTTTCTTATTTTTAAACACTAACCTTAAAATAATCGATTTAAATTTAATCAATTTTTCCCGTCACTGCAGAAAGTAATATTTCCTTTAAAAATAAAAAATCTGACTATATTTTTTTTTTAATGAAGTAAAAACGGGAGCTCCATAAATGATCATTGGAGTTTGAAATACGAGAATAAATGTTTGTTTTAATATTTTAAATAAAAATTATATCCAGCAATATTTTGTTTATTTTATTTACTATATAGTATATAAATACGTTACTTATTTTTCATTTTGCTTAAGTCTGCGTATAAAAATATTCTACTTTTTCTTTGTGATAGAAAAAATATAATTACGACAGAATTTTCATAACATCAATGAGTTGGAAAAAAACTTTTTAAGTGTCACAAATTATACAAAAGATAAGAAACTCATCAAGAACGAGTGAGAAGGTGTGTTTATCAGGTGACAACCTTATCATTAATCGTACTGAAGAAAACCTAGAAAATAAAGCAGCATCTGTGAATGATTGTTTCAAATCGTTTTTTTTACTTACGATTTTTATTTCAATATTTATTTTTCTACACGATCCCAAGATAAACTCAGAACCTTTAAGTTTGCAATACGAAACAAACCTAGATACAAATTAAAGATAAATACCATTTTCTTTGTTAAATGAAGATGAACTAAAAATAAAAACATTAATAAAGAACAAAAATGTCTTTCTAGTTTTATTTCGTGCCTTTTCCTTTCAAACGTTTTTTTTTAAATAAATAGATCACCCTGTTTATTTTAGAAATATTCTTAGAAAACTGATCCTACTTTTTTTCTCAAATATTAAAATAATAGAGGAAATATCGAAAGATAATGCAGGATTTTCTAATGATAAATATAGCCTAAGATAGCATTTTTCTTTCTTTTTCAAACAAATAGTTTTGCCTTTTTTTTATACTGACTTGTACTTTCAACGCTACCTTTGTAGTGGACCCTCAAGTTGTTCTGTGACAGCCCGATGTAGGTATACTTGTCCTTAGGACTCCAAGACCTAGGCAATGGAGTTTCGTCTTCATTTACAGCCGGGTACAAAGACTTTAGTCGATCGACACAGCTCCGGTTTTCTTTATCTTTGGAGTTGTAAGCATTTCCATCAACAAAACTAGACGCCATCATTCGGCTACTAAATCTCGCAGAACCCGGATGTCGGCGGCGGCGGGAGTGAAAAAGAACAGCCGACTGATATTTCCCCCACCTCCTAAGCTAGCAACGGGGGTAGAAAAGATTGTTGTAAAAGCAACAGGAGAAGCAGCAGCATCAAGAGGAGCAGTGTGAAGAGTATTTATTATTGGAGTAGCAACAGCAGTAATTATGGTAAGCAATCAGTAGGGAAAATTGGATAATCTCCCCTTTGTTTATTTACTGTCCGATAGAGTGAGACACTTGTTTCCTTTTTTTTTTTTGTAACTATTTTCTGGTGCCACCATACTTTCTCAATCAATCTAACGTTACTATGGCGACAACAAACTGGTGACTTTTCGTGAGCTTTAGAGACAAAAGCTGTCCATTTATTTATAACATGAACAATTATTTCCAGTCATTGATGTTGCGAAACGATTGAAGGGTATAAAAATGTTGACTAAAAAAAAGGTGACATTTTATTTCAAGGACTGGGTTAGCTACATTTTAAAAGTGGAGGTGTATTTTTTATTTTATTTTAAAAAAAATAAATTTTAATTTATCTTTTAGATTTTTAAGAACGGATTTACACAGAAATCAATCAGAATATATTTTGTTTGTTGGTAGATTTTGTTTCAAACTATCAAAATTTAATTTAGCATTATTGCATCTTTTTTTTTTTTTTTTTTTTTTTTTTTTTTAAACATGGTTGGTTTCCGTATTGAGACACACTCTTGCTTTCGTAGTATTTTAAGAGAGTTACCTGTTTTTGTTTTTTGTTTTTCGCTCTTTTTTATAATCTGGATAGTAAATAATACCTTTTGGATTTTTTTTTTTTTTTTTGTCACAGTTGTATAAAAGAAGGTTCAATCAAAATATTTAAAAATAGTAGAGACCAATACCAGAACTGAAACAGCTTCTGCAGTAAAAGTAACAAAAAGTATTAGAACATTTTTAAACCATGTGGTATAGCAAGCTTGAAGAAATTATTACAAATATGTCTTTTTGTGTGTTTATCTTCTTTTTTTTTTTTTTCTTGCATGTCATTTATTGGTGGAATTGTATATAGGTAAAAATATTGTGATTTAGATAATTAAAATTTGCTTAATGGTTCAAGTAAGCACAGATCTTCTAAAGCTCAATAGCGGACAGAAGAATCTATGGTTAAATGTTGTCCATAAAATAATTAACTGCTTGCTGCCCTCCTTGAAGGATATTTCTAATTATTCTTGTTGTGACAGAGCCAAAAATATAATGGAAAGAAAAAAAAAGACACACCTCCGGGAAACCACTTGTTTGTTTGATCTATTACCTTCCAGGGCAATAGATCTCTCCATTCTAAGAGAAAGCGCTTGAGGGACAGCTTTTATCCTTTGAGTGAGCCCTTCGCAAAAAGAACACTGCTATAAATTTTCGGCATAAACGGCATTATTTTTCTCTATTTGACGCTGTGTGAGTTTGTTTCTTCAACTGTGGTGTATATGTATTTTTTGTGTGTTGGTGCATCTGGGAATTGCTGTCCAATTGTATACAGTGACAAGAAAGAAAAAGAACTAAAGATGATAAAGATTTGACTTTGTAGTTTCATGGAAACAATATTGAGTTTCTATGATGAAACATTGCCACAGGATTTTACAGAATCCGTCTATTTTTTTTTTCTGGTGTCTTTAAAAAATATAAAATTACTTGCAACAGAAAGCAAAGGTTATAGCAAATTGTTGTGTATACTGAAATATATGCAGATGGCCATAATAATACTTACCATAATTAAAAATACCCAAACATTAAACAAAAAATAATATAGACAGAAATAAGTTGAAAGAACATAAAGAAGGTTTTCTTTATACAGAGAGAATGTGTAGAAACATGTGCTTTCTTTCTGACCCTGAAAAGGAAATATTAGAAAAGCTTGTTCTCACAAATCACATGCTGCAAGAAGTTGTTTTTCAAAGGTATCCAAGAAGCATCACAGCATCTCCCCCAAAACTGTTTGTTATGCAGACTAGTGTGTCGTTGACTGGTCATTAATGGTCACATGACCAGATAAACATAGTGCTTACTAATTAGAAAGAGGAATGTTAACCCACCATAATTATATTAAGGATGAAATTGCAAGAACCAAATTCATCCCTATAGATGAAACAGCTGATATTTCATATCAAGATACGTACTGAACTCTGAAATTAAAGAAACATTCATAAGATTTGACATATTTTAGAACAGAATGGCTACTAGAGTGACAATGTTTACTGAATGGTATAGACCAGTGTTTCGCAACCTTTTTTCAGCCAGCCCTTGTCAAATTAAATTTTGAATATTATACTGTTATATTATGGTGCAGTGAATATCAGCTATAAATGAGAAATCAGAGAGCCAACTTTGAATTCCAGTTGAATTCATTGCATTCATTTATGCACAAAAATCCTTGGGAAAGGTATTAATCTGTCATCATTTCTCCCTCTAGCTATGGGTTAAATAGAATAGATTTGGTTCTATATCTTTGGTTGACTACCCGTCTACTTCAGAAAATAATGGCAATCTACTGCAGGAAAATCTTCTCCACAGTCACTCATATCTCTTTCAAAACATGATCACCCAAATATGTATCTCATATAGCACTTAACTAACTGATACTGTATCTTTCATAGCAAGATAACACTTAGGTATTAATGCAAAAATAATTTTATTATTTTCATTTCTATTATAAATGCCAATGATTAAAATGCTAAAAAAAACTTATTTGATAGCTTATCTCAATGTTTTCAATGCAACGGTTGACTTTAGTGCTTACTGGCTAAGGCTCTTTCTCTAGGTTTTATGCTGCTTAGAAGTAATTATAAATCTCCTTGTTTTGTAATTTGCAAATTATTTCTTTGTTTAGTAGAAGCTGTATAACTGTGTTGGAACCATATTCAGCTATATAGAAAGTTAGAAAATCAATGAAGAAAAGTTTCATAGCTTCCCACAGCTTTAGATGCTTTTCAGAAATTTCCCTTTGTAGCCAATATTGAATAATTTTTGAAAATTTGAAAAAAAGATGGATAAATGTCCACCACTTCCCTGAGTATGTTCCCTGCCCTCCAAATAAAATAAAAAATTCAAGTACCCACTTTCGACATAAGATTCCACAAGGAATAGCCATAGACAAATACACATATGCTGAAAAAATTGTATCAGAGACATGATATGGTGATGACATTGCACTTTTTCTATTTTTATCCTTTCACCCCAAGCAAGGCTTATTGCCTTGCTTGGGGTGAAAGATGCAAGGGAGTTACTGAGTGTTAAAGAATATGAGAAAAAAGAAAATGCTATGAAGGAGAGAGAGAACAATAAAATAGCAGGATTTAAGAAGACAGGAGAGAATTGACTAAATTGTTAAAGATCAAAGTTGACTAGAAAGCAAAAAGCCAGAAAAGAGTTATACAAGTGAGAAGTTCAAGAGAAGAAACAATTAGCATAGAATTTATGTTTGCATCTACCCATTTCTACTGTAAAATGATGGGACCTTGCTGCCAATCTACACTTAAATTCATAAGGTCTTGGTAGCATAAAATAGAGGAAGTGTTTATAGAAAAGGCACAGGAAAGATACTTAAATAGTGGTGGAAAAAGGACTGAAACATTGCCACTAATCTAGTACTATGCTTAAATTAATAAAGTTTAAGTATCATTGAAGAAGTATTTATAGAAAAAGCACAGGAAAGCTCCACTATAAAAAAGGGAAAGGGGGACTGAAGTTGAGATTCCAGGTCAGGACCAATAGCATTGCAGATTCTTTGTATTTTATCAAGAATTTATAAATATATAGCAGGAGCACTAGACCAAATGTGCCAACAATATTCAAAGCTAGGATGAATGGTAGACTTATAGATATGTAAGATAGATTCTGACAAGAAAATTGTCTAGCACCACTCCATCCTACTGACCTTGAAAGTGGGGAAAATAAAAAAGATCAATACTGAATATAGATGCAATAAATTATGATTACAAGATCATAGATCATAAGCTGTATTTAGATGGTGATAAATGGAGAAATTATTTTAGACCTTGAAAGTAGGACAAATAAGGAAAGATATCAATAACTGATATAGATGCAATAAATAGTGTTCGCAAGACCATAAATCATAAGTTGTATTTAGATGATGATAAATGGAGAAATTATTATAGTATCTGACCCATTCAAAACAATACACATGATCCTTAATCTATGTTTTGAAATTTCATTCTGACCAGAAAAATATTGTTCTTAATTTTAATTATATTTTTTTACACTATTTACATTGTTTGGACTATTGTCCTCATCTTTATTGTCGTATTCATGTTCCAGCCTTCTCCAGGTGATATATGTACGAATTTTTAACCGAAGCCATTATTTCATCCACCTAGATAGATTGTTCTAGTTCCGTGTGCCATACCTTTTCTGAATATCTCAGTTTCAGTTATTTCCCTTCAGTAACTCAAGTTTTATTTTTCACCTCTGCTGTACTCAAAATTCTTTAGGTCAAGTCACTGGATTACTTCAACCAATGCTCTTATCCAAAAACACATGGGCCAGTGGATAAAAACTTTGGTTAAATTAATCTAAAGAATTGTGAGTTCAATAACTGGCCACAGCGGAGGTAAGCAAAAAACTTGGAGAGTTGAGTTATTAAATAAAATTAATTGAAACTGAGATATCCAGAAAAGGCATGTCATGTGGAATTAGAACAATCTACCCTGGTTGACGACATAAAGGCTTTGATTCAAAATTCCAATGTATATCACCTAAAGAAGGTCGAAGCATACAATGGCCGAAACACTGAATATGGCAATAAAGATGAAAACAACAGTCTGAACAATGTAAATAGTTAAAATACTCAGAAATATAGATAAATAAATTTAATAAAAATTCAATTGGAAATTTTGTAAATTTTTTCTTAGCATTATCAAGTATCCCCTAAATTTACTAACTGCTTTTGTTTTCAGTTTAGGTATTACTTAAATATACTGGTCCACTTATAAATTTGTTTAGGAAATAATTTTTATAGATTAGCATTCCTTACAATTTTTGGGGGCTATTATGCTGTTCTTAAGGACATAAACAACTGGATTTTTGGGACTTATAAACCTAATGTCCAGTAACCCTTTTTTACCACATTTCATGTTTCAATTTTTTTTTTTTTTGATGTGAATGGTTTTCTCTAGTATTTTTGATGCTAATAGTTTTCTCTAGTATTTTTGTACCAAAGCTCATATTGCAATTTTTGACTGCTTCCCATATTGTATTCATCTCTATGTTTGGTTAGCTTAGGAGATTTTTGAAGCCTAGCATATGTGCTGATTCCTTAAGTTTATGTAGTTTTCAGTGGCGTTCTCTATTAATGATCCCCTTTCTCCTTCCATATGTGGTCAGCTACACCTGATTTTTCTATCTCTCCTAGAGTTACGGCCTTGGGATGTTCTTGTAGTCTTACCTTAAGGGGGCAGCCTGTTTCTCCTTTATATTTCTTTCCACAGCTACAGTGATTGTAATAAAGGGTTCGGTTCGAAATTCCTAACACCTGAAGAAGGCCGGAGTGTACAACAGCTGAAACGTCATACTAATGGCAACAAAAATGAGAACAATAGTTCGTATAATGTAAATACTGTAAATACTACCTCATCTCAGAAATATAGACAAATTGATTTTTTGCTGATTTAGAAAGTGGTGATTCTGTTTACAATATCAATACAATGTCAAATCAAGAAGTTTAGTTTTTAAACAGTTTGCTCAATGGCATCGCAATGCCAACTGAGTAACTCAGAGGAGAATATCTGTTCACACACAAGCTTTCTCTAATTGGTTGCCAAAATATATGAAAGTCACACAACTAGTGTGATAACTAAACTAGACAACATCCCTAGGACCATAGAACAAAAACAGTCTATCTCTGAAGGTGAAATAAAAGGATCAGTTCAAAATTCCCAGTAGGTTACCCAGATAAATATACACCTGAGTAAGGTCAAATGTTAGAATGACCTGAAATGTGATAAAAAACAACAAAGATGATGACAATAGTCAAAAATAAATAGTGAAAATACTGTTTTGGACAGGTATTATATAAAGTTTGTATTGGAATTTTATGATGTTTGGGTAAAAATAAGAAACACAAAATATGGAATATAAAACAAAAAACCATTAATGCAGGTATTAACTAAAAGAATTACACATATACACAATTGAAATCAAAAGAAAAGACATTAAAAACTAGCTATAAGAATGTGCTTGTTTGTGTATGTGTGAGAGTTCAATAATCAGTGAACCAAGGACGTGAACATAACCCTGTGTCACCATTCTTTATCTACACTCAAGTACATCTGGAAGCAAGAGGAAAAAGAGAGAGAGAAAGAAATGCTTGCTCTTTTATAGACTTACCAATGGATCTTTTCTGTTAATTCACCCCAAATAATGTAAACTTACTTATTGCAAATCTTAATTCATTCCAAGAAATTTGAAATCAAATTTTTTTTTATTAGATTTTTGGAACACTTGAAATTGTAAATTTTAAATCAAAAGTTTTTTTTTATTATTAAATTTTTGGTACTCTTTTGAAATTATAAATTTTAAATAAAAATTTGCTTAGCTTACCTCACAACAACTCAGAAGAAAAGATTACCAAATATCAGGGAGTTATTCATATTTCATGTGCAAATGATATTTGAGGTACTTACAAGGAATTTTACAATTTAAAAAAAAAATGAAATTGTTTTTGGCTAATTTATTGGGATGAACATGTATGTAGACCCTACACATAAATATTGAACCCATGTCACCCACATTTGGCGCAATCACAAAGGTCAACCCAACCAGAGAACTGGAGTGCAATGAAAGTTTCCTCGCTCTGGGAGAAATTAGTGTGAATTTTAGTAACTATAAATTATTTTTATTTTGAGATGAATTAACAGGAAAATCTATGCTGCTTAACCAGTGATTTTGACCAAGCCAAATGAGGTGACCCAGGAGTTAAAATGAGTTAACCAAAATCTATTTGCTATATCTATATTTGAAACTAAAATCAGATCCAATGTTTATGGTAAGCATAACCTCCCCACACCCAATTTTTACCCCGTGTTTTTAAAACCCTGTTACAATCCACATGCTGTTACAATAAAAATAGAAAATAGTCAAAAGAGGTGACATATGCATCAGTGTAAACAGAACAGGTAAAGAATGTCAATAAACTGGTGCCACCTAATTTTGTTTTTATTTTGCTTCACAATTTACATTATTACATTTTTCTTTTTTATTACTAAAAACAAATAATTGAAACAAAAAAATAGTCACATTTTTCTTTGAAGAAAAATATTTTAGATACCAGATACAAAAGATTTCATATAAAATTGCACAATTTTTTTTTCAATTATTCACAATTTTACTAATCTGAAAGTTGAATGATCATCATTTTAGTGTTGAAATAATTTATTTCAAAATTGAAGTATGAAGCACAAAAATTTGTATTATCTATGATGCTTTCTCAAAGGTATTTGTGTGTGAGTGAATGCAACAAATTCAAATTCTGCCCAGTCAGTCATGTATCTTTCGAGACATGATCACCCAAGTGTGTATTACTTATGGCACTTAACTAACTGATGATGCATAATTATGTCTTTCTGTATTTGTTTTTTGTTTGGGTTTATTTTGTTTTATGGCATATCAACCTCAATGGGTTATTTTTGCCAACAAGAGTTTTATGATAGGTCCATATGTATAGAGTATTTTTTTCAAAAATATTTTGCTGGTAATATTTTTTTTTTAAGGTATTGCTGGTATTTTTACTATAAAAATTTATTTTTATGATTTTGCAGTGTATTAATCCCAGTTTGTAGGTTAACTATTTGCCCATAGCTGGGATCCTAACAGGTGCTACCACCCCGAGTCAGGGTGAATCTGGGAACAACAGCAATTAAGAGGTGGTTCCACACTCCTCTAGACCTCTCAGTCAAAGGCCTTGCTGCCAAATGCAGCATGTTGTCAGGATCTGGATGTAGTTTATCGTCATACCCAAGATGCTATTTTTGTCTTTGTGTTGTATCTTAGAAAATTACCGTAGCCACAAAGTGAGAGATTAGTTTATATATTGGTTGTAATATAGAATTAATCCCGCCACTTTATAATTTCTAGTTTATCAAATTTTGATTAGGTATAAATTCACCTCTTCTCCTCCAGCTATGGGTTAATTAGTACCACTTATATCACTAAGCCATTATTATTTCCTCCAAAAAAATTCTTACAATCAAAAAATATTTCCTAACTTTAAATAATCTGAAAAATGTTTCTAAGCCGTAGAAGATGAACCAATTAATAAGAGGTGCTGAAAAGCTCTCAGTGCCATAAAGAATGCATTACAAAACATTTTCATGTTTGATCATTTGGTCAAATTTTAAGTGGTAGCCCTGATACTACATTTCCCTGTGTGAATACTTAATGATATCTTGAAGCAAGAAATAACATTAAACAGTGAAAAATTTCAGGGAAACTAATTTAAGTGCCAAAGAAAATAAGGAAAGAAAGAACAGATTAATCTATAATTTGAGCCTTGTGTGTCCATCTGTCACAAGGCCTTAGTGAGAAGGGAGAGAGATCAATTTTTCTTTCTTGAAAGATGTGTAAGGTGTGCGGAGGAGGTTGGTGACTGCGGTTAAATCATTTTATGTCATGGGAGGGAGAAGAATGACTGCATTTCATTTCATTGGAACTGTACTGTTTATGTATGCATGTAAGTCTTTCTTTTCTCACTGATGTTAAGTACTTTTATATTCCCCTATTTCTTTCTTTCTAGCCAAATCCGTGCCTTATGAATATTTCTCTTAATATTAATAAAAAAAATAATTCAGCAGACAATTTTATATTATTTATTGTAATTGGATTTTTATTTTAAAGATTTCTTCATTATTTCTTTCTTTTATATTCTCACTGAAATCAAGTATTGTCTTGATCCGTTATATTTGAACTTAACAAAATATTTCTTCAGTAACAATCATGGGATACAAATGAACAAATTTTAAACTGGCAGCTTTTTCCATCTAACTGAAACAGACATTAACACTTTTATCTTCCCTTCTTTTTTCCTTTAGTTCTTTGATCATTTATTCCCTGAAACCAAGCAGCATCTCTGTCTTTCCTGGCTTTCAAAAAAGCTATAAAAATGGAAGCTAGGTACCTCCACTCATTCGGCAATGTTAAAAGAGCTCAAACTTAATAAAAACATCAAAATGTTTGTTAAAACAAAAGATCAAAGTTTGTTCTCATTAATTCTAAATATTTTTTAATCCTAACACGTTCGAAATTTTGGTTGATTTTTTTTTTTTTTTTCATGTTATTCACCTGATGTTTACTAGAGGTTACTATTATTATGGCAAAAAAATATTATGAAAGTCTTTTTGAGCATTGAAAGATACATGAATTTTGAAATTTTTACAAAAATCAACTAATTGTCTGATTTTCATGAAATTTTCAGAACTTATTCACAAATGAATGAAATTATTTATTTATGCAATTATTATTTGTAGAAAATCTTGAAAAAAAATGTGGGTTTTTTTTGTTTTGTTTTTTTTACATCTGTTACCCTCCTAAGACTTCTAGAAATAAAGTAGGTTGCCATTGCTTTCCATGGTAGACTGGTTGCCAGCAAATGCTATAGAACCCGATCTGTCCTATTATTTAGCCCATAACTGGAGGAAAGAGACAGATTAATACTTTTCCCAATGGGTATTTGTGCATAAGTGAATGCAAGGAATTCAGCTGGAATTCGAATCCATACTAATTTCTTTTTTATTAGTTTGATGCAGGACTCATTGGGGAATGTTAATCATTTCACTTTAAGCAAGGCAGTATCACCACTGGTGCGCAGGGGCTACATAAGAGTGAAAGTTTAAGCAGGAGGAGAATAAAGAGAAAGATGAGCTGGTTACAGTGAGTGTCAGAGAAAGGGCAAGAGAAGGATAGGGATACTGGCGTGAAGACAGTTGCAAGGGTAAAGTGAGAAAGGAAAAGAACAAGATACCCAAAGTGATGGGGGGGAGAACAATAGAAGGACTGTAGTCAAGTGGACATTGCATTTAAATTCTTAGAAATTGTAGCCATCAGGGAAGCATTTATACAGAAGGGGGTTCCACAGGCAAGAAGTGCAAGAAAAGAAGCTACTGGAGTAGAAGTAAAGGCTGCATTTGGTTGATTTAACTGTTAAAGGGTGGGACCTTGTTGCCAGTCTGGTTTCTCGAGTAAATTCTTTTGGAGGGGGCACCAGCAAGCTAAGCTCATTGGAGCAGAAGCCATGAAAATATTTGTAGAAGAAACAGAAGAAAGCCATGTCCTGTTGGTGAGAAAGAGGCTGAAGTTGAGCTGCCAGGTCAAGACCGATCACATTACAGATTCTTCTTTGGAGCCTGTTGAGAACCCAGAGATGAGTAGCAGAGGCACCCAACCATATATGACAACAGTATTCAATGCATAGGTGTATATTTGATTTTTATATGTGCAAGATGGACTCAAGCAGGAAAAACTTCCTGGCCTGACTCAGTGACCCAAGCTTCCTAGCAGTGGATTTGGCTATTGATCCAATGTAATGGTTCCACTTAAGGTCGGAAGAGAGGGTGAGGCCGAGGAGGTGCAGTGAATTGCTTTCAGGGAGATTTGCTTGGTCCATACTAATGGGGGATAAGAAGAACTGCCTGTGGTGGTTGGCAGATAGCTTTGTTTTAGAAGCATTAAAATTTACAAGCCATTTCTTACTCCAGTCTACCACAGAGCAAAGATCCTTCTCAAGATCAGCAGCAAGGTTATCTTTATCCACCTTGCCAGATTTCTTATTGAGGTGGGATTAAATGGTGGTGTCTTCAGCATAGATTCAGATCACGTCAGGGAGATCATTTATGAAGATCAGAAAGACGTTAGGCCTAGGATAGAGCCCTGGGGTCACCCATGCTCATGTGATAGGATGTGGAGGCATGCCTGTTCAAGACAACCTTTATTATGTGGTTTGATAGGAAAGATTGGATCAAATCAAGCAAGCCTCCAGTGATACCATAGCCCTGTAGCTTGTGCAGAAAGCCAGTGTACCAGACCCTATCAAATGTTTTGGAGATATCCAGGGCAACAGCTTGAGCTTTGGCTGTTCCTATTGAGGGCCTGAACTATATGTATTCAGTGATGGTTGTTAGCATATCAGCAGTAGACCTTGCAAAGCGGAAGACATACTGTCTGTTTGAGAATAGTTTATGGGCAGTGAGATGTTGAACTATTTCAGCATTAATGATAGCCTCGAACACTTTGCTGAAAATTGGTAGGAGCCTGATAAGGTGATAATTAGAAGGATCTGAGGGTTCCTCTGAGTTCTTAAATACAGGAACCACAGAAGACTTCCAGCAGGTAGGAAAATAGGAAGCAGAGAGTCAGCAATTGTAGAGTTTAGAGAGGACAGAGAAGAGTTCAGGGGTACATTTCTTCAAGACAATGACCAGAATTTCATCACCTTTGCTTGTCATATGGGGGTCAAGTTTTGAAATTATCCTCAATACTAGGGAGAGGGTTATGTAAACATCTCTCAGTTCTAAGAGGGAAGTTGTGTGCTGATACTCTGAGTGAAATGTGGAGCTGGTGGAGAATCTGCAAGCAAAGCACTCGGCCTTGTTCACAGATGCCGTGAGGATCTCAAATTTATTGATTAAGGGAGAGATGGAGGATTTGCTGTTCAGCAAATGTTTGCAGAGCCACCAATAGTCTTTGGAGCCAAACTTGCGGGCAGCTATACGCTGTTTTATTCTCAGCAAACAACAGCTTAACATCATTCAAGATCCTCTTACACTCATTACGAGCAGAGGCAAATAGGCGCCTATTATGGTCAGATACGTGGCTCTGATATAGCTGGAAGAAGTGGTTCCTGTGAGCAATGGCGGTCGAGCAGGCACAAGAGAACCTGGGGGACGAATGAGGTTTGAGATGAAAATTCCTTGCTGGTATAAAAGCATCAATGCCAGCTTTCACCCAGAAGGAGACCTTAGAGACACACTCCTCAATGGGGAGACTAAACACTTTTTCCCAAGGGACGTTGCATAGAAAATTGCAGAACAAATCCCAGTCTCCTCTTTGGTAGCATTTGGAAATTCTGTTGGTAAGAGGCTCCTGGGTGGGAGTGGGAGTGCAGAGAGATATTAATAGATATGACAGCATGATCAGAGCTACTGCGAGGCTTGGCAGGTGTAAGGGACAGAGGTGAAGTATAAATATTGTTATATTCATGTTTGTTTCAGTCACTGTACACTTCGGCCTTCTTCAGGTGATTGAAATTAAGAACTTAACTCTTTATTTCCTTCACCGAATTAGATTGTAATAGTAATATTAATTAGAAGTCATAAAAAGGTTTTAGAAAAAGTTCTGACAAGATTTGAACCTGAAATAACCAAATAGAGATTTAATAACATTATGTCTACCCAAACCTACCAAGCTGCCTTTAGACAATATAGTAAAAATTTATAGTCTTCTAAAATTTCCCAAATTCTAGAGAAATCTTTCTATATTTATATAAAGCACTATTAGACACCTTCCCCACTTGTCATATTGTTGCTTAATTCAAACTTAAAGTTTGGCCTGACTCACATTCCAAAGAAGGTCATCTGCTTTTGGACAAAAGAAGGTCATGAATGTCTTATCAAAAATCAAAGCCAGAAGTGCACAAACCTTCTTATATACATGCGACAAGCAAAAGCCAGAGAGACTCTTGGAACCAGACAGAAGATAGCTCAGGTCCATTGTAAACCTCCCTTCTTCTCATTACCACTTCTGCCATGAATAAGCCCACAGACACAAATACAATAAATAAGAATACATTGCCAGGACCACAGTCTCTCAAATTATAACAATTACTGCTAGAATAATTTCCCTGCCAAAAGACCATCAATCAGGCTACATAGAAAGATTAATAACTCTTTACTCTTTATATACTTTACAATTCTTCAGTTTTTTATCATTAAACCTGTTATTTGTTATTTCCACCAAGTTTGTTGATCTGTACTGTGAAACTGATTTTCAGCAGATGCAAAAAAGTTACCGAAGCAGTAAAAAGTTAACACCTGAAATCTGTACAGTATCACAATGACCAGTGGGTGAAATCCTGGTTGCAATTTGCTGATGTTAACATGTGATAGCTACAAAGATTAAAAAAAACAACACCAAGAATACTATTTTTATGGTAGCATTGGGATAAGGAACAACTGATCAACGAAATGAGATTGGTGTCATGTTATATGAGGAGTGGGTTGAATTTCAACTCCCCACTTAGAGACAGGTCTATCCAACATATATCATCAAAATGTTTATGCTATTATTAAGAGGGAAGATCAAATTTTGTTGTTATTATTTAAAAATTTTTTAAAAATCCTTTCTAGCACATTTGAAATTTTAATTAAAATTTCATTTTTTGTTTTCCATCAGCGATTCACGCTATGTTTACATAAGGCGACTATTAAGAAAATGGAGTTTGTCAAGTAAAATAATTTGGGGGCGAGTAAATTTTCCCTCACCCTCGACCACTGGGTCAAGTGATTTCTTTTTCAAATCTCAAAGGTGTGCATATATATATATATATATATATATATATATATATATATAATCATTTCATCCTAAGTAAGGCAACAGAGCCAAATCATACAAAGGGGTTGCTGATTGTGAAAAAATACAAGAAATATAATTAAGGAGAGTGAACAATAAAATAACTGAATTCAAGAAAACAGAAGTTAATGATAAATATAGTAATTAAAATTTTAAAATGAAAACTGACTAAAAAAACAAGAAGCCAGAAGAGAATTCCACAAGTGCAAGAAGAGAAACTTTTAAAGTAGAATTACGGTTATATCTAGCCATTTCGATTATAAAATGATAAGACATTCTCACCAATCTAGTAATGCACTGAAACTCATAATCCAACTATCATAGCAGAGAGTTCATTAGAGCATTTAACATGAAATTATTTATAGAAAAGGAATAAGGAAGCTACATTACGGCACTGGAACAGTGACTGAAGTTAAAATGCCAAATTAGGACCAATAACATTATAAAATGGACTTTCCCATCAATTTTGTCATATGAGGGTCTAGCAGCTCAGTTCTTAGAACTGAACAGTCGGACTACTTGTACATATTTGATGAATAATAAAAATAATAATATATCGATGCAATCATAGGTCAACTGTAGTCGAGATTATAGAATCATTGCCAACTACATGATCTTAGTATATGCTATGTCATGGTTACATATAGTTTTGAATTTATAATTATCATTCACCTATACTGAATACCAACCATGGCTAGAAAGCCCAGTATACTCTGCTGTTTAACCCATAATTGGGGAAAAGAAGAGATGGACTCATTCCTTTCTCAAGGGTATTTACACAAAAGTGAATGTAACAAACTTAGAATTTGAACTCTGTTTGCTGATTCCAGACAGCTAGCCATGATGGCACCTGCATACCCAAGATAGCATTACTGACTAAATAAGATTGCTAAGTTTTGCTACTTTTGTCAAAATATGTTTGAGTGAAATGAATTAACTAAAGTTGAACTGTGTAGGCTATTATCAAACTGAAGATATTTAACCCACTACCATGAGTGGCTCTTATGTTCTGTATAGGGAGAACATTACTGTAATTTTACAATCTTTTGTAATGGTAGATTGGTGATCAAGTAGGATCGATTACTAATGAGAAAGTTTTAAAGAGAATAGGAATGATAAGAAAATTATACTTTCAATCAAAAATAGCTAAATTTTCTGGAACCCAGTGAAGAAAGATGGGTTGAGAGAATCTAACACTCACAGGATATATTGAAGTCAAGAGAAGTAGGAGGAAACTGAATAATCTAATTAATGAGGATGAAGATAGACAGTAAATCATCAATAGTTACTTAGAATAACAAAAGACAAGAAGTTGTGGAGAACCATGATCATTCACATCCTGAAGTGACAGTGCATAAAAAAAACAAATATATAGAAAGCAGAAGAAGGGTAAAAAGGAGTGGTAAGCGGTCAAAGGTTACTTAGAGCAATAAAAAACAGGAAGTTGTGGTGAGCCATGATTTCCCCACATCCTGAAGGAACAATTCACATAAAAGAAGAAAATCAAGAAAAACAGAGAGAGGCATTAAATGAACAAAGGTTATTTAGAGCAACAAAAGTCAGGAAGTTATAGAGAGCCATGGCATATAAAAGAAAACATGAGTTTGTTACTCATTGGTTGCTGCTATATATGGACAGGAGTTGCCTAGTTTTCACTTTTCCAGTCTCAATAATCTTCATGTCCTTGTGAGTGATGAATTATTTTTCATCCTGCAATCCATTTCTTACAGGTTGAATGTCACAAGTTTCTTGATGCTCTATTGCTATTTATATGGAAAATGTCCAGACAAACTATACTCCTTAGATTCACCAGATCTGCCCTGCCACATGCATTGTAGAGAACCATCCTTATTTCCTCCTTTTGTAAAGTTACTTTGTAAAAACACAGGTATAAAATAACAATACCTTTGAACAACACTGTATCAGACAGTTATTCTTCTCAATGCTAATCACTGAATGCTTATTATATACTCATATATATATATATATATATATATATATATATATATATATATATTGTTTTTAGCTGTCACATGATCCCAGCAGCATGATACTTCTAATTACTTCAAGATGAGGTCGACTACGTTTGCTCTCTGGCAATCCATGTTCAAAACCAAGTGTCAGCAGTGACACTTTATTCCAATATGACATCTTCATATTTCATTGGTGAGAAAAATGATTGGTTCCCTTTACCACTCCAGTATGTACCTGATTCTTCCTGCTATCCTCTAACTTTAAAAGAACGAGATTGGGTTAAAAATGGAGTACTAATGACACATATGGGAAGAAGCTGCTCGGTCTTTGTTTTCCAGTCTTAAAGTGACAAATTATTATCCATTCTAAAACCCCTTTTTTACAGATGAGACACCGTATACCTCTCACTGTTTCAGCACTATCTCCATGGAAAGTGTTTAGATGAACTACATTCCTTAGTTCCACCAGTCATCGCCTTCACGTCTAAGACCTGCCATTGAAGCAATCCACCCTCATTCTCTTTTTACATAAATCCCATTCAAGTAGTTTATTTCCATGAAGTAATGCTTTGTGAATCCGACTCCCAGGATGATGCTTCCCTTGATCACTACAATATTAAGCCTAGGCTCAACAGTTAATTTCCCCTCAAATTAGACTTCTTACTCTGTAACAATCTACCGCAAGAGGCTCTTGGATCTTGTGAAGAGTGATTATCATTGTAAAAAAAATTTTTTTTATAAAATGAAAGATAATTTTAATAAATAATTAATCCGTTATTCAATTATTTCCCTTGCATTCTTTACAGAAGTTTAAGGGAGAGAACTTTAATTTTTTTGACGATTTTTTTTTTTAATCATTTCACCCCAAGCAAGGCAGGACTGCCAATGGTGCGCAGAGAGTTAAAGAAAAAAAACAAGATACAGGGGATACTAAAGAAAGGATAGAAGCTGAATGAGATTTACAGAGGTGGATGAGATTTAGAGAGATAGAAAATGGCAATTGACAATGCATTTAAACTTTATTTGATATGAAATATAAAAGATAAATATAAAAGATTTGGTATAAAATCACGAAAGAAGATATTGTTTTTTGGAATTGTTTTATTCAAATCTTCCTGGTGTCCATTTAAACTGACAACTTTTTTCCCCCATATATCTGAATTATTATTATAATTCCATTTTTGTCTATCAACTTAATTCTTTATAAAAATAAAGTAAATTGCATTATATTCAATTATATATTAACGACTATTTACAACAACTCATTGGTTCTTTGATATATTTTGAGCAAAATTCCGTAGGTTCTGACAATAAAAAGTTTTCAATGAAGTCTTGAATCTGAACTTTTGTTAGAGAAGGTTTCCTCCGTCAAAGTATTTTGCTGGTGCAAGGTCAAGTGAATATGTCAGATGGGGTAGAACGGACCACTCGAGTTCCAAAATTTTTCCCCTATAACATTCTTTAATTGTCATGGAGGAGAACAACATCTTTCCCTTTAATCCACTGTGTACACTGCCACTAACACACAATAAAATAAGGTATTTCAAATTTATAAACTGCTACATAGCCTCTCTATTATAATAAAGACTATTGTGTATTTATTTGTGTGTGTGTGTGTGTGTGTGTGTGTGTGTGTGTGTGTGTGTGTGTGTGTGTCCTGTCACACTCTGGAGCAAGAGACAATAGTGAAAGACAATAGCAAGGCAGTGTCAGCTCAGTTCCTTAGAGAGACAATGGCAAGGCAGCAGTGGCTCAGATCATTCTCTTTACTAATAGTTATTAAATTTTACTAATAGTTATGAAGGTTCTTGCCACCTGTTTGCTCTTTAACAGTGCCTTATTATTTTATTTTTTGTAATAATTATGTCATCAAGTAGTGAAAAATATATACATATATATACATATATTCTCTTTATTATAATAAAACCATTGTGTATTCATAATATATATCTCTTCTGCTTACAGAGAGAGAGACAATACTGAGGCTGTGTCAGCTCAGTTCATTCTCTTTACTGCCAGTTATTAAACTTTACTACCACTTATTAAAGCTTTTGCTACATGTTTGCTCTTTAACAGTGCTATATTATTTTTTTTGCAATAATTATGTTATCAAGTAGTATATAATCCTCTCTATTATAATATATATATATATATATATATATATATATATATATATATATATATATATATTCCCTCCTGTCATCCTTGGGGTGGGGATAACCTCTGAGAAAATAGCTAATAATTCTTTCAATTATTTTGCTGTCATTTTTTATGGCAGGGGTGCACTTGGGATTAATAATTAATATGTAAATAGTTCCCAAAAAGGAAAATATTTATGACTTAAGCAAATAGAATATTTGTTCATCTAGTTCTTCTGTGTATTTGGAATGAAGCAATTGTGAGTTGATGAGGACCAAAAATGATTTGAATTTAATTTCACTTTTAAGCTGCTGTCATTATAGAGATTTCAAAGGGAGTGCTTTGAAAGAACATCTTTGGTATTTATCAGAAACTAATATTGGACTGGCTTTCCATTGCTCATGCAGAGGAGCAGTTAGTTTTCATTAGAGAAAGTTTTTTCTCCTAAAGTGTTTGGTGCAAAGAAACGAGAATATGAGAATTGGAGTAGAACAGAACAACTGGTTTCCAAAATATTTATCCTGTATTATTCTTGCTATCTGTGGTTTTGAATTGTCATGGTGAAGAACAACATATTTTTCCTTTAATCCACTGTCTATGCTTTCACTAACATGCAGAAACTAACTTTTCTTAGTTATATACCAAATTTATTTCTGCATATGATTGGTAATTATGATGATACATTTGTCATTACAAGTGGTTAAAAAATGGAAATTAATTTACAACTGAACTGAACTTAATACAATTTTGGAAAAATTAACTGAAATATGTTGGATAATTTTCAAGTTCTCATCTTAAATTAAGCAAATATCAACTGTACACAAAAGTATATGAAAAAAAAAACGGTTAGCATAATTCCAATTCCTTAATCTAAACAAAAGTGCTCACTCTGACATCCCCAGCTCATATGACAAAAACCAACATTAATTTTGTCTGGTTTCACCCCAAAATATCAGGGAGACATAAAACAAAAAATGTAGTTTTCCCAGTAGCTGTTCTAAGCTACTGGCTGACTATAAAACCAATGCTGATTTTACCCATTAAGGCAAATTAAACCAGGCTGGTATTAGTGACAGAGCTCCATGGCAGGCAGACTTAACTAGGCCATTAGCAGCAACACCATCAACAGTGATGCCTTCAGCCAGTGACAAAACCTGCAGCAGCAACAAAGACTAACTCTCGATTACTGCAATGAGATAATGTGTAGAATATTTTTCCCATATGTCTATCTCACTTAACTACATATACATATTGATTTTAACCACATGTCCTTCTCAACTACTACCTCATGTTATACCTTGAACAAATTTCAGTCTTCCATGACTGATAGACGATACCCCAGAACGAGCATTGTAAATCACGATAAATAAAAATTCTTTTACTTATCTCTAGCAGATCTTACCTTTATTTGTTATTTTGTCATGTCCACTTTTTGTTCTTGTTAACAATAAGGTCACCATTACAAAGATAATGATGCATAAAAACTAACAACTCAGATCAAAGTTATTATACATGGGAAAATGATCAAAGTGGTCACAAAGTAAGTAACTGTTTTATAAAAGACAAACAATTAAAAACTGAGCTAAAAATGTGGATGATCAAGAATCCAGAATGATCAAGAGGCCATTACTATACAACACTGAATCATAATTTTGTGTCTGTCTTGTGGGACAATTTTATAGAAACATAAACAAAGTCAGGTGAATCCAAAAATAAAAAAAGGAAGACAAAAAAGTTGTATTATTCACATTTTAACACGTTAAAAAAATAAAATATCTCACTATCTTGACACCATAGAAATGAGCCACACCTGCCCACAATGTGAACTCAAGACAGGGGAGGTAATTCTTGACCTTATTTTCTTTCTAGTTAACTTCTACAGCACAAGGCCAAAATTTCCCTTTTTTTTTCTAAATATTTGGTTGCTTACTAAAAAAATCAAATATTCTAGTCTTTAATTGGTACTTTTGTATTACTAACAGTCATTTTTTTTTACTAAAGGATTGTAAAAATTTCTATAATAAGAAAGAAATATAAAGTTATATAAAACAAAGGGTAAATAAAAAACTGCTAAAATGAAGACAGTAAAAATTACTTGAATAAAACTTTATATATGCAAGGCTCAAATTGATGTTGTAAAAGAAACACCAAAATGAACCCTGACAGTTAATAAAAAAAGATACATATATAAAATATGTTTTTTAAAAAAACTCAAAACCTGCCTGAATAAAGTTTACAAACAGGAGTGGTTTAAAGCAATACATTTTGTGATGTTTCAACCAATGGGCAAAGTAAATTATTTTCTAAACAAATGAGAAACCCAGTGACATCTGTGAATCGTCTTCTCTTATGTCTGGTATATCTTGCAGTTTTAGTACTCAATATGTGATACACTGTTACATGTGACATAGTGGAACCATGACAGTATCTTAGCACTTAAATACATCTCAATTAATTTGCATAGGATACCACACCCTCCCTGAATCAAAGTGGCTATATCCCCTTGTTTTTCCGTTTTGCTAAGTCTAACTACTCTTGATTATATAGTTCTTGCTTTTGCTCCTTTCTTCTACTTTTTATTGGTGACCTTGGTTTTTCTTTATCCTCTTCTTCATCAGTTTTTTCTTCTTCACTTATGTCCAGTTTTTGTTCATCCTCATCACTGTAGTTTTCTCTCTCTTCTTGCTCCTGTGTTTCTGTTCTCTGCTCTGCCTCCTCACTGTAGTTATCTTTTTCCTCCCAATTTTGGTCTTCCATTTTCACATCATTTGACACAATCCTTTTCCTAAATTGATCTGCATGAGCCAAAACATACTGCCCCTTCTTGATTAAAACTGTATTATTGTCTCTCTTCAAAAGGAAGGTTGCTTCTTTGGGATTTGCACTTTTTTCTTTCCTGTACCATACTCTCTCCCTTATGGTGAAAGACATGATAATGGGTGCTCTAATCTATTTACTCATGAGGGCTGATGGGCTCAACTTCCTCTCCACATGTGGTATCAACCTATAACTGAGGAGCACTTTAGCTAGAAATATGTCAGTGTTTTCAGTGATGGGTGAGAATGCCTTCAATGTCATTTTAACTGTTTGTACCATCCATTTAATGAGCTGATTTTATTACAAACAATTGAAGGATTTAATGAACTGCAGCATGAACAAAAATTACTGGAATGCATGCAAGGCAGCCATATGAATTTAGAATTAAGTGTGAACTATTAACAGCAGCTGGAGCAAATCAGAGATCTCAACCAGCCAAGAGAAGTGTTGGAGTCATACAGATTGAATGTAACCAAAACCAAAGTGAAGTGCAGTTATTGCTGAAAGCCACATGAAAAGAATAAATTCAAGTGTCTGGCACTGGGGAAATGGTATCTTAAATGTGGAAAAATTAATCATTTTAAGACTGTTTGCAGAAGTGAAAAATATGTAGAAAAAAATGAGAGTAATACCCTCCCCCCCCCTGAAGAACAGCAGGAATGGTAGAGAGAACATGAAAATAAATGGCATGCAAGTTGACATGGGTAGCAAGATAACTCTAATTTCAAGAAATTTTTGTATCAAGCTAGGCCAATCCAAGTTAAAAGAAAGTGGTTTAAAGTTAAAACAATTTGACAGAACAACAATAAAGATGTTGGGTAATTTCCATGGGACATTTGAAAGGGATACTTGGTTTGAGATTATACAAATCATGGTAGTAGCATGCAAGAAGGACCACAGATTATTAGGTACTGACATAGTAAAAGTAGATACAGCCAAATTAAGAAATTCCATGGAAGCACAATAGAGTGAGCTAGGATTTCTAAAAGGATACAAAGCGAGTATTTGATTAAAAGAAAATTACCACTCAAATACATTCAAGCCAGAAAAGTACAAGTGCATATACTGCCTTTAGTGGCTGCCAAGTTAAATCGCATGATCAAGCTAAGCATTTTCAAAAAAGTTACACATGGTAGAGGTAATTAGGCCTCACCTATTGTAGCAAGAAAAAAGGCAGATGAAGATTTTTGGATATGCGTTGACTATAAAATTAGAATAAATCACCAGATATGCTCAAAACTTGTTTCATTCCCAAATATCAAAATGGTGAGCTATGAACTGGCAAACATGGAATATTTTGCAAAAATTGACTTGAAATCTGCCTCCAACCAAATTCAGATTGATGATAAGTTTGCCACGGTCAACACCCCTTTAGGCCTGTTAAGGTGGACTCACTTACCATTTGGAATTAAAACTTCTAGTCATGTATTTCAAAGAGCAATCAAAGGAATATTGTTAGGCAAGGTAACTAACATGATTATTTACCAAGATGATATAAGGGTAGGAGTGAAGACCAAACAAGAGTTAAAAACAAAAAGTGGCTCAAATATTATGGTGATTGAAAAAGGCTGGATTAACCCTTAATAGGGACAAATGTAATTTTGATTACAAGAACCTAGCATATTTGGGCTACCAAAAGACCAGTATAGCACCTGATGAAAGGCTAACAAAAAAGATTACGAAGGTAGTGACTCCAACCAATAAAAAAGGATTGGAATCCTTTTTAGTTTGATAAATTTCTACAGTAGATAATATAGTAAACTAATTGAACCATTGTCAGAGTTGCATAAAAAGAACACAAGGTTTGAATGGGCACAAAGATAAAATAATGCTTTTATTATACTAAAAGCAATTATTAAAAAGAAAACTATAACACAGGTGTTTGATCCTAAAAAAAAATGTTGACCACAATGCAAGTAAGAAAGCAATTACTGCCACCTATTGCAAAAAGATAATTCAACAGTAGAGATAAATTACTTAAACATTGAAAAAGAGGCCCTAACAATTGTCTGAAGTATGGAAAGGGTACAAAATTTTTTTACTAAAGATTTTACTAAAAGTTCTACTAAAGTTGGACCACAAGTTGTGAAGGAGTTGCTGACGGTTACATCTTCGAGAATTTTATGCTGGGCCTTTAAAATCATGGCAATTGATTTTAACATTGTATATGTTAATGGAAATACCATTCCTTATGCAGATGCTTTGTCAAGATCCAGTATTGAGCAAAATAATTGAAAGAATAAGGAATAATAAGTGGAACAATTGTTCAATAGTGGAGCGGATATTTAAGGAGATACAGCATAAGTAAACAACTGAAAATGGAATTATATGCAATGGAGAGGTAATAGTAGCTCTGCAAACATTAAAGACAGGAGAGTGGTACACAATGGCGTACATTGTGGCATTATGGTGACCTGCGGAAGATTAAAATTACAAGCATGTTGGTGTCATGGCATGAGTTACTTTCCCTTGGGATAGGGGTTACTTCCCTTAATAAAGAGGTTGCTTCTGTATTCATTACAGAGGTCTCCCTTGTAAGCTTAACTTGTCTCCTCGTTGTCTCTGCTCTCTAATAATATTCATACTAACGAATACTATAATATGGTGGCAGCGGTAAAAAAACGAATGAAGAACATTACAGTGAATATTACAGTGAACACAAAGAGGAAAGTGGCTGTAAAGTCTAGCAAGATCTCATTCATACCAGCTTTTACGAATCAAGAAGCAGACACGTGCGTTATTAAAAAAAAAAAACAAAGGAAAAAGACACCATATTGGAAGTTTGTAACCGCAACTGTAAGTTATCTCATCCCTTCTTTTCAAGTCCTTGTTTTATTCCAAATAATAATAATAATGTCTAGCCATTCAAGGGAACCACTCATGTGCTGGGAAACATCAAATTTGGTGGAATCCCTGAAATTTTTCAAACAACAATGTAAATTATTCTTCTCCGTGAAAGGCATACCAGAGAACAAACAAGTCGACCACATTCTTTTGTTATTGGGAAAAGAAGGTTTAAGACGCTACAACTCCTGGTCTTTCGAAAATGAAGCTGACAGACGTAACCCTGCGGCAATTTGGGGAAAGTTCTTAGAGCAAATAGAGCCACAAACTAACTTTCGAATTGCATGCTTCTGCTTGCAAAATTACTCACAAAATAAAGCAGAGAACATTGATGATTTTATGGCAAGATGTAGGCTTCAAGCACAAAAATCAAGTTCAGGGACGACCGTGAGATGGAAAAACGAGTAATCGACCAGATCAATGCTGGAACAAAATTCCCTGAATTACAAAAGCAGCTACTTAGCAAAAATGAGACAATGTCCATGTCAGAAGTACTCAACATGTGTAGGAGTTACAAGGCTTCAATTAAATACATGAGGCAAATGGGCGAGCTACAAGGGAAAGGTGACAGCCAAATAAGTGCAATAAAGCATGGATCTGAGGACACAGACAACTGTGGCAAATGTGGACTTAGCCATCAAAATGGAAATTGCCCTGCTCGAGGCAGTACTTGCTCAGCATATGGACGGAAGAACCACTGGGCTAGAATGTGCCACAACAGAAAAGTCAAGGAAAAAACTGGCAGACAGCCACAGACAAACAGGTCTACCAAACACAGAAGATTCACACCGGTACAACACGCATATAAAAACCGTCAGAACTCCATGAATGTTCAGGACTAGGTAGTGGACGACTTCAAGAGGATGTCTTTCTATTCAGTGAAAGCCCACAATAAAAAATACCCTCAGACAGAGGCATTCGCCACATTGGACATAGTGTTACCAAACAAGAAAGGCGTACACAAGTTAAAAATCAAGGTAGACACATGTGCGGAGGGAAATACACTCCCTGTGCGCACATTCCAGCAAATGTTTCCAGAGTGTGTAGACCGGAATGGACAACCACTCCCTGGCACAACACAGAAAGAAGATGCAGTACTTACGGCGTACAACGGATCTAGTATCCCGCAACATGGATCCATACAGGTTCAATGTGCATACAAAGGCGAATAGAGGTACGTGAAATTCTACGTAGTGACCTCCAAGGGACCTACTATACTAGGATTACCCTCCCTTCAGGACGTAAAACTGGTTACCCTACACTGTTCCATTCAGAGAACAAAGTGTGCCCCAGTCATTCATGCGTCGGGTACCCCAGCTACTTCATCAGACAATGCACCAATCAACTCCACGAAAGATCTGATTGAAGCGTATTCTGATGAATTTGATCGAATTGGTAACTTCGCCGGGGAATACCACATTGTACTTCGACCCAATAACCATCCGATAGTCCATGCACCAAGAAAATGCCCCATCCACATGAGAGATGAAATAAAGGCAGGACTGGATGAAATGATTTCCCAAGGGATAATCCACAAAGTTGATGAACCAAAAGAGTGAGTTAACAGTATTGTATATGTGCACAAGAGCAAACGCAAACTCCGCCTATGCTTAGATCCCAAAGATCTAAATAAGGTCATCATGCATTGCCACCACAAAACTCCAACCATGGAAGAACTCTCACACAAACTGTCGGGCGCCAAATTCTTCTCCAAGCTGGATGCAAAAAATGGCTACTGATCTGTCAAGCTCGACAAGGAGTCACAATTGCTAACCACATTTAATTCTCCCTTTGGAAGATACTACTTTCAAAGAATGCCCTTTGGCCTGGTTATGTCTCAGGATGTTTTCCAACAAAGAATGGACATGATCATAAAAAAGTGCACTGGAGCTTTGGCATTAATTGATGATGTTATCATCTATGGAATAACCAAAGAAGAGCACGACCTCAACTTACGAAAGTTAATGGAGACAGCACGAACTGCTGGCCTCACATTTAACAGTAACAAATATGTAATCGACCAGGAACAGGTGAAATTCTTCGGCGCCATCTTCGATAAGAATGGGATACACCCAGACCCTCAGAAAGTGGAGGAAATAAAATCACTCCCCAGTGCTAGCAATATTACTGAGCTGCAAAAGATACTAGGAATTATTACCTACATGGCACCATTCATTCCTAGGCTTTCAGACCTCACAGCAAACCTCAGAGAACTCCTGACAAAGGATACGGACTACGTCTGGAGCAATACTCACCAGAAGTCGCTGCAGGAAATAAAGGACTTGATATGCAGAGAAATGCTGCTATACTATTATGACCCTTCCAAAAAGTCCATTATACAAGTCGACTTGTCATCCAGAGGCCTGGGAGCAGCACTAATCCAAGAAGGTAAACCCATAGCTTTCGTGTCAAAATCCCTGACTGAAACAGAGCAGCACTACGCCAATATCGAGCGGGAGCTCTTAGCTGTTGTATTCGGCTGTGAACGATTTTGGACTTATGTTTACGGACATTCATTTGAAGTTGAAAGTGACCCCAAGCCCTTGGAAATGATTTGCCTTAAGAACCTAACTGCAGCACCCCCCCGACTTCAACGAATGCTGTTAAGACTCCAAGAGTATGATATGATCATCAAATATCGACCGGGCAAAGAGATGATACTGGCAGATGGACTATCCAGACTTCCCAACAAAAAAAGCAAAGAAGTCATTGACTTAGACATCAAAGTAGATTTTGTGCAATTCTAAACTGAGAAACTGACTCAGATCCGTCAAGCAACTAATGCCGACCCAATATTGTGCAAATTAAGGGTACGGATTCTTCAAGGCTGGCCAGAATCTCGCAGAGAACTACATAAAGACCTTCATCCGTACTGGTCTTATAGAGATGAGCTCTCGATTGAGAATGGCATATTGCTCAAAGGTGACAGGATACTGATCCCTAAATCAATGCAACCCGAAACCTTGGAAAAAATACATTATGGTCACCAAGGAAGCGACAAATGCAAGCTCAGGGCAAAAACCTGTGTTTTCTGGAGTGGTATAAATAGCGACATCGACAAGATAGTACAGCAATGCGCCATATGCCAAGAACTCCAGAAGTCCCAAACTGCAGAGTCCCTCATGCCACATGAGATCCCAGTACGACCATGGCAAATTGTGGCTTCTGATATTTTCAACCTGAATGGGAATAAGTACCTCCTCATTGTGGATTACTACTCGAAATACCCCTTCATCCGCAAACTGAGGGAATTCTCCAGCAAGGAAGTCATTCACCTTACCAAGCAAATCTTTGCTGAACAAGGAGTTCCGGAAAGGCTTATCATTGACAATGGACCACATTTTAGCTCTCAGTAGTTTAAAGAATTTGCCAAGGCATGGGATTTTGAGCACATCACATCTTCTCCTAAATACCCTCAATCAAACGGCATGACAGAACGGTGCATACAGACCATCAAGGGAGCCATGAAGAAGGCCATACTGAGCAACCGAGACATGGACATGAGCCTTTTGTGTCTCCGATTGACTCCAATGGATCATGTAATCCCATCTCCAGGAGAACTACTTTTCAACTGGAAGCTGGTCAGCAATCTCCCCACAAAATGCACCAACAATAATGCCTGGAAAGAGGAAGTTCAGGATCGTCTACTCAATAGACAGTTATTGCAGAAAAAGCAACATGATCAGCATGAAAAGGATCTTGCCAGACTTAGCACAGGACAACTGGTGTGAGTACAAGAGCATGATGCAAAGAACTGGACTCCAGCTGTGGTCAGGCAAGTCTGCACTGAACCACAATCCTACATCATTGAAACTCCAACAGGACAGGTTCTTCGCAGGAACCACAGGCATCTCAGGAAAGATGTTAGCAACAAGGCACTGACGCCTCTCCATGGTACACCCCCACATCACTCTGAGTCTCCCCCCCCACAAGATTCCAAACACACTTCCTGCAGAAACACCCAACACACAGACCAACATTTGCACCCCACCTGAAATAACACACAGACCTGTACATAAAACGCAGCCTAGTGGTAACACACCAACAGAAACAATCACTAGATCTGGTCATGTTGTAAAACCTCCCCAAAAATACACCTTATAGAAAAAGGCTCTGAATGAACTCCTTTTCATTTCAGTGAACAATCCTCTTAATGAAAGGGGGATGTCATGGCACGAGTTGCCTTCCCTTGGAATAGGGGTTACTTCCCTTAATAAAGAGGTTGCTTCTGTATTCATTACAGAGGTCTCCCTTGTAAGCTTAACTTGTCTCCTCGTTGTCTCTGCTCTCTAATAATATTTATACTAACAAATACCATAACAGTTGGCTGGATATTGAAGAATGTATTAATAAATATCCAAAATGCAATAAACTTAGAGGATTTAGGAAAAAAGAGCTTTATTCATGGCCTAAAGAGGCACAACTATGGCTTAGGGTACATATGAACCACACACACGTCAGTAGCATAGGATCATTTCTCATAATGGTGGATGCGTACTCTGGTTGGCCAGAAGTAATCAAGGTTAAAGACCGGAGAGCAGGCACAGTCAAGCAGGTTTTGAGAAAAGTATTTGCAAGGCATGAAGTATTATAAACGTTAGTGTCAGATAATGCTCCTGAATTTTGGGACAAAAATTAGCATAGGTTGTGTGCCATATAAAACTCCTCTGTACCATCCTGAATCCAATAAATGCATTCTATTTGTTCATGCTGCAGTTCATTAAATCCTTCAATTGTTTGTAATAAAATCAGCTCATTAAATGGATGGTACAAACAGTTAAAATGACATTGAAGGCATTCTCACCCATCACTGAAAACACTGACATGTTTCTAGCTAAAGTGCTCCTCAGTTATAGATTGATACCACACATAGAGAGGAAGTTGAGCCCATCAGCCCTCATGAGTAGATAGATTAGAATTGTGTGCCATATAAAACTCCTCTGTACCATCCTGAATCCAATAAATGCATTCCAGTAATTTTTGTTCATGCTGCAGTTCATTAAATCCTTCAATTGTTTGTAATAAAATCAGCTCATCTTCAACTGACATGACTTGAGTCCCTAGTTTTTAAAATTAGCAATGCTTTAGATTTCTTCGGCTGCTGCCTGGCTTCTAAAAATTTAATTCTTTCAGTAATGACCAATTTTCTTTTTGGCCTAATGTTTCTTTTTATTATACTAACAACTTCCTCAAAAGACATCTGTTCTAATTCCTATGAGTATGCCATAGTGAAGATTTTCTTTAATGCCTCACACCCCACAGAAGCCATAAACAAGTCTATTATTTGATTTTGTCTGCCTTCTGTTCTTGAGTCTTTGAGATTACACACTCTTGCTGTAGCTGTAAAGACTCTTATCCAGATCCCGACGTATTCAGGATTGCCGATGGGACCCAAGTATCCTATTGATGATGCCATTTGTTTTGTTTTGTTTTGTTTGATATATCTTGCAGTTTCAGTACTCGATATGTAGTACACCATTACATGTGACATAATAGAAATCCAAATAGTTAGCAGCTTAGCACTTAAATACGACTCAACTAATTTACATAAGATACCACATCTTCTCAACTCCTTTTGACAGTTAAATGAACCTAATTAAGTGAACATTTTGTTGCTAATAAATATATATTTATGAGCCTAACAAAATTGTAATGAGAATGTTGCTGGGCTGCAGTAAGGAATGGGTATCAACCCCATAAACTTTTAGTATGTGTGAAAACAGCAAAAACAATGAGGAGATGGAGGCGAAGATGTAGAGTTTCTATGTCAATTTTATTGTGATAAAACCGACGAGCAAACAGTAAGAAATCAGAAAAGGCTGGAATTTTGGCAGCAGTTAAAATGATCAGCTCAGGCTGGAACATTGTCATTTATCAACAAGAACATAAGAATCTAGTACGAAAGGCACAGGCTAGAAGTTGTCAGCATCTGGCAGGATCAACACAGTCTGGAACGTTGTTGTCAGTCGGCAGAAATGTCATCAGCATCTGGTGTGAACATCTCAGGCTGGAATGTGGTCAGGAATGTCCTTGGCATGTGGCATAAACAGTACAGGCTGGAACATCACTGCCAGTTGACAGGAACATCGTCAGCATCTGGTATGAAAAGCACAGTTTGAAAAGTTGTCAGTGTCTGGCAGGAGTGACACAGGCTGGAGCATCATCGGCCTGCAAAAACATTGTATGTATGGCTCAGGCTAGAAAGTCATTGCTGGTCAGCAGGAACATCACAAGTTAGAATGTCATTACTGGTCGGCAGGAATAGCGCAGACTGGGACATTGAGGTCTCGTAGTCCAAGGAAGACAGGTTTTGGCTGCAGCTTAGCATGTGCACACTCTCAGGCAGGTGGGAGAGTAGCACATGTGTGCTGTGGCCATGGGTTTCCTTGTGCTTTTTCTATAAATGCTTTCATGGTAATTATTCTGTTGAAATTTAATCTATAGGGTTTCACATTTAAATGTTGTTATTTTTATTGGTCAGATATATGTCCTGTGTGTTAAAGCCATAGATAATTTTTAAATGTATGTGTGTAGAATACTTTGGATAGTAAAGTGTATTTATATGTTTGTATAGAAATGTTTGTCTGTTTAGGTGTATGTTGGGTGTTAACATTAATATATGTGTATATGTGTGTGTGTTTAAATATACATGTTACATGTATTAAAGCAATGAATAATTTTAGAATATATGTCTGAGGTATATTATGGATAGTAAAGTGTGTAAAATATATAAATATTTATTTTAAATATAATATGTATATATTATATTTAAAATAAATATAATATGCATATAAATGTAAATATGTATGCATATTATATATATATATATGCGAGGAATATTTTGGATGGTAAAGTGTGTAATATATATATATGTATATATCATATTTAAAATAAATATAATAGGCATATATATATATATATATATATATATATATATATATATATATATATACATACAAATACATACGCATCTATATGTATATATTTTATATACATATAAATGTGTATATATATGTAACAGTTTTGTAACAATTATAGTATTGTCCAGCAAATTTTATTTTAGAAGTATTTTAAAATGAAATAAATAAACCATTATGTCTTCTATATCTGACATACAAAATGATAATTGCGTTGAGATGTACAAATGAACTTCTGTCCATCTGTTGCCTTACCTTTGTCAATATACTATTTACATTCAATACATCATTTACCAACCGTTGCATCATCATCATCATCATCATCATTAATGAATGTCATTCATCATTTGCTAGTTATTACATTATCATAGTCATGATAAATTGTGAAGAGACAAGATTGATGATGAGGAGGAGGAGGAGGGGAGGAAATGGCTGGGAAATAGATTGAATAGTTTAATGTACTACAAGAACACTAACCCATTCTTCAGATCTCTCTGTTTTTTTTTTTTTGTTTTTGTTTTTTTTTACAAAATGTTTGATACATCAACCTCCCTAACTGCTTACTTTTCTCAAAGTAAAAATTTCAGTTAAATAGATTAGGGTCTTGATGCACTTGATGAAAATCATAACAGAAGACTTTGCAGATTGTTTTGAAAAGTGAAAAGGATTGTAGAAAATTTGTGTGAAATACCATTTGGATAAAAGTAACATCACTTTAGGAAAGTCATATTTGTTGCGGGAATGCTTGTTGTGTTTATGTAAAAAACACGTGTCTCCTGGTATTATTTTTCCCATAACAATTATTGTGGACTCAGATGTGAGTCCCAGGAAAAATAAGTAACAAACAACAATGAATTAACAAAGTATTACTAACATTTAATGGCTAGTCATTAGAGTGTTTAAATTAGAGAATGTTTCTTTGTGCTTGTGAAGTTTATGTAGGGCTATGTAATAGACATGTGTGTGAAAAAGTGCTAAAAGTCATGAGAGAAAAGTAAGACAACGAATATGAACGTGCTCCAGTGGTGTGGACACTTTTTTCTTACATGCAGCTACATCTTGTAGCCAGAGTTGTAAAAAAGGAGAGAGGATGAGTGAAAATATCATTGCCTATTTATAGGCTTAAGGAGCATCACCTAGTGATATTTTATTAAAGGAATGTCAAGGAATTTTCTAGATAGACTTTATATAAGAACAATTTCCACCTTAAAAATTCTATGCATTAATGCTGAATTTACAAAAGAGGGCTAACTTATCAAAATGTAAGATTTTTAAGTTATTTAGATCCTGTTTCAAGGAAGAAAATAAAGTTCTTTCATTTAAATTTGATAGAAGCTGGTGAATTAAAAATGTTATTTCAGAAGAAAAGTAAATAAAATGCTTTTTATCAGTACAAGTTAAAGACAATTTTAAAAAATTAAAATAAATTTTAGTCTACTTTTTTTGTCTGAAGCAGGCCTGTGACTTGATGATTAGAGCATCAGCATTCTAACTATGAAACCTGGGTTCATGGCATGGCCATCATCTCTCTGTCTCTTTAATTCTTCAGCTGGGAACTGTCTTTGGTCATTACGTCTCTGGACCAGGAACTCAAACTCTCTGACACTCGAGCTGCAACTCAACTCTGTCTCAAAACTTTGTCTGCAAATTCTCTTCTTGTCTGTCATTAACTCTGGTTGGCCAGCAGGCTCTGTGGTTGGCGCCCAACAACATGGCGCCTGTCTTCATCGTTACATCTCTGGGCTGGTAACTGGAACTGAACTGCGAACTGCCTCAAACAGCCACTGGGACTGGTACTCTGGAACTCGACTCCGACTGGTCCTGATTTTGGTCCTGCAGGACACTGTATTTATGCCCATGCCATTGTGTGGGGCCGACAGTCGCTGGGTGTCTAACCCCTCATCTCGGCAACCAATAGAATGCCAGGGTTAGCTGCTACTCACTGTTGCCTCTGGTTTACCCAATGGGATTAATCTGCTTTCTATAACTCTATAACGTTAATTGTTGGTTGTCTCCCCCTTTCGGTGCTTGTTTACAGGACCAATGGAATTCCTCTCCGTCTTAAGATGTCATCTTCCCATACCCCTTTTCTGGGCTGAACTTAACCGAATTTTCTTTTCTCTCAAAATTTTCTTTCTCAGGAAACAATTTCAGAGATTTTTTTTCTTAAACAATAGGTATTAACCTTTTTGAACTGGCTTCGCCCAAAACAAGTTGACAAGGGTCTAGTGACATTGTTACTTTAGATAAAAATTTCTTCCACACCTCTGTTTTTAATATCCATTTCTGAGTCACCGATATTTTCAAGCTACGGGAATATTTTCATTATCTGGTCTTACCCTGGTGTCAAGTAAAAAGGTCTTTCAAAAGTAAAATTTCTTTTTCAGCTTTTACAAATGCCCTGCAAAAAAATAACAATTGAATTTACCTCTTTCTTTTAGGTTTAGAATGACACTTGTTAGCTTTCTTGGTGGGCTGAAATCAACATCTGTTGTTTCTGGCATTGAAACAAATCTAAGTCTTTTCTTTCTTCTTCTTCTTTCTCTGGTTTAAAATAACAACCTTGAAATACCATTTGTTATCTTTCATTTTTCTTTTCTTTTCCTTCACTTCTATTCGGAGAATAAAGAAAAATATCTCTATTAGTGCATTCTCCCCTGACTTATCATGGTAATTAGAAGATTTTCCAGTTATAGTTAATAATTAATTAATAAAATTAATCACCTCCATTTCCCTTCACTCATATTCAGAGAATAAAGAAAATTTCTCTTAGTACATTCTCTTATGATCTATCATAGCAATTACAAGATTTTCCAGTTATAGTTAATAATTAATTAATAAAATTAATTACCTCCGATCTGCACCAAAATATTGTTATAATGTGCCTGTCATGCAAAACGTCTTTCAGTAATGATGCCATGAAACCCACTAAGATGAAAGACCATCTTGAAAGGATTCATTCTGATAAGAAAAATAAAGAGCTTGATTTTTTTTAAGATGCTGAAAGAAAAATTTAGAAATCAACCAAATTTAAAGAAATCTTTTAAAGTATCTACCAGTTCTGATAATGAAGGGAGACTGAAGACATCATACAGTATCTCCTTTAATATAGCAAAGAAAGAAAAATCATGTAGCATTGGTGAAGAGATCATAATACCAGCAATTAAAGATGTGATTAAAATTGTTATGAAGACAGACTCTCAACCTGTTCTAAAATGTATGCCATTAAGTGCAAATACAGTGTAATGATATATTCATGAGGTGGCCAATGATGCAGAGAGAACCTTGGCATCTGAGCTTCAACATTACAAGTTCTCTATTAAACTCAATGAATCAAATTTTGGCAGTTCAAATATTCTCATAACCTATGTTAGGTATTATAGTCCAAACCTAAAGTCTATCATTGATGAGTTTTTGCTTAGTAAGTATCTTAAAGGTGGTGCAAAATGTGAGAGGATTTTATTATGTTTGGAAGATTATTTGAAAAAAATGCAATTTTCCCTTCAGGAATATTACTGAAATGACTACCAATGATGCACCAGCAATGGTTGGTCATTACAGAGGATTTGCCACCTTACTCAAGGAAAAATTCCCAATGTATGTACTATTTACTGTGTTTTATACAGACACCATCTTGGAGCCAAAAAACTTGGTGGTGAACTGCATGATGCCTTAAAAGTGTGTATCAGGTCAATCAATATAACTAAAGCTCATCCTCTCAATTAGTGACTGTTTGCAATGTTATGTGAAAAAAATGATGAAACTTTGAACCAATTATTTTTGCACACTGAGGTCAGGTGTTTGTCAAGCGGTGATAATTTACAAAGACTTATTAATTTGTATGACTCAGCTGTGAAGTTTCTTATAAATGTGGACCTGTAGGGGGATCGGTCTTGTTTATTAAACTGGCCTTGTTTAAAATATAACCAAACTCCCCACAATTTACTCTAGATCTGAAGGTTGAGAAGAAAAACTGTTTTGTTTGTATAAACAAATGAAAATTTATTTATCAAACAGCATAACAACAAATTGTATGTAACATATCACTCAATAAATCCTGGGCCTAACAAATAAAACAACTATTTTTAGGCAAAATTCGACTTTATTCATCAACATAGTCTCCTTCTAGGATGATATACTGATTCTAACGCTTCTCTAACAGTTCAATGCTTTTTTGTAGAAAGATGTGTCTTTGGCCTCAAGATATGCCTCAGTTTCCAATATCACTTCTTCATTAAAGCCAAATCTCTTTCCCTGAAGCCTTCTTTTGAGGTCTGCAAACAGCCAGTAGTTGCTGGGGGCCAATTGCTGGAGAATAGGATGGATGCAGAAGCAATTTGATGTAGTTTTGCCATTGTTGCGATCAACTTGTGACATGGTGCATTGTCTTTGGTGAAAGATCACTTTTTCTTCTTCCTTTGTGGCTGTTTTTTACAATTTCTTCCTTCAAATGCACCAATAATATTTGCTGTTGATGGTTCTTTCTCAAGGTAATCGATGAACAAAATACCTTGCGCATTCCAAAATACAGAGGTCTAAACCTTTCCTGCTGATGTTTGTGTCTTTGGTTGCTTTGGATGACTTTCACCTGTTGCTGTCAACTCAGCTGACTGCCGATTTGACTTTGAAGTGAAGTGGTGGATCCATATTGTGACATATTTATGCAAAAACTCTTTCTTGTTGCATTGAAACAGTTGCAAACAACACTCTGAATCGTCGATGTGTATTTTTTTTTACCAACTGTGAGCAAACATGGCACCCACTTTGAACATAGATTTCTCATAGACAAATGTTCATGCAAAATGGTGGATACACTGCCTTCTGATATATTCAACTTCTCTACCATCTCATGCAACTTCAATTTACAATTTTCCTGAATAACTGCTGATTTTGGACAACCTGAGCATTCAGCATCACTTGTGTCTGTACAACAGTGTTTAAAGTCAGCATACCACCTCTTAACCATTGTTCTTGATGAAGCAGAGTCTGAATAACACTTATCAAGCTTGAACAGCATTTTTCCTATCAGAAAGTAATGCTTTATCAACACACAAAATTCAAACTTTTCCATTGTTTTGAAAATTTGCAACAGTAGCTTCACTTAAATAAGTGTAATTTGTAAACTAATAATCGAACTGAGCCCAAATTTTGTCACATGCCATTTGAAGGTTAGTACTTCATAAAACTATATGGATTTTTTATTAGTGGTACCATCTATATATCAGGCCTGGGATTTATTGTGTGATGAGTTATGAAATTACCAAACTGTAAAAATCTTCTAAGAGAAATAGTACTAAACAGTTTAAAGAATTAAGAGTTTGTTCATTTTAGCCAAATATATGTGCAGAAAAAGAAAAGCCCATGTTTTTGCTGTATTGTATCAACAGAATAGTAGTAAAGTCTCTGTTCTTTTCTTTCTTTTTTGTGACAGCATCTAAGTGAAGAGGAAGAAAAAAGCAATAAAGGAAAAATGTAGCTATTGACATTAATTTTAGGAGTCAGTTGGAGTGTTTTATTCTTATTGTTTTCTTCTTTTTGTTGACAGCGAGTAGGTGAAGGAGTGCATATGTGCATTGCTGGGACATGTGTCTGGTTCAGCGGTTTGAAATTTCTCTTGTTACTTTGTAGCAGTGTCCTATCTGATTTCTTCTCCTTTCTGACTGTTTGGCCAATTGAGAAACATGGATAAGTAATCAACTCAAATCATGTGATCAACTCTGATCACAAATTTATTTGGTAAAAGATGAAAACATTTCAGACTGTAATTTAGAGAAATACATAAAGCACCTTGAAAAATTGAGGGAAGACTTTCAAGTAAGTTTCAAGGACCTAGAGAAAATGTATGTATGTCTTATGTGTGTGGATCTCAAAGCTAAATCTCAGTGACTATTGGAGCAATGTAAATACTGTTACTAAATACCTCAAGCATAGTACCTTTTACTTGCATTTCCAAGTTCAGACATGGTTGAAGCTAGTTTTAGTCATGCAAATATCATTCTAACAAAACAGAAAAACAGACTGAACCTGGAAGAGTGGGTGACTTACGGCTAAAACACACCAATCTCCAATCAAATACCAATGCCCTTTCTGATGCTGATCAGACACATCCTCCCATTAATGATGTCAACCAATTCAATAAAAGGTATCTTAATTTATCTTTTAATGTATTTAATATTAGGTGCCAAATGACAGCGACCAGATTCTCTTCTCTTTTTAATTGTCAATCTAATATTTCATGCAACGTATTCATTTATCAGGCTGTACTTTGACGTATTTCAATAAGTTTGAACATTTTTATATTGAGTTCCAACATTATATTCAGTATTTTGCACACTTCTCATGATTTCCACAATGATAGTCAACAGTTTTTCTTTTTGTTTCCCTATATTTCATAAAAGATATTCACAGGGGAACAATAATTTTGCTAGGTTTGGTATGCAGTTTCCCTCACTAATGAATATAGAAATTGCACATCTATTTACTTATTATTATTATTCATTCATTTTTTTGTACATGCCTGGGGGTTGATAGAGGAGGGGTCAAAGATTCCATGAAGGAGTCGATGATCTAAAAGCTTGAGACCCTTGTTCTTGAGGATTGAAAACAAAAATAATAAAACTACTTATTTATTAGATTTTTTATTTACACTATTTATTATATTGCTTATTGGAATGTTTTTTTTTGTTTTTTTGTTTTTTTAATCATTTCACCCTGAGCAAGGCAGAAATGCCACTGATGTGCAGGGGGTTACATAAATGTAAAAAGATTAATTAGAAAAGAGTGAGGAGTACAAGCTAGTTAGAAAGGAACAATAGAAAGCTAAGAAAGCAGGTGCGATGACAGATACATAGGTGGAGAGAAAGGGAAGGTTATACAGGGGAGGAGAGAGAGCTAGAGGCCAGTGGTTAGTAGATGAGTATTAACTTTGCATTTAAATTTCTGGAGGTTGTAGCCATCAGGAAAGCAAGAATACGGGAGTGAGTTCCACAAGCGGGAAGTGCGAGAGAGGAAGCTGCAGGAGTAGAATTGTCGTCTGCATTTGGCTAACCTGACTGTGAATGTGTGGAACCCAATTGCCAGTCTGGTTGCACGGGTAAACACCTGTTGAGAAGGCATCAGTGACTTAAGCTCATCCGAGCAGAAGCCATGAAAGTATTTATAGAAGAGACAGGGGGAGGCCACATTTCGACAATGGGAAAGTGGCTGCAGTCGAGTCGCCAGATCAGTACCTATCACATTACAGACTCTCCTTTGGAGCTTGTCAAGAACACTGAGGAGAACGGCAGGGGCACCTGACCATAAATGGCAGCAGTACTCCATGCACGGACGGATGGCTGGCAAAACATCAGCTAATTACCAATTGATTCTTTATAAAATGGTAAATAATAAAAATTTTGTTATAGTTGGTTAACATATTTTAATAATTTAGTAAACGTTTATGAATTTATGAATAAAAAATTCATATTCATGATGTTTCAGTCGTTATATGCTCCACCCTTCTTCAGGTGATTAGAACTTCAAACTGAACCCTTTATTTCAATCAATGGGGTATATTGTTTTCATTTCATGAGCCATGCCAATTTCAGATGTCTTAGTTATCTTCCTTTAACTCAACTATCTAAGTTATTTGTTCACCACTGATGTAACTAGGTATTGAACTCACAACTCTTTGGGTCAAGTCACTGGATCTAATCAATGCTTTTATCCACTGGGCCATGTGTCCTTGAGGATGTCAGTGTGATTCATGGAACTGCCTCCCTTCTACCAGCTGACCTTAATTGCTTCAGACATCTAATTCCTTCTGTATGACAGATCACTTCTTTATGCTGCAGTCAGCAGGCTTCTTCCCATCAGCAGCTGTCTAACCACCTTCTGTTATCTCTGACCATCTTCTGCTCTGAGCATCTTCTCACTTCTGATGCTATCCACTGATCTGTGTCCTGAAATACCATCTGGAGTGGCTAAACCAACATAGGTTTTATATTTACAATGATGAAAGTCATCTTTTACATTAGACAATAGACAATTAGAGTAATATATTTTTTTCTGAATTTGAAAAATGAATCCCCAACAGTCAATCATGACAAATTTAGTAAATCTTTTAATCTTAAAATTTACTTTTTCATTTCATAATTATGAACCACACCTCTAAGGAATTCAATAGAAGCTAATGATTCAGCTTCCAATATGACTTTTTTATTACAAATAGAATATCTAATTTGACTATTAAGAATGTGAGAGAGAGTTAACAACTACAAGCCAAACAAGGTGACTTCTTAGTTACTAATCTGATGCCAAAATGTCCTTTTGCCAAAAAAGCTTTCTGTAGAAATGGCTATGACAAAGCGTTCCATTCCCACAAAAAAGGCTTGTTGAGTGTGTTGATGACTCATGCTAACAGAAAAAGAATGAGAAGTGTTACATGATAATAGTGATGAAATGTTGTTGAAATAAAAAGGAGGGTGTGTTTGTTTCACTTCAAGTAATATTAAAAATGATTACAGAATTTGTCTTAGGATTTTACTTTAGTAGGTAGGTGTCTTCAGTTAGTCAATCAGTTAAGTGCCACACGTGATACATGCTTAGATGATCATGTCTCTTTCAATCCATGACTGACTAGGCAGAAGGTTGCTGACTAGGTAGTATGTTGCTATTTTTTTATGCAATAGACTGGTTGCCAACCAAAGCTAAAGAACTTAATCTGTCCTGCTATTCAATCCATAGCAGCTAGAGGGAGAAGAGATGGTTTCACAACTTTCACAAGGGTAGTTGTGCATAAGTAAATGCAATGAATTCAACTGGAATTCAAACTCGGCTCTTCGATTTCTCATTTCGAGCCAATATCCACTGTACCACAATACCCAACTAAAATAGAAAAAATACTGTGATAGCTGAGATAAGTTTTCTGCCCTTGTGTCAAATTGATAACAGTTTAAATAATGTTGGAGTAATGATTAATTTGTTTTTTTATGGTCTATCAATCCTGTGTTGGTTATTTAAAACCCACTGTTCTCAAGTCATCACCCAGGCTAGATGTTGCTTAACTTTGGTAATCAAATAAGAACAGCTGTTTTTAGCTTAATTTGACTGTAAGCCAGTGTTGGAGTAGCTAAAAGACAAAACTGTCATTTGTTGTTGCGTGGATCTTTTTGGATTTGTCAGAAAATATCTTTATGTTGATTTAATTTTTCTATTTTTTTTCTTAGAAGTGGATGAGTTGTATTATGTTGGAATAGATATTGCACTCAAATTTCACACCATCCCATCAAAGAAAGCTAGGTTCAGGGTTAACCTGAAAGTTACTCCAGGCCACCAAATGTAGAAATGTGACACTTAACCAAGCCAGTTGGTTTCAATCCAGATAGCTGGTCATAGGTTGACTTTGCTTGCAATGATCTCCCTTGCCCCACGTTGTGCTGATTGATCACAAGGCAGTCACGTGAGTTTTCCACTAGCTGTCTCTCTGCCAAGCCAAACCGAACTGGAAAGCATGCACACAATTGGAAAATAAAAAAAAAACAAAGAAATATAGCACCAAAAATAAATGGACTGACACCTGAATTGTTATAAAAGAAAGTCTTTATATACAGAAAATACTTCACAGTAGCATAATGGTCATTCGGATATTTCCCAATCTCTGCTCCTATCAAGCTGGTAGTGGAAGGGAGGTCTCTTAAGTAATTCAAAGTAAAACATTTCAAATGTCTATCCTTCTAAATAATAATCAAGTAGTCTGGTTAGTCATGGCGCTTTGCTCCGAATAGAGTTCTCTGTTCGCAACAAGTCTAGTTGACTTTGATTCTTTCTCTCCAGAATTTTATGAAAATTGCCGAAGTGCTGGGTTGTGGGTAGGTTGGTGCTGTTCATCTTTGGTGTCTGAATCGAGGTGGATTTCTTGTTCCGGGCTGGATCACACTTCTTTTTTAAGTCTGTTTGGCTGGCAAATTTTTTAAAACTTTGTCAGCAAAATCACTTCTTGTTTGGCTTTAACTCTGGCTGGTTGTTTGACTTTAACTCTTTTTGGTCGATTGGCAACAGGCTTCTCTATGGTTGACACCCAACGGCATGATGTCTATCTGTCTCTTTACATCTTCAGCTGAGAACTGTCTTTGGCAGGTGGCGGGCCCTATGGTTGGCGCCCAATGGCTTAGTGCCTATTTCTGTCATTACATCTCTGGGCCAAGAGCTGACTGGAACTCAAACTCAAACTCAAACTTGAACTGGCTTTGGTTTCTTGAGGTTCTGTATTTATGCCTATGCCATGGTGTGGGGCTGATGGATGCTGGGTGTCTAACCCCTAATTTTGGTAACTAATAGAATGCTGAGGTAGCTGCTGTTCATTGTTGCCTTTGGTTCATCCAATGGGATTATTAGCCTTATTTCCATGACGTCAAATGCCGGTCATCTCCCCCTTTCAAGCACTGGTTTTCGGGACCAATGAGATACCTCCCTGTCTTATGACGTCATTTTCCTATACCCCTTCTTGGGCTGGACATCCAGCGTATTTTCTTTCTCATGAAATAATTTTGGGTTCTAATCATTTTTCATCAATTACTATGAACCTTTGAACTTGTCATAAAAGTCTGTATGACTAAAATTTTCCTTTCTTTGTTTGAAGCAAACAGGCAGGTCACTGGTGGTCAATGTTTACATTGTCACCTAGATAAGAATTTCTGCATATGTGTTCTCAATATCTCTAATTTCAGTCACAGATATTTTAAAGCTTTCTTTAATGACAGAAAGTTATTTTTGTTATCAATTCTACTGAGTCAAAGGAATTTTCATCTACCTAATTTCAGATACGACGCCTAAATGTCTCTTTGCTGAGTCACTAATCCAGCCTTTGACTCTGAATTAGATATTTGTTATCTATTTCCCTTTACAATGCCTTTGAGTACAATAATAAAAAGCAAAATCTCCTTTCAGTTTTGGACTTGCTTCTCACTTCAACACTTGTCTAGGGCCATCTGGCTTGTTTTATGTTTTAGATTACTAATGTCTATTGTTTTAGCGCTTAATCTAACCTCGGAAATAAAAACAAAATTATTTCTCTTTTTCTTTTTCTCCTTTCTTTTCTGTCTTACTCAGGTTTAGAATAACTGAAAAACAAAACTTGTTACTTTTTGTTTCTTTTACCTTCACTCATAATCAAAGAATTAAAAATTCTTCTCAGTACATTTCCTTCCGATCTATAATAATAATTTCTTTTTCAATTATAATTAATATTTAATTAATAAAATTAATTACTTCCATTCTGCCAAATATTGTTATAGAAATATGTGAACTCACAACTATATTTGGTATTCTAAGCAAGCATTGGAATGCAAATGTTGGATGGCAGGATTTATAAATAACTCATTCTTAGTCTAATAAAATTCTAAAGGATAAAAAATGTGTCACATGAAAATTTGTTCTACTTTCTCATAAAATTTCCTGAAATTGTTTTGATATATAAAAAAGAAAAATTATCTATTTACATTGATTAGATTGTTATCCTTATCTTTATTGCCATATTCATTATGTTTCTGCTGTTGTATGCTCCAGCCTTCTTCAGGTGATATTAGTTAGAATTTTGAATTGAACTCTTTATTTGGTCAATGAGGGTAGATTGTCCTAATCCCACATGCCATGCCTTTGGCTGAATGAGCTAAAAAGTGACTTGACTGAAAGAGTTTTGAGTTCAATACCTAGTCACAGCAGAGAGAACAAAAAGTTGGAGAGTTGAATTACTAAGGGGAATTAAACGAAACTGAGATATCTAACAAAGGCATGGAATTAAAACAATCTATGTCTGTAGCCGAAATAAAGTGTTTGGTTCAAATAATATGACCCCGAAGAAGGCTGGAGCATACAACAGCCAAAACATCATGAATATAGTAATAAAGATGAGGACAACAGTCCTTACAATGTAAATAGTGTAAATAATTACAATACTTGATCTCAGAAATATAGACAAAAAAATTATACATCATTTTCCCATAATTAACAGAAAAAACTGAAAGAAAACAAATATTTCGTGCAATCAGCATATAATAATTATCCTTAAATAATAAAGGTATATATTTTCTCCTCAGAAATCCTAAAGAACTCACTAAGTTAATCAATGCCAAGCCTTGTCAGTATCTATATGGGTGACTGCTTGTGAATAGCAGGTGCTGCAAACTTGGACGTGTAAGTGGTATAATAGGCTTATAGCCATATCACATTGAAACACCAGTTCTCATATGATCACTAAAGTTAAGCAATGCTAAGTCTGGTCAGTGCCTAGATGGATGATTGCTTGAAAATATTAGGTGCTGTAAACTTGGATATGTGAGCGGTATAAAGGATAATGCTTCAGAATTAGAAATTAGAGAGCTGTGTTTCAATTCCAGTTAGGATCATACCCTTTGGAAAGATATAAATTCATGTCTTCTTCCACCCAGCTATGGGTGAATTAGTAGGACTTGTATCAGTAAATCATTATTATCTAAAAAAGAATTCTTAATATTTAAGAGTATTGTCTAGTTTTTAATAAAATGAAAATGTTTGATAATCTGTAAAGAACAAATCAATCAATCAGAAATCTTTTAAAAATGAAAAGCTTTGGTTTTTAGAGCTACTGTTTTTATAAATAAAAAAATATGCCAGTAATTTGATAGTTTATCCTCATATTGCTACCACATATGGTCTGGTACTCCTGCTATTTACTTTGAGCTCCTTAATAAAATCTAAAGAATAATTAGCAATATTATTAGTCCTGCTCAGGCAACTTGGCTTCAGTCACTTTCCCACTGCCATAAAGTTGTCTCTCTCTGTGTCTTTTCTATAAATATTCTCATGGTAATTGTTTGGACAACCTCTTCGCTATGGTACCTAGATTTTTTAAAATTTAAGTTCAGTACTAGACTGGTATAGAGATCTCATCAATTTACAGTTGAGCTGGCTAGTTGTAGCTGTAAGTTCTATGCTAGCAGTTTCTTTTCTTGCTCTTCTTACTTGTGGAACTTCTCCATGCATTCTATGCATTTAATCTACAAAAATTTGAATGCAATGTCAATCACTACTTACTGTCCTCCCAATTACTCTTTCTTCTTTCTATTCATTATTAATATTTTTGTCCCTAATTTTTCCACACCCTGTAACCTTTCATGTCTTAGTGGCTTTACTGCATTTCATTGGATGATACTGATGAAAAAAATGCCATTTTATTTCTTAGTGAACAGACAGATAAACTGTTATTTATAACATTAATTTAAGTCACCCAATGTGAATATTTCCAAGATTCAAAATGGAGACATTGTCATTCTGTAGCCCTGGATCAATCCTGGTTAATGGCAATCAATAATATAACTATATTTCCCCTGCGTTAGTTTTCAAGTTTCTTCAGACCATCATGGTTACCATCTGACTCCTCACTCGTTAACATGTTGCTGGTTTGTTGCTTGTATCATGTTGAAGAATACAGTTCCACTCAATCTAGCTGGTGTTTGTCTATTCATGACCCTTCCCTCCTCGGGCACGTTGTGTTTTGATCTCAGAGAGTAAGAAGATCATTGGTGAAGTAAATTTGGGTGAAGAACAAATCAATGGCAACACAAAAAAAAATTCTTTAGAATAATGAATTAACACTGGGTAAAAATTTAACAATGATTTGGTTTATATATGATTTGTTGTATACAATGATTTTAACCCTCCCCACTTACTGTTATAATTAAATTACATTGAAACCCTCTTTGGAATTTGCAGCTTGTGTTATTATTTTTGTTTTTTGTTTATAATCAAGAGACAGCAAGGCAGTAGTTACAGAGTTTAGAGAGGATGGGAGAGAGTTTAGGGGCACATTTCTTAAGGATGATGACTGAAATACCATCACATCCAAATTCTTTATGGGAGTTAAGCTTAAAAATAATCTTAGAGACCAGAGAGGAGGTCATGTACATATCACTCACCTGGGCCTCAGTTCTAGGAGGAAAGTGTTGTGTACTCCAGGTGAATCAAGTGTGAAATTTTAAGAGAATTTGCAAGCAATGTGCTCAGCCTTGTCTGCTGTGAATGTGAAAACCTCAAAATTATTGAGTAGTAGAGGTATCAAAGGTTTACTGTTGTTTAGCACACTTTTGCAGAGCTGCCAGTAGTTTCTAAAGCCAAAATTGTGGGATGTTATATGCTGCTTCATTCTATTAGCAAACAACAGCTTAGCATCATTTAGTACTTGCTTACATTCATTGCAAGAAGAGACAAAAAGGCACTTATTATGGTCAGATGCATTACTCTGGTAAAGCCAGAAGAAATGGTTCTTGTGGGTAATGGCAACAAAGCAAGGAGGAGAGAACCAAGGGGAAGAATGAGACTTGAGTCAAAACTTCCTGAATGGAATGAAAGCATCGATGCTGGCTTTCATCTAAGAGGAGACCTCAAATGCACTGTCTTTGACAGGAGCATCTCAAAGAAAGTCACATAATGCTTCCCAGTCCACTCTTTGACAGCAGTAGGATATTCTGCTGGCACAAGATTCCTAGAAAGAGGAGAAGTGGAAGGAGTTATTAATGGAAATCACAGTTTTAATTCTTTGATTGTGTGTTGTCATAATTAAAGATTCTTTTTTTGTTAAGGGGAGGCCTAGAGTAGTAGTATCAGTCAGTCGTTAAATGCAACATGTGTGGGAAGGGAACTGGTGCAGACTGCAGCATAAAGTGGCATCAGAGTGTCTCACCTTGATATTATTCAAAAGTTGATCAGAATGGCCTCTTAAGACACTGCGCAAGAGTTTGGGCTCCTAATTACCAGTCAGAAGCAATAACTAGGAAACTGTCAACTCAGTATTTTCAGTATGAGGAGACATTGCCACAACTGACACACATTACAAAAACTTACAATAGCACCACTATTAAGACCTGAGGAGACAGAAAGAAAACTGGGAACCTTTTCCTAAACAGAGACCAAGAGATGAGCCTCTACTCCTGTTCAAAAGAAGGTGGAGGAGTATGAATAGGTCTAGATTTGGTTGTCTTCCACCCTTAGCAGTTTGTAACAATATGTACATGGTACATGTAATGATAAAAGCATGTATATAGATTTTTTTTTGTTTTGCAGCCCTCAGATGTCTTGAGTTTGTGAAATGTGAATGTTTAATTAATCAAGTTTGGTTACTCCTTGTATACAGGATAAACAATTAAGTCAACCATCAACTTTAGATTGTTTAACAGTGGAAATGGAGTTTCAAAAGTTTTGTAAAAAATAGACAGATGCACATGCAATGCCTAACCGCATGCATCACGTGACAGCTTTAAAGTTTCAAAAATGCTAAAATTACATTACAGTCAAAACATGAGGACAAAATAACTGCATCGAAAAAATAATATCTTTGAAAATGGCCAGTAAAGTGGTTGAAAGTATTTGGAAAGTCAAAAATTATGGAACATTTTTACACTCCAGCAAAAAGGAAACATGTAAGAATACTGGAAAAATCAAATAAAAAATTAATAAAATTTTTCTTGTCAGTCATTTTTAACAAAACATGTTTAAAAGAAAGATAGCTGCCCAAATATACATTTATATATATATATACACAAGTACATACACATATAAATATTTTTTCTGGTGTAAATAAAACAGTGTTCAATGTAATATAACAAAACTATTGAGTATATATTAATAAACATACATATACTACGTCTGTAGCATGACTTGGCATTTTATGTACTATGCAATCATCAGGTGCATATTATGAACCAACCATTCCAGGATTTGAATTTTTGGTTCTCATATTGTTTATAGTGCTTATATATTACAATGCTGGGATGTTATTTTTTAATTATATCATTTGGTTTAATTTAAACTAAAACTTAAACATGAAAAGTAGATGTTCAAAGAGAAAATATAGTAGTAGTTTAGTGAATCCAGATTTCTAGTTGAAGGTAGCAGTTCTAGTTGTGTGTATGCAAAAATTAACAGGATAGTAATGAAATCTGTGTTCCTTTCCATTTTTTTGTGGGGGGTCAGTGAGAAAGTGACAAAGAAAAGGTAAAGCAATAAATAAAAATGGTACTTATCAACAATATTTAAGAGTCTGTTGAAGTAGTTTATTATTGTTGTCATTGTCTTTTTTGTCAATGGCAAGAATAATGAAGTCAAAGAAGAAGAGATAAAGGAAAATAACACTTGAAATGGAGAACAAATGTGTATCCAGATGTCCAGCAGCTAGAAGTTTCTTTTGTCACATCTTAATGGTGTCTGGTCTCTGACTGGTTTGACTTTCTTTCTCTATTTTTGTAGCAAAAGACTTTTTGGCACTGGTTTGTGAATTTCTCTCAAGTTTTATAAATTGCTTCCTTTTATTGGTTAGAAAATTAATTTAACATAGTATCATGAAATGTGGCTTCATCTTTTTCTTAGGTATGGGGTCAATCCTTTTCTTATGGGTCAAAATAAAGATTTCACACTGGACTGCGAAATTTGTAAAAAGTGAAAAAGAGAGTTGCTTTTAATTCTGTATTCACCACAAATTACTAGATAGAATACCTTTAGGGCAAAAGATATAACTTGTGTGCCTATGGGTCAAGCAGGTTTACTTCTTGATTTTTGTATAAGAGAAAACAAAAGAAATTAATAATAATAACAATGTAAAAAGGTTTATACAGAAGAATCTGTATTATTCTGGGTCAACTTATTTGAGCAGATATTTATTTCTATGTTTGCATGTAATCATCAATTCAATTCTTTTGTTTAATAAATTAGGGTTATTTGAGTGTTTTAAGATAACAGATTTTTCTAAAAGGCATAAATTACATCTATTTCCTTTTCCATGATAAGATTTGTTTTTTACAATGATCTCCCAGGTAATAATGGGTTTTTTGTTGTTTTTTAATTGCCAGAAATATTTTAAGAGAGCAGTGCTTTTGCTGTATTTAATATTGCTTAAAGTCATTTGATGATTGTAGTAGCAGTATTTCTATTAGTTCTCAGTTTAGCCAAAATAAAATTTAACATTGTTTTTTTGACAGTTACAATTATTTTAGTAGAATTACTATTGTAGTTACTATTATTTTGCAGGTTAGACATGTAACTCTACTATACTACTTGACCTCAATATACACTTATATTCACAAACAAGGGTGCAATGGAATGGATAAATTGTTGTCTAATTATGCAAAAATGAAAATAACACTGACATCTCATTTTAACAGATATACTTACCAAAATTACAATTATCTTGAAATACTGAACAGTAAACTTATTAAATAAAATTACCATTGACTTCAACCAGATGACTTCGTAATCTCCTGCATCTCTCCTGAACAGTCTCACTCAACTGCACACCAAAAATAACAATCAAGGGCATTGCAGACTGGGGATTTAGGTGACCAGATGTAAGGAGTGATATGGTTGCAGAAATGGTCTGATAACCATGACGTAGTTCTTCTGCTTGTGTAGCATGGTGCCGAGTCCTGTTGCCAGATATAGGGTCTTCTAGCTTTTTCTAAATTTCTGGTGAACTGAATTGCATCGTGGTGGTCTTTTTCTCACAGTACCCAATTGACTCTATTTTACTGCTGAGTTGACAAATTCTAAAACAATGTGCATGTGCAAAATTAAAAATACAAAATAGCAAAAATTTACCCATATATATATATATATATATATATATATGAGAGAGAGAAAAGATAGAGAGAGATGTTATATATTTAGACAGCAATCCTCTTTTATATGTTTCGTTGAATTAGATAGACAAGGAAAATGTTAAAAGTATTTTATTCTGTTTTTCTTGTGTTCTTACAGTTTTTTTTTAATGAGGACTAACAGATTACAGAAGCTATCCATGGTGATTGTTTTCCCAAGTGCTTTCAGCTAATTCTTTAGCCATTTTCAAGGAGGTGGAATATACTAGCTCAACAAAGCACCCTAACATGAAATTACTACTATTTCTATACAACACAGCATAGAACACAAACAAAAAATATACTAAAAATGAAAAATCCCTTCATGAAAATAACTGAAGAACTGACCAAAGGTTATTTGGGATAATAAATAAGCATTATGGCCAGTTTCTACACACTCACATGTAAAAGAAAAAACTGAATAAAATTTTTCCAAATTTTCCTTATCTGTCCTATTCAACAAAACATAAAGATTCCAAGAAAAATAATTTGGCTTAAAAGGATGTACTTCCTTAAAACAGGGGTGTAGTATCATATGCAAATAAAGAGATCAGTATATATATAGAGAGTACTTTGAGAAGTAGGACAGAAAATAGCCTGTCGTCACAGAAGACATGCATTGCTGTGCTATGACTACTGCTACTCACACTGATATGCAAAACATAGCAATGGTGCTGCCAATAGGATTCATGATTTCATTGAATGACCCTGAACATGTACAAACATGGATGAGAACTTTTGCAGCAATTTCAAGATTAAAGAAATTAAGTCTCAAAGACCAATGAAGGAGAAAAATGAGATAACCGATTTATTTCTTGTTACAGTGGGATGCGAAGTTGTGAAGAAAATTTTGACAATGTGTTCTCCAAGCAAGTTAGAAGAAATGACAATTGAGCAAATTATGAAAGTTTTAAAAATAACCAAGTTTTTCGAAACAAGACTAGCACCACAGGAATCCATTATGCTAAAAAAAAAAAAAAAAAAAAAAAGATTAAAAAATGTCTAAAATACTGTGAATTTTAAAAATTGGGAGCACATGAAATGATAACAGAAGATGAATTAATTTTTCTTAGATTAACTAAAGGCTTGCAACACCAAAACCACAAGCACAAAATGCTAGAATGTCTGCAGAGTAGCAGAATGGGTTTGGAAGCTAGCATTGAGTTTTTGTAACAATTAGAGTTGATTAGAGAATTTAATCAACCAAAAGATAAATTCAAGACATATGAGACAAGCACTACCAAATCCATAATTAAAAGTAAATATTGTAGAAAAAGTCATATGAGAGACAAGTATAAATGTCCAGCTTTGGGAAAAATATGCTCAAATTGCAAAAAGAAAGATCATTTTTAGAATGTATACAAATATGAAAAGTAAAAAGAAAAGTAAAAACTGTTCAAACCCCCTCCAAAAAAGAAGCTGAAGTATTTACAATGAATACACAAAATAGCTAAAGTAAAAAATAAGGATAAATGGCCAAGTATTTGACATGCAAGTTGATACAGGCAGTGAAATTATGCTGATACCAAAAAATTTCTGGATAAAATCAGGATGGCTAAAATTAAGAAAAAGCAGTGTACAACTAAAGCAATTTGATGGAATGGCCATAAAAACAATGGGTACATTTCAAGACAAGTTTGAAACCAACAAGCGTTTTGAAATAATTCCCATTACAGTTGTAGCATGCAAAAAAAAAAAAAACATGGATCATTAGGAACTGATGTATTAAAAGTAGACACAGTGAGACTAATCAATTCTATAGAAGCTGGAAGAAATGCAGTAGGATTGTTGAAAGGCTATAAAGCAAGCATTCGACTAAAGGAGAACTATCATTCAAAGTATATAGAGTCAAGAAAAGTTCCAGTTCATATCCTACCTTTAGTAGTAGCAAATTTAAACAAAATGATACAACAAGGCATACGAGAAAAGAGTAACTCAAGGTGATAGTAATTGGGTATCATCGATAGTAGCAATGAAGAAAGATAAGGGAGATTTAAGGATATGTGGTGATTATATGATAGAGATGAATCACCAGATATGTTCAGACTTGTTTCCATTGCCAAATATCAAAACTGCAAGCCATGAGTTTAGCAACAATGGAGTATTTTGCAAAAATTGATCTCAAATCAGCATACAATCAAATATAAATTGATGAAAAACTCAAGGAAATAACCATGATAAACACCTTTATAGGCTTATTAAGATGGACATGTCTACTGTTTAGGATAAAAACTTCCAGCCATATTTTTCAAAAAGCAATTAAAACTGTCTTATTGCAAAAAGAAATATATGATAATATACCAGGACAATATAGGTGTGGGGGTGAGAACTAAAGAAGAGTTAAGATATAAAACAGAGCAAATTTTGGTGAGATCAAAAAAGGCAGACTTGACCATAAACAAAGAGAAATGTAGTTTTGACTGTATGAAGATATCATATTTAAAATATCAAATATCAAAAGAAGACATATCATCTGATGATAGACTAACAAAGAAAATAACAGAAATAGTTGCTCCAACAAATAAAAAAGATTCAGAATCCTTTTCTAGAGGTGATAAATTTTTATTGCAAATATATACCAAGATACAGTGACATCACAGAATAACTTGCAAAATTACACAAAACAATGAATTTAAGTGGACACAGAAGCAAATCATCACCTTTGAAACACCAAAGAATATTCTAAGAAGCAAACCAAAACTGAAAATTTTTGATTCCCAAAAAGAAATGACATTAACTACAGATGCAAGTGAGAAGGCAATTGCAGCTTTTCTATCACAAGAACACCCAATCATGAAAGTTAACATCGGCAGAAATTAACTACTTGAATATTGAAAAAGACGTGCTAGCAATAGTATAGAGCATAGAGGGCAAACAACATTTTGATAGAAAAAATTCTTCTTAAAGTCAGACCACAAACCATTAGAATTCATATTTAACCCAAGAAAAAAATTTTCAAAAGTTATATTGTAAAGGATTTTAAGATGGGCAATAAAAATCATGGCATTTGATTTTGACATAGTGCATGTAAAAGGGAACACTATTCCTCATGTAGACGCTTTATCAAGATTGCAGTTCAAGAACAAAACAGAAGAAAGACAAGAAAATGCTGAAGATGAAATAATACATTGGGTGGAAACAGACATTCTTTGTCTAAATAGACTCAAAATAGAAACAAAGCAAGACCCAGTATTAAGCAGAATAGCAGAGAGAATAAAAAATATCATATGGAGTAATTGTTTGATGGCAGATTGACCCTTTAAGGAAACAAAGCACTAACTAACCATAGAAAATGGCATTATATGCAATGAAGATGTATTAGTAGCTCTACAAATACAAAGAAGGGACATACTAAAAGGAGTACATGATGACAGAGATTGTGGCATAACAGCAACACAAAGAAGACTAAAGTTGCACATGTGGTGGCCAGGATATTCTAAAGATGTAGAGGAATACATTAAGAGATGCCCAAAATGTGTGAAAATAAAGAACCTCAAGCAAGCAAAAATTCATTCATGGACCAAGGAAGCAGAGCCATGGGTCCACATGAATTATGCACATATCAGAGGTAGGGTATTATTTTTAGTATTAGTGGACTCATATTCAGGATGGCCAGAAAAAACAGAAAAGCCACCACAATAAAACAAATACAAAGAACCATATTCTCAAGGAATGGAGTACCCTAGACACTAGTCACCAACAATGCACTCAAATTTTGCAATGAGAATTTATGTGTGTGGTTAAAACAAATTGTATGCATCTCATACAAAACACCACCACATCCCCCACTAATGTCTAATGGCATTGTGGAAAGAATGGTACAAAGCCTAAAAATGTCTAATGGCATTGTGGAAAGAATGGTACAAAGCCTTAAAAAGGGATTAAAAGCATTCTTACCACTTACGAAAAGCATAGAAGCATATTTACCAAAATACTTCTCAGTCACAGATCTATTCCACATGCAGGAAGGAAACTGAGCCAATCAGCACTAATGGGAAGACAAATCAGAGCCCCCACAACTTTGTCCTTTGCAACAAGAGAAAAGGTGTGGTATAAAAAGAATAAAGAGATAAATCCAGAAGAAACAAATTTTCTGATGCAAAAAGGTCACAATACAGCAATATTGGAAAAGAAGGCACAAAATATACTGGCACATACAGATTAGTTCAGAAGCAGAAATGAGGTGGAGGATGTGGAGATGGAAGATCAGGAACAAGGGTAACATATATTAGCGCATACATATCAATTCAGAAGTAGAGACAAGCTGGAGGATATGGAAATAGAAGGTTAAGAACAAGAAGAGGCAGAAAGTTATAAAAGTAGAACAGAACTGGAAATGGAAAAATGTGAGAATGAGGAGATGGATGAAGATGAGGAGGAAAATGAAGAAAGACCAAAATCACTATTGAAAAGAAAACAAGAGGAAGGACAATACAGAACAAAAATAATTAGGAGTAGTAAGATAAAAAACAAGGGTATACAATCTCTCTGGTTCAGAGTGGTGTAGTATCATCTGCAAATGAAGAGGCCAGTGTATATAGAGAGTACTTGGAGAAGTAGGACAGAAAATAGCCTGTTGTAACAGAGGACATGGAGAGCTGTGCTATGACCACTGCTACTCACATTGATATGCAAAACATAACAGGGAAAATAGAATCTTGATTACTGGGTAGTTTTCCATGGCTCAGTAGTTGTTCTACTGGGATTAGGGTAGAAAGATAGATTATATGTGACTAGCTACTGAAAAGTTGAAGCAACACAAAGCCAATACAAGACATAGTAAACTAAACAACTATTTTATTCAAACTCCCACTCTGTTCACTTTGTTTCCAGCCTTCCCTAATGGGACCAGAATTGCCTACAATCATCATAATCATAATCATAATCACCATTACTGATGCTGTTATACTCAGCAGTAAAGCATATTGGATCAAACAGTGGTTTTCATTACAAAGTGAGATGCAAGTTTGATCTGTGTCGGGGGAATGCATTTTTCTTTACTAAGATTTCTTAAATACACACGTTGATAGTCATAATAGACACTGTTTAATAAATAAAATAAAAATTGGGGCATCTATTTCAAATACGAGTATCCACTACAATAACTTTTGTAATGCTTAAAGTATTGGATTAGAATAATTCCATTAATTCTTTAAAAATTACTTTGTTTATATTTCAGATACAAAACTGAAGAGATATGAAACTGTCTAAGAAAGAAACCCTAGGTCACTGTTTGAATAAACAAGATGAGAGAAAAGATTGTTGCCAGTTCAAATAAAATGATATTTATTTAAACTATACGTTAAAGTGATGGGCAGAGGCTAACTTAATTTTTTTTATTAACTGTTCACTAAAATGCAAGACCTAAGAGACACTCAAGGTAAAATCCCTTTACTAAAGGATTACTAAATTAGATTGTTTAAATGTAAGAAGAGATTTTTAAAAGTGCAGATTATGAGGATATGCAGGAAAAATATCATAAAATGATTTCTAATTCGATATTTTTTCTCTGATGCCATAAATGAACATTTCTCTTAAATATACTGACTGTAAAAATTTTTTGTTTTGAGTTGAAAATACACATTTTTATAATTGCTTGTGCTTATATTAGGGAAAGATACCCTGGGTCACTGTTTGAATAGATAATATGAGAGAAAAGATTGTTGTGATGTTCAAATAAAAGGATGATATTTATTTAAATATAAGATACTAAATTATAACTGTAATTACTTATCATGAAATGAAAGTTAGAAAATCCTTTTTATTGATTGTAATGAAATGAACAGTCATAGTCTTCCAGTGAGGAAGAATGAAAGTGGAGTTGCCAAATAAGATCAAATGGAGTCTACTGTTGGTTTAATGAGAGGACAGAGGGCTGAGGTAAACTATTGTCTCTACTGGCGAGTTGAATGAATGTTTGGCTCTTATGTTATTTTATAAGCTCCAGAAGTTTATGATTATTCATCAGCAAGAGCTGATCCAATTGTCTACTTATTTTTATTAAATTGAAAACTTGAAGTATACTTGAAACCCAGAAGGCTGTGTAGAGCCTATGCACAGTATGTTCATTTTTGTCATTTGCTCCCCAGATTTGATTCTCTTCACTTCCATTTGCTCTACAAAACTTACAAGAAAAATAATCTGGGTGAAGTAGATGTGCTTCCTTCAGTTAAGTACATGATAGATGCTTGGGTGATCATGTCTCAAAAAGACATGACTGACTGAGCAGAAGATTTTTCCTGCAGTGGGTTGCAATTACTTTTTGTGGTAGATTGGTTGCCAACTAATGTTATAGAATCAAATCTGTTTTGCTATTTAACTCATTAAATTTAACTGGAGGAAGAAGCAACGTATTTATATCTTTCCCAAGGGTATTTGCGCATATGTGAATGCAACGAATTCAACTGAAATTTGAAATTGGCTTTCTGATTTCTTGTTCTTAGCCAATATTCACTGCACCACAGTGTTAGAAAGGGAGAATAGAACTTACTGCATTGTTTTCTGTGATAAAGCAGTAAAATACACTGGATAAAATGATGGTTTCTCCATAAAGGGTGACACAAGTTTAGTGTATTTCTTAGAGAATGCATTTTTCTTAACTAAGATTTCTCAAATGCAAAGGCCAATAGACGTAATATACACTGTTTAATAAATTCAAAAAATGGGCTATTTCAAATACAGCGTATCCACTATAAAAATTCTGAGTTCTAAACTATTAACTATCCAATCAAAATGGACTTTGTCCTGACTGCTACCAAGATTTGCATTTTGCTGCCCTGAATTACAAACCCAATCTAAAATCAATTAATCTAAAATCAGTCTACCCAATCTAAATCAAATAAATGAATAATCGCATCTCCATAGACAATTGCATCTACCTCCCATTAGCATGGGACAGGCTAGCCTCCCAGAGAGTAAAATACTACGCCTCCTTGGCCTTACACTCTCGGCGGACCTCAAATGGAATGACTATATTGAATCCATTGTCAAATCTGCTGCTATGAAAGTCGGCTCCCTGTGCAGGGCCCAGAAATTTTTCCCACCTGAAACCATTCTGCACATATACAAATCTACCATCCGCCCGTGTATTGAATATTGCTGCCATATCTGGTCGGGTGCCCCTGCTGCTCTCCTTGGGCTTCTTGACAAAATACAAAGGAGGATCTGTAACGTGGTTGATACTGACTTGGCAGACCGGCTGCAGCCGCTCTCACACCGGCGTGATGTGGCTTCCCTGTGCCTCTTCTACAAGTACTTTCATGGCTTCTGCTCCGATGAGCTTAGATCACTGGTGCCGAATTTACGCGAGATACTAGATTAGCAACTAGGTCCCACCCTTTTACAGTTAAACAAATAAGATGTAACCGTAAATTCTACTCCAACAGCTTCTTTTCTCGCGCTTCCCGCCTGTGGAACTCCCTTCCACAAGTTTGCTTTCCCGACAGTTACAATCTCCAGGTGTTTAAATGTAGGGTCAATAGACACCTCCTATCACACTAACTCCCAACTATTCTCACAACACTCTCATCTACCCAACCCTCATTCTCGGTATCCTCACCCGCCTATCACCCACCCTCTGTTATTTCCTATATTTAATCAGCCTTTCTCCACTCTACGTAGCCCCCTGCACAGTAGTGGCAGTGACATGCCTTGCTCGGGGTGAAACGCTTATAAAAAAAAAAAAAAAAATACACTATGAGTTTTTCATTCCAAAATTTCCAATAAATAGCACCAAAAATATCTGGAAAATCACCATAGGTTCATTGTTAATATGTTTTTGTTTTTTTTTCAAGCAAGGCAATAATGCCACTAGGTTGCAAGGGATTACAGGGAGTTAAAGAAACAGATGAAACAATAAAAGAACAGGATTCAATAATTTCTAAGCTGTGATTGTGATTCCATGTTAGGGTGTCTTCCAAAAGGTAATCAACACCTTTGTTGAATAGGGTAAGCTTAAGGCTTGGCTTAGATTGTTTTATATAAAGAGCTTCAATTATCTCATGACTTTATATTTTGTATTTGTTTAGAATGATGATGTTACAAACACGAATTTCCCTAACAAGAACATGAAGCTGTGTGTAGATGTTCAAGTACTTTTTTAAAGCACTGAGATTACTAAAGTGGTTTGTGAGCCTTCTACTTTTCGTCATTGATGTATACCCTATGCAGTTGTTCAGTTTATTACAAGCACCATTGTTTTATATTGGACAATGAAACTGATATATTACATTGGTGTTTTAAACTAATATAGTCTATTGAAGAATGAAAATAAAATAATAATAAAAAAATAAAGAATTTAATTTTCCCATAATGCAAAAGGAAACCAAAAAGTGTTTTCGATCACATATGAATTTTATCACCTCACTTCCGAAAAGGAAATGATTGTTTTCTTCTGACTTCCCAACCATTGAGTTTGGATGTGTTTTTCAACAAAAATAACAATTTATTTTGACAAATTTATGATTAAACCCAATGTAGAGTGCATAATTGTGAATTTCGAACTCTACATGTCATCTGGACAAAACTGTCTCCCAGTCAGCAAAAGTTTTTTTCAACAGGTATAAAACAAAAATCCCTAATAACTGTTACAATGACTACTATGGTCAGTGAGCAAGCAATGCTCTTTTCATCTCTACTGCTTCTTAGTCTTCATCACTGCATCTAACAGAAATACATTTCAATAACCCAATATTTTACCTGTTAAAAAAGGATTTAAATGCTCCCAAAATTTCTACATTAACATTGCTTTAACATAATTCAACAAGAATTAGCAGATCCAACCAAAACTGATGTTTTATACATTTGTATAGATATCTAAAAAAAACTGAGTATTTTCCTTGTAATGTGTGTTAAAAAAAATTATGAATATTTGCTTTACCACTTCTGCATAAAAAAAAACAATTATACTGTCAACCTTGCCAAAAAATGGATGAAACGAGTGCAGCAGCAATGGTTGATGTCAAAATACAGATGTTTATTGTGATGACCATTGCTGGTTGGTTTGCAATTATTGAGGCCCAGTTTTGTCTATGAAAAAAATAAACATGGAAACAAAATTTTACAATGTACATTGAGACCTGCCACTTGAACTGGTAATGGAAATCTAGGCATCCATTTAAAAAAATATATCATGAGGACATAAAAGAAGCCATCATCAAAAGTTACAAAAAACTGAACTGGAACTTTCTGAAAAATTGATAAATGACACAAGGATGACTTGCAGGCCCTCTCACTACCTGTGAGAATGGCAACAGTCAACAAAATAGGAGTGGGAGGAGACTTAATCAGGCATTGTTTCATACAAGCTATAGCTTCCACAATAACATTAGTCATAGCCGTTGTTAGGATCTTGATGTTAAATGAATTTGGTATCTTAGATTATGAACTTTTATGATTTATAAAGACAGATATAGTTCAAAACAACACATTTGAATGCTACAAAAGGCAAATTCAAGGGACAAACCACATCACTTAAATGCATAATGAAGTACTTCCATTTTATGAAAATCAGAGATACCAAGTATACCATGTGCATCTCTATTTTGGAAAAAAATCCAGAATATACAAACCATGGTGCCAGTGGCCAAATAAAGCAGCCTGTAAGATACAGCCGAATTCCAGATCAATGTCACCAGCCACAGAACCTATGCCAAATAAAGATACTGGTTTGGAAAACTTTTATCATAGTTTGCTATTGCAACCAGTGATTCACTGTTTTTGAGGTTGCAATCTGGATTCAGTGACAATACTACCCAGCAAATATGCCAACATGCACTGCCTAAACCTAACACAAATCCACCTATCCTCAGCCAACAGACAAGATATCCAAAGTTAGGGAGAAGCATCTATAGACACGGACTTTCTACAATTTAACTAATCATATAGATGGACTGTAAAGATGAAAGACTGGTGGATCCAAATACTAGTTACAGGGTAAGCATGTTGAGAGACCCATACACTAGATATCAATAAATAACAGTGATACTCTTACAGACATTGTAATTCTCTTGTTCTAAGACCTGCCAACATTACTTACACCAAGAATGAAGGCACCTACTCCAGTGCTGTCAGAAGTAAAAACGTAAAGCTGAAAAGGAGGAACTTACAATACTACTCCAAGCAGGAATCATAAAACAGTCAAACTCTCATATATGAATCTAAAAAATCTCACTGAACAAGTGACAATTCTTCAAGAAGGAACTTGAATTTCTTAACTATTATATTAGTCCAGAAGGCTTAATACCTACAAATGAGAAAAAATAGGAAATACATGAATTCCCAGAACCAACTGATTCAAAATCACTTCGACATTTCCTGGGAAGGGTTTATTTTTATAGAAAACTTGTTCCACAGGAAGCAGACATTCTTCTACCACTCAATGAGCTGATAAAGAAGCACCCTTAAGACAAAACAATACAGCTTGATGATGCTGAAAAAGAAACATTCATAAACATTAAAAATGTCCTGGGTAAACTTACTGCATTCCCTTACTCCAACTTAGATGTAACTCATTATCATCTGATGTCTTATAGTTTTAATTATACTGTAGGTGCAGCATGATATCAGATGATTGACAACAAACCTGTTCCTATAGGGTTTTTCTCTGAGAAACTCTCTGAAAATCAAAGAAAATGGTCTATATTTTACTGGAAATTATTGACAACTTTATTGACAGTGTTGCAATTCAAATCTAAATTGAAGGTAAACATATCAACTTCTTCACTGACCATAAGCCACTCACATTAGTTTTCCATTAAACATTACTGATGAAATCAAATAAATAACTGGTACCTGTCATTAATATCTGAATATGTAACTTATATCCTGTATATTGTGGGGACATTGTTGCAGACTGTCTTTCCGAACCAACAAATACATTTACAGTCAAAATTTGTGATTTAGAAAACCCCATTGAGCAGCAACAGTGTGACACAGAAATAAAGGCCTATATAGACAGGCTGAAACCATACACTGTTGTCAACAAAACAATTTTATATGAAATTTCCACATCCTACCCAAGACCATTTATTCCACAAATGTCACACAGGATGGTTTATGATATCTTTCATAATTTGTCATATTCAGGACCCACAGTCACAGTAAAACTAATCCAATCCCGCTATTTTGGCCTGACAAAGATAAGAACATATGCTCATAACCAAAGAGTACCTCAATTGTCAACAAAATAAGGTTATTTGGTTATTCATCACACAAAATAAGTGATAGTTTCTTTATTACTTCTCTCTACATGATTCAAAACTGTCCATATTGACATTGTAGGGCCATTACCCCTAACCATCAATCACAACAGCACATACTTATCAACAGCAAAGTATATCCTAACATGCATATATAGAGCTACTTAATGGGTTGAAGCCATGTAAAAACCATGCAAAACATCACAGCTACAACAGTGGTCATGACATTTCTAAATGTGTAGATATCTCAATTTGAGTTTCCCTTGTATGTTGTCACTAATAGAGGAAGTTTCTGTTCCTATTCAAAACCACACAAAAATAAAATACAAGTTAAACAGTCAAAATATGAGGAAAAACTAACAACACCAAAAATAAAACCCCCTTGAAAATGGGTAAAGAAGTGGCTGAAAGCACTTGGGACAATGGAAATTATGCAAAACTTTTGTACTCCCTTATTCCTACAAAACAGAAAAGGTAAGGATGCTGGAAGAATTAAGTAAAAACAATTAATTAAATCTTCCTTGTCTGCCATATTTGATGAAAAATGTTTACAAGAAAGGGTGCTGCCCAAATATACATTTATATATATATATATATATATATATATATATATATATTGTCTATTTGTGCAGCAATTTTTAAATTGTACGAGTTTGACTAAATATCCTCAAAAAGTTCCCTGTTAATTATTTATTCTTTCAATGAATCTGTAGTGAACATGGTTATTAAAGTTGCTATTCTCTTATTTAAAACAAGTTTCTAGTGTGTTCCAAATGACTAATCCACATTTTAAATTTTTACAATAGTAATCAAGTAGAAAGCAAACAAGAAATACAACAAGTTCTATGTAGCAACAAACAACAATTTAGCATTTATATTATAAAATACAAAAATTGACATAAAATATTTTAAATGGAGAAAATAAGGTATAAAATTTATGAGTGAGAAGAGTTCTTTTCCTTTGGCAATAAATCTAGCAGAATGTAGTACTTGGTGTTATAAACAATTCAAAGGATGAATGTTATTTAAATGTATGAATAAAATGTTCCTTTGAAATGTTTGGTGAATGTAAGTTTAGTTGAGTGAGTGAGTGTTGAAAAAATAACATGCTAAGACAGTATTTAACTTGTTAAAAATTCAACAATTACAGTGACAAAGTTTTCCGATAACAATCAGTCCAAAGTAAATGTCTCCATAAAGGTTTTTGTTTCACGCCACATGCGAATGAAGTAGACGGTTTGTGCTTCTGTCTATTACATGATGAATGGCATGAACAGTCTGCTTCCTCATCTCAAACCAAATCTGACCGCATGTTGCACTTGCTTAAATAGCCAAATTAGTCATGTGACTGGCTCACTGGAATTTGGTGCAATTTTTAAGCTAAATGCTATTGCGTAGGCATTTTGAAATATTGACCAATTAGCACTGGTTATTCTTGTTTGATCCACTTGGTGTTTAGATTGCATAAACCTTTTAATATTATTTTGTGCGATTGAAATATTATTGCCGATGGTATGATGCTAAAATTGTCGTGCAGCAGGGTTCTACAAATCTAATTGTTTTCTTGACTTCAGGTTGTGTTGTGTCTATTAGGAACTGAACTATGTGAACAAAAATAAAAGATAGTGTAGCTACATTTCAATAACATAAAAATCAGTCAGTCTGCCAAGTGCCATACATGTTACATGCTTGGGCAATCATGTCTCAGAAAAGACATGACTGACTGGGAGAAAATTTTTCAATAGTAGGTTGTCATTACTTTCTGTAGTAGACTGGTTGCCAACTAAGGCTATAGAAACCTATAGGGTACAAATCCTATATCATCCATCAACCAGCTAAAAAACACAGAATAAATTGCACACCCGCAAAATCAAATTCAAATGACTACAACATTTGGGAAAAATCCAAAGTAAAATTGCACACACGCAAAAGAGAATCTGAACTGCTAAAAGCTTTTTCTTTTTCACAAGTCAGTGTGAAAAGTAATACTCTGGATCTTGATTTGTTAACAAATCGAGAAATTCAAAATACGTCAGTGAAACGTTTTTTTCACAGCTAAAGAAAAAATCGTTCTGGGATCCTCCCATGTGACCAGAATTCAATATTTAAGGAGGTCCCCTGACTGGTCACAGTCAGTTAGTCAAGAGGGTCAGTGAGAGACAGCAGTCGGTCAATTTGTCACTCAAGCAAGCAGTTGATCTGTCAATCACCGAGACAGTCAGCCACACCAGTCAATCCCGAAAGGCGCAGTGTCAGATACACACAGTTTGATAAGCGCCAACATCAAAGAGACCAGTGCCGACAAACTAATCGTTTGCCCACTCAACTGGTACAAATGAAAAGAAGAGAGGAAACACTTGTAACAAGACCCCTTCAACGGCCATAAAACTTTTCACATCTCTCATCAATCAGAAAGGAGAACTAACACAGAATTATTAAGTTAAGTAGACTAATTCATTGTTTTACACACACATTTTACCAATTACTACTATCTCCATTTGACTCACTCACTCCCTTCGGGAATTCTCATTCACACTCTTTTTCAACACAATTTAAAACACTTTCCTTTTCCACCTACTTAGCGGCTGATACATAAAAGGAAAGAAACTTTGTGCTATGACTCTGTTTAATTACAGACTCAAAACAGACATCTTTATATTCAACCAACATTCACTCATATCCAAAAGACACTTTTTTATTGAACAAAGGATACAAAGAATTGTACAAATTGTGTATACTGTATATATGTTGTTAAATATAATATTTTCATATTTTTATACAACATTTCTTATTGCATTGTCTTTTCTTGAAATTTGTGTTTTGTTTTGTAGACTGGAATTCTTGCATTAAAAACTGCCTTTTTAATCTGGATGTTCTGGAATCCCACAAACCAATCTGTGCTGCTATTTAACCCATATCTGGAGGGGGAAGTGACAGATTAATACCTTTCCCAAAGGTACCTGTGCATAAGTGAATGCAACAAATTCAACAAATTTGAACTCAGCATTCCAATTTCTTGTTCCAAGCCAATATCCACTGCATCACAACGCACATCCACAACATAAAAATACACTGCTAAAATTAAAATAAGAATAATATAAAAATATTTAATAAATATAAACAGTTATAAAGATTGAATTTTATTCTTATTTGTCTTTTATACTAACTGATAAAAAAAGGAGGTCAGCTAATATAGTTTGACTCTTTGTATTTGTATTACCATTTGGAAATTAAGATTTCTTATCACAAGGTTTTTCCATATATGGTTGTATCATCCAAGTTTTCAGACAAGTAAAATCAAGGCTTATTTGCATATAGTCAAACTGTGTGATGATAAGTTGTTTGAATCTTGGGAAGTTTGATGATGCATTTTTTCATCCATTCGATTGAATGTTAATTCATTTTCGATATCAGTGTGATGAAGACAGTAACGAAAACCTTATTTGATATTTAATGCTATATAAGCTATCAATGTTTTTTTCTCAAAGTTTGGGGTTGTATATGTCTGGTATTTTCTTAAGAATTATCTCCCTTTCTATTGTGACATCCGTTTGTTTTTAGAAATTATTGCTGTTTTCAATTTATCTTACTTTTTTAAAACTATTTAAGTTGCTTATCGAAATGACTGTTATATATATATATATATATATATATATATAACAGTTTAACAACTTAAGCAACTTAAGTTACTTAACACTAACAGTCACAATTCCTAAGTTTTCCAATGCGTGAGCATTGGAAAACTTAGTTTTTATTTATTTTCATTTTTGAAAATAAAGTTTGTTTTTCCGCACATTATGGACTCTAAAAGAAGCCAGTTTGAGTTAGTGTGACAGTGACAGCAATAACAATAACATCTTATTCTTCAAGTTTGTACTAGACTCTAAGAGACAATGACAAAGCGACAAAAATTATATTAAGTCTTTTTTTATAATAATTTTGTTTTTAATTATTTATTTAGTAAAATTTATCAGGCTAAAAAAAAAAGAGAAAGAAAAAAGCTAAGTAAATATGAATAGGGAAATGGTTCGATTTGAATTTGATCAAGTCCGTCATGTGAGAAAAAGATTACACGAATAAGGGAATATTAAATTCTAGAATTGCTGTGTCATTAATCAACAATATTATTATTATCAGTAATACACAACAAAACCACTTATCCTATTACATCACTTTTCGAATCTTTAAATGGTCACTATTTTTTTTTATATCTATGTATTAAAAAATCCCATTTCGATAAACATATTATTTGCTAAAATGTTAAGGAAAAATAAAAGAAAGAGAAAAGTTGGCATGGAGGGGGGCGCATAAGAAAAGTCAAGCGCTGCAGAAAAAGAAAAAAGAAGGAAAGAAAAAAAGAAATGGAAAATCACGTTCGAATGCATGTCACGTGATTAAATATTCTCTTAGTGTTCTTCCCAAATATCAAGACATAATCGTTTTATTTTTTTTTTTTTTTGTATTTACCTTTAATTAGAAAAATTTTAAAAATCAAATATCGTATTGGGGATAATTTGGATAATAATATTCTTGTTACAATAACAATTTGTCGAATCTTTCTTAGGTACGTCTTCAACATGGCCACTGGGATGCCATGTCTGAATTTGTAGGCGAATGTCTCAGTGAAGAGGTGTCCCGATGTCGGCCCTATTCGGGTCATAAAACCTGGACTTTTCATCGACGAGACCTTCAGAACTTGAGATAGTCTGAAGAAGGCTTCAAAGTAATTTGAGGCTTTCGCTCTTTGCGTTCATGGAATATGAATCTCGATTCGCTGTCGTTTGCTTTGGCTGAAATAACTTATTCAGTGGCTACTTTAACAAAGAAAAATTCTAAGACTGTCTTTCAGGAAATAGCTCACGTAAGTAGTTCTATTTTGGCTGTATTGCTTTATTTATTTTAAATATTTAATATTTAAGCTATTAAGTACTATTAAGAGAAAAAATGTAAGAGAAAATATTTCCCTTTCTATGCGTAGAAATAGAAAAAAGATGACTCCCATCACAAATAAACTAAAAAACGGACGCTTATTTCTTTATGTCTTTATTTTAAATATGTATATTTTGTGAATCTACTCTATTTCTATCCTTAACAATTTATCAAAAGTGTTTACTTAGTTTTGTATTTTTGTCAGTTTAAAACAAATATATCTTCGTTGTGTGCACAAACAAATCTTACTCATTGCTGTCTCTAAGTGTCTTATTATCTTTAACATGGCGAATGCACTTTTCACAGTAAAAGTGGAACAAATTAAATCTACTCTGTATCTTTATTGAAAAAGTTTTTTTTATTAAATATTTTTTCTAAGATTTTATCTTTTACACCTAATCATTAACATTTAGTTAAACATTTTAATTTGATTTTCACCCCCCCCCCCCCATTGTAATTTTCTTACTCGGTTTTTTAAGTTAATGCAATGGACATATGGGTTATTTGAAAGTTATTTTCATAAAAAAATTATGAATATATTTAAATATTTATTTCCGATTGGGTGACCAGACTTTACAGAAGGATTTTAACGAAGTAAACTTTTTAAAAACATAAAAGGTACTCTAAAAGTTTTTTTTTTTTTAAAGCCTTTTTGTATTTTCATAATTTTTTTTAAACCTAATTTTTGGTCATTGTGATTTAACTTTTAGGGAAAAATGTTTAATTTAAATTTTCACTTTTTAAAAATTATTTATTTTTTTTAAATAAAGTTGTTCTTATAGTAATAAATACAAAACAACACTAACACTAAACAGTAGTGTTCTCATATAAGTGATCATCTAAAATTGTATTTCGCAAAAAAGTACGGGAGAACTAAATCACAGTGATTCATTCTTCCCCCTCCATGTAACATGAGTAACTAAAAAAAGTTAACTTCCATTTCTTTGTTTATGAAATTCTTAAGAACCTGTATTGTTTAATTTTTTGGTCTTATTACATAATTATCTGAAAGCTGTTCTTTTAACAAAAGTTTTACTTTTGTTAGATAATTACACTGAAAAATGAAAATACATTTTCTTCGGTTTCAGTATTCCGTTTGTATAATTGATTTATTTCGAGTTATTCGGGACGAGGAGAGAAAATTTCGGGTAGTGTTTTTTTCTTTGAGTAAATATTTTTAGATTTAACTGATTAACTGAAGATTTAAGTTTAAGTGTTTAAAACGATTTCTGCATACTAAACTTGTTTATTTCCCTTACATTTTTCATAAATTAAAAAGAATAAAATAAATTGCTATTCTGATCATACGAGAGATGTGTTTCTATAGAAATAATTTGTAGAAAACACGATATAAAAAGAAAAATAGGATAAAACAATGAAATAAAATTGGTACTGTCCAAGAATTATTCCGATCCTACTTGAAAGAATTTGTGTAGGTGGAGTAGGGAATGTTAAGTCAAAATAAGGACATTTTTTAAGTGCTTCTCTGGGCATATTGCCCTCAGATATCATCTCATTATAAATCGAAATGTATCCGTGAAACATCCACCAGAAATCTCTTGAATTTCTAAAATTAACAATACCTGATTTAATTTTTAAGATCTTTACAATGTTTTCCTTTTTTTTTGGTGGAGGGTGAATTTCAGTTGAGGTGTTGTTCACGTCACTCTAATGTCCCTAGATGAACTCCCTCTGTCATGAAATTGATATCATAAAAGTTTTTTTTTTTTTTTACTATCATGTCACAATGCTTGAAGAGTTTCATGAGTGAGTAATCCACTCATGATTTTTTAACACCCCCCCCCGACAGCATTTTATAATTTGAAAATGTTCAAAATTAAAGAAAGATTAAATAACATTTTCTGAGAAAGTATGAAGATCATGGCTTAATCTAACACAGATCTGAAAAAACAAACTCCAATCCTTGAAATGAGGTTCTTGGTGATGCATTTGACTACACGTTGTGCAGAGGTGAAGTGATGTAACAGTTGGTAGGGACTTAAAATGATGAATACAAGAAGAAACTGTAGTTGACAATTTAGCTTCCTTCAGATACTTGAACTTTTGATCAAATTCAGTCTCAATCAAACATGGCAAAAATTCTTAAAATGCTATTGCAAATATTAGCGATGCATCCTTTTTCAGAAAGGAAAACATTTAAAGCAAAAAAAAAAATCAAAGAAAAGGTTACTTGAATATAAAATAAAAGTAATTTGTAAATGAAAAAATAATTTCATTAATTCAGTGACAATGCAGTTCTTCATTTGAATTGGCTTTATAATCATTTTTGCATTATTTGAGAGTTGATGTATTTATGAGAACACCTTAAAAGTTTTCATTGTTTGTGCTACCTCATGAATATTTCTTTCTCTCCTATTTAAGTTTTTTTTAATGGCTAAGAGTTGCTGTTGTTTTTATTAAGAATTATATCATTGTGCTGATAAAAAAAAGTTTAAATCTAAGTGATTGTCTGAAAGTTTCAAAACAATTTATCCAATTATCAGTGGAGTTGAAAACTGGAATGTTTATTTCCAAAGTTACACACACTTATGGAGGACATACAGTTTTCCCAAAATATCCTAATCCTGTCATTACTGGTATTTATTTGCTATGTGTTTTAGAACATGTGGATTTACTGATATGACTACTTACCATTCTAAGGACAAGGACTTTTGCATTATTTTGTACATAAGTGGGTTGTGTGGTATGAGTGTGTAACTTGGCTCCATCTGAATTAACAAAAATACAATGTAAAGCTAATCTGATGCCTGGTTGGAAGTTTAAAATGAATCAGATCATTATTTAAATCTATCTATAACTATACAGAATTTGATGTTTTTAATTTAATTTTTTTAATCTAGTTAAAAAGGTGGGGGGGGGATAAAAATTCTAAATTTAGAACTGATTTAATTATTTACCTAAAAAATGTAAAATGCTTTGATGCATTTAAACACAGATTCTTTAACTTTACTGGTTTAGAATTTGCTGATATTGACCAGTCAACAACCCCCTTCCGCCACATTGGTGCTGGCATTGATTTTAAATCATCAGCAGTTGATTTTAGCTGCTCATGTAAGAACTCTTGTTGATGCCAGTATCTATAATTGAAATTTGATTACAATTTTCATTGTTACCAATATATACGAAACCAATTATTTTTTGTTTACAACATCGGAGAAATGTCACTTGTAACATTTGAAGATCCACAAATAATTACAATACCTCATCTCAGTAGGCAAAATACCACAAAATCTAGGCAAATGCCACAAAGGTTTCTTAATTTAAAAATACTTATTTTATAGGTGATTACTTTTATTTTATAAAAATGTGGATGTTTGCTGTCTAGGTATCATTAAAATAATCAAATAATGCTTGGTAATTATTTTAAAACTTAACTGCATCAATTATTTGTATCTGTCTGCAAAGTGTGAATTGTTTACCATTGGTAATCTGGTTAAAGATGATGATTTTTACTCATTGTTTACATTTGTGTTCAGTTTCCTTTTGTAAGCAACAAACAAACCTTTATAAAAGCAAAGGATGAAGACAAAATAATTATTTCTGGTTGAATTAAAAAGCTCTAAAAGATGTATTAAGATATTTTATGAACATTTGGAATTTATTTCAATTTATTTTTATTTCAGCTGACTAACGTACACGGTGCAGAAGCAGACCGTCACTTATTCCGCTGTCTGTTTTCTCATGTGGACTTTAGTGGGGATGGTAAGAGTGGAGGAAAAGATTCCCATCAAGTAAGTTTTTGTTTTTAATATATTGAATACCAATAAAGATAATTTTCCATTGTTGGAATTTAGATCTTTAAATTTTTCCAGGTTTTATTTCAAAAGCATGAATTGACATTTAGTATTTAAATTAACCTCATTAGTTGAATTTATTTTGATTTAAATTTTAAGCATAATTTTACTACTTGAAATAACTTATCCCTTCACTGGTCATAATTGTTTAATTCTTTGTCTTGTTCCATAATAATAAAAATAAACAAAAAAAACTATAAATTTAATGAAATTCTTTAGTTTGATACGGAATCATGAAATTAGAATAAATCTAAAAGGTGTGTGTATTTATGTGTATATATATATATATATATATATATACACACACTTGGTAATGTGTTTGAAAGTTAAGCAAAATAGCAGCTAAAGATTAGGTGTAAATCAAAATGAGTTTTTGATAATCTTAATTCAGGTAAATAATTCTTATTGAATATTTACTTAATATTAATATTACTTAATATTACTTGAATAATTAATTTAACAATTAATTGGGTAGCAAAATTTTGTAATCCTTTTAAAAAACGTCAGAGGTCATTTGATTCTCATGAAAAAAAGATAGATATACAACAGTTATTCATTGTGTAGTGGCAAATAAGGCTTAAAAAGACATAACCTTTTGATAGTCAGAGAATACTGTCAAAATGAATTGCTTCTTTTTATAAAAGCCAAGCTTCAAAATCATCAGAATTAGTAAAATAGGAGTGAAGTAAAATGTTCAATGTTAGATATTTACAATTAGTTACAGTAGACTGGCTTATTTAATGTTTTTATACTAAAAATATGGCTAAAAATGTATTTCTTTCATGTCTAGTTATAATTTTCTAACTATTAATATGGACATGTATAAAAAGTTTTCTGTAATGACAAAATATGCTTAAATGTTTTACTGATAACTGAAAATACTGCTATGGACATACTTGTGCCTTTACAAGGCTGACATTACCTGCTGTAAGTGTGTGTGTATGTATATGTGTGTGTGTGTGTATATATATATATATATATACACACACACAATTTCAAATCAACATTTTATGTTGGACATTTGTGTTATAAATTAACTAATGCTGTTTCTAAACTACTGTGGACATATGGTGGCTCCCATCAGAAGTTGTCATCAATGTTTTTGTAGTCAATTTATTTCTCATAAATGTCCATTTTCTGTTTTTCCAAAATGGGCCGGCACAGCCAGACAACAATGCAGTGACAACGTTAATTAGGGAAACTAAGGATCTTTGAGCAAAGAAAAGGAAAAAGTTGGTTATTGTTTTAAATTTTAATTTATTCACAAACTTTCTTTTTACATTATCTTTGATATAGAGAGAGATCCAAGAATAATATCAAAACATATCTAGTATATCCAAAGATTTTAACAGAAAAATTGGTACACAATCTTAATTTTGCCATCCATTAGAACAAATTTTTGTCCATGTTTTCCATCCATTATGGGGAACTGTAAGGTGGGCAGCTCAAATGAATAGTTATGTGAGGACTCAAATTTCAATGGCTTTGAAGATGTTTAAATTGATAAATTTTCTGTTATTATTAATAACTTGCATTTGTCTTGTATAAGTGGATGCCATATTTGCAAACCTGAGTTGGACATATAACTTTTGTGTCTCTCTCACTCACTATTTCATGGGTTTAAGTGCTCAAGTTTATATGTTAATTTTAAAAAGTGAAATCGTCAACCATCTTAGAGATCAAGATATAATACTCTAGAAAAATATACTCCAAGCAGGAATAAGATCTGTATACCTTTTTCCATCAGGAAACCACCCTTGAGCCTTTCTTTTGGCCAATAAGAAAATGTTTTCTGATCTTAAAATAAAAACATTAATTACTATATATAATTTCAAAGTACTTTTAGTTTGTTTTGAATACCAAAGATTGGGACAGCTGCTAAGCAAAACTCTAGTCTTATGATGTTGCAGTTTTATTATAGTCTATTCTCTACTTTTCATTTTGATTTATTATAACTTGGATTTACAAAAAATGGATTTTAAAAATTGTAATTTTCAAGAAATGTTACTTTTTAAAAAGCTATTGAAGGAAAAATTTATAACTTGTTTTATACCAGATATTACATTTAAAGTAGTTTAATTCTTCTTTAAATTAAGATGCTAGAATTAAAAAGGAATTACCTAAATTATTATTTTTTATTTATTTATTTTATTTTATTTTTTTTGATAAACAAAATCACACTGTTTATTGCTGAGCATTTGCCAAGTATTGCAAATATATTTCACTTCAAGGTGCAGTATTTTATGGTTTAAAAATAGGATATTATGTGATATTAAAAGCTGTTGTAAAGGTTGAAATGGGGTAGCATAGTGCATAAAACAAATTTCCTCAAAACCATTATAACCATTTTGGTAACAATGTCCAACTATTTCTTGCTGTCATCAGTATGATTTTTTTGTTTTTTTCCTCTCCATTCATTGGTATGTCAGGTTCAAACCCAGACTGAGATTGTCTCCATTGTGTGAGTGATATCTATATATATATATATATATATATATATATATATATATATGACCAGCAATACATTTTTATTTGTAGTTGAAAGCATACAATTGTGTTCAAAATATTTAGATTTCAGCATTAAATAACCATAGAGGTATTGATGTTACCAAACAAAATCAGCCAATATAACTGGGAAGATTGGGTTCTTTTGTCTTAGATTTTGAGAAGGAAAGCAGTCTGTTAATTCTCCTCTAGGGCAAACAATGGCAATACTCAGTTTAGAGATGTAATAAAAAGGACTGTGGAGAATTACAATTACTCATTTTCTGAATAGGAATGACCCTTCAAGAGAAAAGCCAAGTTTAGCAAAACTATATTAACTTAGTTTGGGTGAAAATATAGTTCTTTCAAAATGTTTTTATATTATTTTGTTGCTGTGTATATGTATATTTTTCAAAAGCAAATGTTTTTTCTTTTTTATAGACTAATTATTTAATACAAGAGTTTGCAGCTCTTTTCAGTAAACCTAATTTTGTGTCAACTCTGTGCTACGCGATTGACAACCCTTTTCAACATCAAAAGGTATGTAGCATGTTTATTAATAACGGTAAATTTCATTGGTCTATGTTGGTTTTGAATTTGTAGTTGACTGTCTGAATTTTAAGCCAAGATTTATCTTCAAGTTTGATTAAACACTAATTGTATATACAATGAACTTATTTTGGTAAAAATAGTTCAAAGAATTTTATTATACTATAAAATTCTTTAAAACATTTCTTCTGAAACTAAATCTTACATTGAGTAATATAAGTCTTATTTACCTTGATTATTATCTACATTTTTTTTCATTAGATTGATTTAAAAATATTTGGTGAAAAATCATTTTGTCTTGAGGATGATGTTGACTAATTTGATTTTTCCCCTCTTCATTTACTTATAATTACATTTGATTTCATCCTCCTCACCTATCATTGGAGAAGTTTTTTTTTTTTTTTTTCTCCATTTAATTTGTTAAATAATAAATTTCACTGCAGTGTAGATCAGGTATGGATTTGCAAATGTTTCTTTAAAACAATTTTTGAAAAAAAAATCTTGTTTTTTTTATAAATTTCCCATTAAACTTTGTTGTGCTAAATGATTTTGATATTTTTTTCAACTAGACCCTTAAACCAAGTGCTCAATTATTCCCTCAACTGAGCAAAGTCCTCAAGTTGACAAGAGTACAAGAGGTGGTATTCGGTTTGGCCTTGTTGAATTCGTCCAACCTTGACACCCGCAACTACGCTGCCAACTTTGTGAAACAGAAATTGCCTGATCTCTTAAGGTCTTATGTAGATGCTGGTATGTATACCAACAATTTCTAATGTCCATTCTCTTTGAAATTAGTTGTTATGCCTTTTGGTGTCTCATATTTAAAGTATTTAATCATATATTCAGGATTCAATACATTTTTGTGTAGTCAATAAGTTTGACTGGTATTCATATTTTTTCTTATCATGAAAGAGTATTTTTGGAAATCTCCATTGGTTGATTGCATGTTTTTTTTTTTTTTCCTCCTCCTTTAAATACAAAACAAAAACTATTAATTGGTTGAGCACATCTGAAATGCTTTCTCATTCACATATGCTCAAAAGTGGGGTGCTAAAAGAAATTGACATTTAATTTTTCGGAAGTGTCCTAGGCCAAGAACTTTTCAGCATCCCCGTTAGATTATACTTTAACTTTTATTCTAATGTAATAATAGCCTCTGAAATTCAAATTTTAAAAAATTAGTTTAATTTTAACTAATTATTTCCTTTAAAGTATTAATGCCTTGTATGATTCAAGGCTTTTTTTTTTCTTTTTTTTTATCACTTGGTAGTTGAAATTAAGTTGAATTCACTAATTTTCTATCATTATAAGATGATTAAATGTGTTTTATATAATAAAACTAAAGACTTAAGTACTTTTATTTTTCTTTACAAGATACTAATTTAAGACAAGAAGGTGGATTACAAGATATTGCCATCGAAGGGCTTCATCTTCTGCTTACGCACCTTGTCCGTGGAAAAGATCATCTGGGCATTGGTGCAGACCAAAAGGAGGCTTTTTTGAAAACTTTACGCAAAGGTAAATACAAACTTGGCACATTCAAGAACAATTTATTTTGCGATTATAATTGTGATGATTTATTGACTTGTTATAATTTTTCTTTCTCTGAACTTCCAAATATATTTTCTTTGTTGCTTTTATAGATTTTCCAAGGAGCCGTGTTCCAGTTGTTCTTAGTCCACTGTTGTATCCTGAAATTGAAGATATCAGTTTTGAAAGGCTTTCTGATACTTCCATCATGTCATCATCAATGGTATTATTAATTTTACATTTCAAATTCTTAGTAATTTTGGCTTTTTAAAAATATTTTTATTTCTAATTCAACTGAATTCTTTTTTAACAGAATGAAGCTTCTTTGGCTGATATTGTCCTTGAGGCAGGCTGTGCTTGTACCAATACGTATGTATTGTCTAAATTTCTAAATTCTTTTTGACTAATGCAAATGGCCATAGTTTTTAATTAGAGTTGTTGTTACTAAGCTTAATTTTTACTAGCTAATAAGGAAATAAAGCTATTGAAACACAAAAATCAAATTATAAGTTTTTATGCTTCAAACTGATTAATTATGAAAATAACATCTAAATTTCTACAAATATAAAAAAAATCAAATGTTTCAACTGAAGCCACACAAATGTTTTAAAATCTGTAAAAGCTTCATTTCTGTGTTTAAAAAAGGCAGCATTAAAATTTTAAAAACTATCCCCTGAAATAGGGAGTTGTCTAATATAAGAGTTATTAAAAATCTAAGCTAGTAGGCTCTGTTTGTGCCATGGATTGCGATAGGTTAACAACTGCCTCAGTATGGTAACTACCAATGTAAATATTTCTGGCTAAAACAGTTCACATTAAAATGCTATTCAAGATACGATTTCACAAAATTGGCAGGAATTTTGCTGAGCAATATGCACAAGTAAACAAATCTTTTGTTCTTGATTTGTAGAGTGATATTTTTCATGTTAAATAACATTTAAGATAATATAGAATCTATATTTCTTAAAATTTGTTATCAAGGTGGTGTTAACTAACAACATTTAGTATAACAACTTTTTTTTTTTTTTTTAAATAATGTAGGGTGCAATGGATGGATTGTCTAAATGACACAAAAATGAAAATAACACTGACTTATTTTAACAGATTTTCACCAAAATTTCACAAATATTGTGATTTACAAGGCAATAAATTTATTAAATCTTCATTAGCTTCAACCACAGCCTCCAGATGACTTCAGAATCTGTAACTTTTCTGGACAGTCTCCTTGTTTAAGTTGGTGAATGCTATCATAATCTTTGCATCCAATTCATCTTTGGTGTTACAAGGAGATTTTTTTATCTTCTTTCTCTTGCTCAACTGTGCAACAATCATGGTAACAATAAAGTGGATTGCAGTCTGAGGAGTTAGATGGCCAGATGTAAGGGATGATTTGGTCACAGAAGTTGTTTGACTTAGGTTTCCTGCTTGTGTGGCATGGTGCAGTCCTGTTGCCAAACATAGGGTCTTCCAACAGCCACTCTCTTAACCAAGGACAGCATTAAATCCTCAAGACACTTGATGTAGGCCTCTGTGTTGGCTCTTACCAACAAATTCAGGAGTTCTTTTCTTATCAGATTGAGTTTTCCAAGCTGCTGTATCTTTGTAATCACTATTAGACTTGTCAAACACTTTCCAAATCCTCTGTAATGTCCTCAGATTGACACCCAAAACGCTCTGAAATTTTGCATTTCCGAAAGTTTGCATTAGAGATTTTGATATGAACGCATGTCATTTCCAAATTTCTGGTGAAGTGAATTGTCATGGTCCTCTTTTAATCACAGAAAGTGCCCAAACTGACCCTACTATACTGTGCTGTTGACAAAAGCAAACAATGCACATGCATGAAATTAAAAATGGCAACAATTTACCCATCTGTACATGATACTTTTTTTTTTTTTTGGTGTTCAGCAACAAAACATTTATTTCTCATTGCAGAAGAAAAAAGCTTGAGACACCCATGTACCTAATTAAAACTCTTCAAAATTACTTTGATCATCCCCATTTGATACAAAGAGCTCATCATAAACATTTATATTCTTCATATGGATTACAGATGTCTTAATCATGAAAATTTACTTAGATTTTGGGTCTTGTCTTATTTATAGATTGCCTTATATGTAAATGTTACTTAGATTTAAAAGAATCTTCTTGTTTCCATAATTTGTCTCTAAAGAAAAAAATGAATCTCTACAGTTGGCATAAAGGGGATGTTCATTTGCCTATTGTTTTCATAAAAATATTTTTCTTTTCTAACATATTTGCTTTAGAAAAGGTTATCTTTTTAAGAATTTATTTACATTTTACTTTTGATTTAAACTTTGAGATTAGCCTTCATTTATCGTATGAAAAATGACTGATCTGAAATGACAAACTTAATTTTTCAGTCACTGTGCTGAAATCTTTGTTTTTCTTTTTTTTTTCTTTTCTTCTCAGTGTTGAAGAATGTCGCAACACACTTTTACAGTTCAAAACCAAAGAATTAACGCCCTCAGCTGTTGCCAGAGTAATGGGTATGATGGCCAAAAATCCGTGTGGGCAAATTGATCAGGTGAGATAATATTCTACTTCTGCTTTAGCTCACTCTATATATATATATATATATATATATATATATATAGTCATCCGCAGACAGATCTGTTTAGCTGTATCACAGCTCATCAGTACGGTTAGACTCCGATTACTTTTTTACCCAGGATTGAAACCTGACCGAATTGTCAGTTGGTGATTCTACCCCTGGGCTACAAGTGTTCGGTGGGAGAAGGCAGACTTTTTAGCGCATATATCATTTTACACGCCCAATAACCATAGTGCTCTAATTCATTATTGGATGAGCGATACATATATGCCGGAGTAGCTACTGTTTTCAAAGTTTCCCATTCTTCCAGAGTGCTCAATCAGGGCGTGAGAGTGTAAATACTATAGTCATCCGCAGACAGATCTGTTTTGCTGTATCACAGCTCATCAGTACGGTTAGACTCTGATTGCTTTTTTTACCCAGGATATATGTATATATATATATATATATATATATATACACACACACTTTGAATGTCCTTGAAATCTGTGCTTTTGAAAAATAATGTCCAATTTTCTTTTTTGTAATGAATGTTAGGAAGTTTGGAATGTCAAATCATAAATGGGTCAGATTCTTATTCAATCAGACCTGTTAATAATCATGTCATTAGTACTATTTGGTTAGTTTAGTACATGAAAAGGCAAAGCAAGTGGAATTTTATTGATGTATTAGTAATAAAAGGTAAGTAAGTGTATTGATTAACTTACAAATTAATATTTACTACTTTAAAGTTAATTTACATTTTGAGTGTATATTGAGATCAATCAAAAATTGATGAAACTGCAATATTTGCACTTCACACCAGCTGCATCTGGTCTTGGTTTCTTTGAGTGCAACCTGCAAAAGCACTTCAATTTTTTTGGTGCATTATTCGATTTTTATCTCCTGCATTATTAGATTTTTATTTAAATATTATTTCTTTCCAATTTTAGTTAATATCCAATGGAAATAAATGACAATTTGTTCATTTCATCAAATATTAATTTATAAGCAAGTAGATTACTAGGTCATTTCATTCTAGCCAACACATATTTGATCAGAGCATTCAGTTTACTGTATGACGTGTCAGCCACAGTTTTCATAACTTCCAATATATTGGAAAATATTCCAAGAATTTTATGCTTTCTCATTGACAGGTTAATTTAATTTGTATTTCTGTTTTACTGTTTACTTGCTTGGTTTTAACAAAATCCATCAAGATCTGAGTTTGATGCATTTTCATAGACTTGACTATTTATTCTTTAATAAAGTGTAAGTAATTTTAAGCAATTTAAAATTTGTTATGAAAAGAAAAATTAATGTGAAAATTTTTATCAATACTTGGAATTTACTCCCTGGTCAAGGCTCAAATGTAATATAATTTGTTCAAACTGCAGTGCAGGAGACTGTTTTCCCAGTCAAATACTATCTTTTTACGTAGAGTTACAGTAAGAGGAACAATTTGTGAGGAAGGTTAACACTAGCCTTGAACAGATTGTAGTAATCAAGGAACCAACCTCTTTAAAATTAGTCCCATAAAGCTGCAGTTTAAGAACTGGACAATTCATTCCCATATATGGCAACAGTCCTTTAATTTCAGCCTGATTTGGGTTTTGTAAAAACTTGAGTTGAGTATTTACTGGAGTAGTACATGGAACTACCCATTTTTCTAGCATCTTTAGCTATAGATTGTATGTAAGAGTTCCATTTGAGGTCTCGGATTAGTTTGTCCTAATAAGTGCTCCTCGAGAAAACACTCATCATTGAAATAAGTGAAAATTCAGGGTTTGTATGATGGAGCATCACTAGTTTGGTTTTTGTGGCATTGAATGCGACCAGCCAGTTTTTTCTCCACTGAGCTTTTACAGTGAGGAAAAGAGACCAGCTGCCAAGTTTTGGAGGTGCACCCATATACTGTTGTATCATTGTATTGGGATTTTGGTTGCTATTAAATGTCAATGTTAAAAGAGTGTTTCATTTATGTTCATTATTCAAGAACCATGAATTGGTCAAACAACATCCCCACCCTTGTATTCCCACCCTTCTGCAGTGGAAACTCGTTACAAACGGCCAACATAGTGATTGTTAAAATATTGCTACTTGTAAGTAAAAGAAGTACAGGTGAAGTTGTTGGTAGTATTTTAATTTCAAAATCTTTAATAATGAATCTTTATTCACAATTTACCTAATTCAAAGTATATAAAGGAAAAGAAAATGATGAAAGTTAGATTTCTAATAGTTAAACTACATTTCTAGGTTGCATATGAGTTTAACCTTTTTTTTATATAAGTCCTAGAAGCTTTGGTTGAAATCCGTTTTGTTTCTTGAAGCAACATTAATATGTTAACATTGTTGCTTTCATAGAGTATTTAACATAGGAAATGGTTGAGTTAATGGTTGCCAGCAGAAGCTCTTGATTCATAATTTTGAAAATTGATCATTTCTCTGCCTGTTGGTAGAAACTTTGACTGAAAGAATTATTAAAATAATATGTAGCATTTCTTAGAAATATGAAAGTATTTGCTGTTAAGAGCCTTTGATGAAATTAATGTGTTGATGTTTTCTATTTGTCAGAATTGCAACTGGAATGATAAAGAAAAAGATAAACCTGGTGTAACGACCTGGAATGTGGACATCTTTGTTCAAATTGTTCAAGAATTGGTATGTATATTTTTTATTTTTGAGGTTTTTCTGAAACAGATATTAAAAAAACTATTTGATTATAAAAGCTTATTGTTTCCATTGAATTGTTTTTGTATATTTAAGCTTTGATGTATTTGTTTTTCTATTTTTAGATTGTATTGACTGAAAAAAATGCTTAGTTATGACATTAAACTGATATTAATGTTCGTTCTCTCAAAACCCAACTGCTAAGACTAATCTCATTAGAATGTTTCAGCATAAAATATGTATGTGATCCAGCAAATTACTCTTTTGTGGGTAGGCAGAAAAAGATGTAATGAAATTTATGAATCTACTCAAAATAAAACTGGATTTTTAAGCCTACAAAACAAAGTTTAGTGAGTTTTTAAAGTTTAACTTTCAATAAACTACACATAAACACAAAGGTGTGTTGAAAAGTTTTAGACTTGGATAAAGCTTTTTGAGGTTACTACAATAAAAATGAGTGACTGAAAGACATGGAAATTTTTAATATAAAAGGTCACTTTAATTTTATGAAATCATTGCTCAATTCACACTATCTGAACAACTTGAAATATTTAAAAGGTTATTTTTGTGAGAAATTATTCCTTACTTTGTAAATCTCATGCAATAAATTGTCTTGGATTTGGAGTTTAAATATTTCACGTAGAACCACCAAAATTTTTGTTTTATCACTATTAACATATTTATCTGGAATGAAGTATGGTGTGAATGTTTAAACTTAAAAAGATTTCAGTTTTATGACACACTACACTACACTTCACCTCCAGAATGAATGTAAGTTTTTTTTTTTGTTTTTTTTTTAAATACTTAATTCAAAAAGGAAAGTTAAAGAGCAATAAATTAAACTTAAATACTAATTTATACAAAATCTTATTTTCTATAGCAGCTCCAAAGTTCCAAAGGAAAGTTTTTAATGCCTTTCTATTCTTTGAAATGTTTGTCAACTGTTTAAGTTCAATGAGTGACAGTGAAATCTTGTACAAGTGAAGAAATTTCTACTTGTAGAATATTATTAAATAAAAAGTACATTAAAATAACTTGTACAAGAAAAACCTAGCCTTTTTTATGATATAATTTTTATGGAACTTTATTTTTAAGTCATTAACTAATGTCTTTTAACTTTTTTAAAAGTATATCATTTTTGGAATGTTTAATAAGATTTCTGTTTTAATTGATAGCTGTAAATACTTCTAAAACAGCTGAATTGTAGTTTGTTGGAAAACCTAGATGTTTTGTGTGTGATCTAAAAATACTTGACATTTGTTCTTTCCAACTAAAATAAAACTTTAAATAACTATTAAAGTATTGGGGTAATTTCTCTTCAAGGTTATGCATCGTTCAAAAGAAGCCCTATAAGCATATCTACTCTATAAATAGAATTAATCTTTTAAGGCTCTAAAAATTTTCTTTTTCACTTGGACAAATAATAGATTTCTTCATAACATCAGATCAATGAACCTTTTACTTTGAGCAACTGTAAGAAATGCACAAAACTAGAAATTTTATATTGAGTTGGTAATTAAACCTTTTTAAAGTATAAAATGTCTTGTGTCGATTGTGTTCGTATCATCATTACCTCTTTTAACTACAGCCTTTTTGCTTCTCTATCCAGGTTCCCAATTTACAGTGGAATGATGTAATTGCAGAACTAGATCATAAAAGTTTCATGATAAATAATAAGAAAGGCTTGAGATTGCTTATACAAGGGTTAATTAAAGCCCTTAATGATACTTTCCCAGTCAAGCATATTTATAAACCATGGAAGAATACAGAAGGACAGGTAAGTTTGTTTTTTTTTTCTTCTTCTTGGCAATGAAATGAAATTCTTCCAAGTAGTACTTTTGCAGTTGAAAGTTAATAATTGTAGTAACTCGTGGCTTGTATTAAGTTAAACCAGCATTTACAGTTTGAATTTCAGTCTCATCTTGACTATTTTGCATATGTCCCATTAGCCAACTTTTAAATTTTAATAATATAAAAAAAATGGTGGGTTATTTCACACGTATGAATTAATTGAATACATATCACTTGTATAATATGATAACTGTTAAACTTTACTGGATTTTCCAAGTTTCATATTAACCAATTTAGGGAAACAAGAAGAAACCTAAATTAAAATGTGGGAAACTGTGCTGAAGTTTGGGAAGTCAAATGTTTTGAAAAATGGTGTTACTGTATTTTTTAGAATTTTTGTGAAGACAACCTTAATGTGAACTGTATACTCTTATTTCTTAAATTTTTTTTTATGAATGTCTTTTAAAAAGAGACTTGGTGATTAGTTCTCATGATTTAAGACCTGACATACTGTGCTTCTTGATACTTTCTTGCTAGCTGCTACTTCTCTTGACAAAGGTTAATTTTTACATTGTTTGGACTGTTGTTCTTTTTATTGCCATATTCATGACGTTTTGGCTGTTGTACTCTCTGGCTTTTTTTAGGTGAGTAGAATTTTGAACCAAGCCATTTATTTTGATCACTGGGGTATATTATTCACATTCTATGAGCCTTACTGCTTCTGAATGTCTTGGTTATCTCCCGTTAACTCAATTCTCTAAGTTATTTGTTCACCACTGATGTAGCCAAGTATTGAGCTCACAACTCTTTGGTGTCACATCAGTGGATCTAACCAATGCTTTTATCCACTTGTCATGTGTTCTTGAGTTAATTTTAATAACTTTCTCCTTTTGCAAGGCACAGATCAGTGAGATAGTCCTCAATTTGCTTGCCCCGTTGGCAGGGCTTCAGAATACATTGACTGCACCTCTGCAGAGGGTAAAAGTCCCTCAATGAGGCCACCTGTTGGCCATGGGTGGTGACTCGTGTCGTCTGGGGATGGGATCCTGGTGATTGAGCAGGCCATGGCCCGGGTTCAAAGAGGTCATGGTCTTGCAACACATAACTTTGGCTCTTAGGCGGGCAGTTGGAGAGGCCTGATCTGATCAATCGGCTGGTCAGGTCAAGCCCTGAGGTCTACTTCCAAATGAACTTCCAAGAAATCAAAAATAAAACTAGAAATATGAAACAAACATTAAAATGAAAGTGACTTCCCATCTCCAAAAAATTAAATTATAGAATACTTTAACTAAAAGAGTAGACATTAGGAGGTGCTGGCTGAGGGTCAATCATCATGTGAAGAACACGAGCCCAAACATGGCTGCAAACCAAGCTATTTTTTCACTAAAATTTTGGGTAGTGTAATAAACATTGTGACAGATGCTTTGGGTGTCTCATGTGAATGAGTATACTGTTCTGTGTAACGTTAACCTGTCAAAGCGATTGGGTTTCCCTCTTTACAGGTCCCAATAACTGGCTCCGAGGTGGGTGGGTGGCACAGACAGTGAAATAAACAAAACAAGATTCATAACGAATCAAAACAAAAAGCCCAAATGTGCCCTATCTGACTCTGTGAAAAAGAAATCAACATGGAATTCCCTAGATTCTATGTGATAGAAGCCCGGGGGGGGGGGACTCATGTCAAAACTACCCCCTTTTCTAATAGAAAAAAATATTATCTAATACAATAAATCCAAAAACTTAAGAAAACAAGAGATGGAAACCTAAAGGTAGAAATCGAAACAAAAAATCAAAGCGAGAAAATAGAAAAAATGAAAACCTTTCACAACATCAACATCAAAGTTAATCCACATAAAAACTTAAATCAATCAAAAGGAGCAGTCAGAAGCAGAGGATTATCGCTCGCCACCCCAGAAGAAATCTTGAACTCGATGAGCAATCAGGGAGTTATCGACCACAAAAGAATATTTATAAAGAAAAATAATGAAAAGGGACCCACAAACACGTATATACTCACTTTTAATACACCTCAAATCCCTCCAAAAATCAAAATAGGATACAATATAGAACCCGTAGAAATATACATTCCAGATCCCCTAAGATGCTTTAAATGTCATAAATCTGGGCATCATAAAGACATCTGTAAAGGACACTCCACATGTGTCAAATGTGGCTTAAAAGAAACAAACCGCAATGAAGAAGAATGCCAGGAAATTAAATGTATAAATTGCCAAGGGAACCACCCAGCTTTCTCCAAAACATGTGAATGCTGAAAGAAAGAAAAGGGAATCCTAGGAATAAAATATAAAAGAAATATTCCTTTCCCGGAGGCAAAAAAAGATAGTTGAAGGATAAAAAAATAAATCTTATGCAAAAGTAGTAGAAGGGATAAATACAAATATTACTCATCAGATAGACAAGTACAATGAACTCATAGAAAAACTAATACATTTAGAACTGAACAAATGGCCAAACTTTCAAAAAAATTAAAAATATTACACCTCCAAAAATTAGAGAAAACAAAAACCAAAGAAGAAACCAACCAAAAATTAACTTCTTCCCAAATCCAAACTTCCTCGTAAAAACAAATCCTTTGAAGAACAAAGTTCACAAAAACCAAATATCCAACTAGTAAAATATATAACTACATCTCCAAAGAAAACAGAATCAACTAAACAAAAATGGGAAATACCTATTAAAAATAAATTTGAACCTTTTGATGAAATGGAGATAGAAAGTTCAAATCAATAAACAGAAGCAAGGAATTCGGAAATTAGTCGCTGATCACTGACAAAACAAGAAAAACAAAACAAAATAAAAACAAAACAGATAACAGGTCTCGATCAAACTCTAAATCCAGAAACTCAAACAATAAAACTACCACAAAAGATCCAGTAAAAGATAATCCAAGTACAGGAGAAAAAACAAAAAAATTAGAATTAGACGAATGCACTCAACCACCCACAGATAATTCTCACTTTACACCAAAAACAAGAATCCAAATGGGGGGGGGGATTTTAAAACACTAGAGGAAATGGACATACATAACAAAAAAAATCATAACATAAAATGATCTATAAAACTGTAATGACATAGTCCTAAAACAGAACAGTAGACATAAAGATAACTTGAACAATAAAGAACAAAACTAATGTCTGTCCAAATTAAAGCCAAACCAAAACCAAATGACAAACAAAATCCTCCAGTGGAACATCAGGGGTGAAAAATCTTGCCAAATTAGCACTCCTAATCGACTCATTCCACCCAGCAGTTATATGCCTCTAAGGAACATACAAAAAATCAAATGACACATTCCGCATTAAACAACATGCACTATATGATTACATATACAAACAAGGGAATAAAGCTTCTGGTGGCTCGTCAATTATAATCAACAACAATATTATTCAAAGTGAAATCAAGCTGAGTACAACACTACTTGGATTATTTATCATTGGAAAGTATATCACGATACCTGCGGAAGTGACCACTTTCCAATCATACTAGAAAGTTAAGAACTGGAAAAAGACATCAAAGTACCGCGATGGAACCTTCAAAAGGCAAACTGGCAAAACTTCAAAAACACTTGTCAAATGAAATTGACATCAGAAACTAATATAAGAAGAGAAGAGGATATCATATATTTTACCAACACTCTAAAAACAATTGCAGAACAAAATATCCCCAAAAGTTCATCATCACCAAAATTTAATAAACCCTGGTTCAATAAAGAATGCAAAGAAGCTGTCAGAGCCAGACAAGCAGCTCTCAGAAAATTTAAAAACCAATCAACTAAAGAAAACCTATAAAATTATAAAAACGATAGAGCTAAAGCACGCAGAGCTATTAAAGAAGCCAAACGGACAACATGGCAAGCATACGTCAATAAACTAAATTCAAATATCAAACCAAAAAAGTATGGGATATGATTAAAAAAATTTCAGGGAAAAACTTCAAACAAGCTTATAAGCATATCATCCATAACATTAAAATCACAAGCCAAAAAGACATAACCAAAATTTTAGATGAAAATTTTGCTAAAAATTCCTCTTCAACCAACCGAAAAAAAGAATTTCAAACCATCAAAAATTGCGAAGAAAACAAAGAATTCTACAATAAAACCTTTACAATGCCCGAATTAGAAGAGTCACTTAAAAACGCACATAATTCAACTGTTGGACCAGATGAAATCCATTATACTTTACTAAAGGAATTGCCTAGAAAATCAAAAGAATACTTACTTGAAATATATAACAATATGTGGACAAATTAAAAATTTCCAAATGTATGGAGACAAGCTACAATAGTACCCATACCCAAACCTACAAAAGACCTCACAGATGCAACAAATTACCATCCCATTGCACTCACGAGCTGTATATGTAAGACTCTTGAGAGAATGATTGATAAAAGATTAATCTGGTATTTAGAAACCAATAATCTAATCACCAAACACCAGGCAGGTTTTAGAGAAAATAGGAGCCCCATCAACCACATTATAAAGCTGGAAACTTACATATGAGAAGCATTTTATCCAAAAAGAACATGTAACCGTATTTTTTGATTTAGAAAAAGCTTACGATACAACATGGACATTCAGAATACTAAAAGATTTAAAAGAACTAGGTCTAAAAGGAAGGATGCCAATATTCATTAAAAATTATGAGCAACAGGAATTTTCGAGTAAAATTCAGAAATGTCTTTTCAAGCTCCAAAAAACAAGAAATGGGAGTCCCACAAGGAGGCATATTATCAGTTACACTGTTTAATATAAAAATTAATAATATAGCCAAAAATATTAATACCGGAACAGAATGTGCCATGTATGTGGATGACCTCATGATAAGTTTCAAGGTCAAATACATGAACATTATAGAACGACACCTGCAACTATGCCTAAACAAAATAAATGACTGGGCCACTATAAATGGCTTCAACTTCTCACACAGAAACAAAATGCATTCACTTTTGACAAAAAAGGAAAATGCATCACAATCCTGAACTAAAACTTGGCAATAACAAATTAACAGTAATAGACTAATACAAATATCTTGGAGTTATATTTGATAAAAAACTCACCTTCATACCCCATATAAAATATTTAAGAAAAAAATGTAATCAAAGAATGCAACTATTGAGAACCATAGCCCATACAAATTGCAAAACCCTTTTAAAGCTCTACCAATCACTCATAAGATCTAAACTTGACTACGGTTGTTTCGTCTACGGTGCATCTAGAAAGTCCTACATTAAGGAACTTGACACAATACATCATCAAGGACTCAGATTAGCACTGGTAGCTTTTACCACCACGCCCATAGAAAGCCTATATGCAGAGGTAAATGAACCATCACTAACAATGAGACGAGAAAAACTTGCTCTCCAATATTACACAAAATTAGTATCCTATACCTCAAACCCTAAGTGTTTTTCATCCCAAACACAAAAATTTATTCAGTAAAAAAGAAAAGGCGATTAAGCCATTTGGACTACGTATGGAACAAATAAAAGATGAAGCCAAAGTGAACATTGCTTCAATACATAAAGCTATCAGACTAAACCTTGGCTGTCCTCAATTTCAGAAAACCCACACTAGCAAATAAATCTACCTATATTATTACTAAACCTCTCCAAACATCCCAAAACCAGCACAATCAAATCTACTAATATGGAAGAAATATATGACATCATCCAAGAGTACCCAAACTATGAACATATATATACCGATGGCTCTAAAATCAACAAAAAGATTGGATGTTCAGCTATGCTAAAAAACAAAACTATTTCAAAACACCTACCTGATAAATCTTCAATCTTTAGCACTGAAGCCACAGCAATACACCTGACCTGAAATATCATAACGGCCAACAAAGCAAATAAATTCATCATTTTCGCTGATTCTCTATCAGTATTAACATCACTGAAAAGAAAGAATACAAACAATCCATTAATAACTAATCTATTAAACAGAATCAACAACATCAGCAAAAAAAAACACATCATCTTATGTTGGTTCCCAGTCATATTGGCATCCATGGAAATACAAAAGCCCACATTGCAGCAAAAAAATCACTAGGCATGAAAAACTCTAAATTAAAAGTCCCCTATACTGATTTCAAACCAATCATAAATTCATACATTAAAAACAAATGGCAACTACAATGGAACGTATACAAAAAAAAAAAAAAACGAATTGCAAGAAATCAAACCTTGGACAATGAAGCCTCAATTTCAAACTAACCCAAAAAGAAGAGGTGATCATTACAAGAACAAACTGGCCACACAAACATCACCCACTCCTTTCTACTGAAGAGAGAAAACCCTCCTGAGTGTATAACATGTCAAGACATACACAGTAAAACATTTTCTAATAAATAGACTGCGCTGCCTTAGCCTCCACCCAACAAAAATACTATAATTCAAAGAATATGAGAACTTTTTGAAAAAAACAGATGAAAAAATCATATTGAACTACTTGAAAAAAGTCAATCTCATTTCAAAAATATAAACCCTTATCTATATATATATATATATATATATATATATATAAATAAAAAAAAAAAATGCTACACCCATTTAAAGAAAATAGACACCATAGTAATAAATAACCAAGACTGACATGCTAAAAAAAAAAATCAAAACAAATTTATTTCTCTATGGTACTCGAAAGGAAAAAGTATTACCAGCCACAAACTTATAAACAACAATAAATTTTTTGAAAGAAAAGGTATTACCAGCAATAAATAAAAAAAATAGTTGGCAATAAATGACCCACTGAGGTTCATATGCCATAAAACAAAACAACCAACCAACCTCAATTTGCTTTTATGAAACCTGACTCAGATTTATTTACACTTGTACTCACCTTACTTATCACAATATTTCGGCCAATGTACCCTCTGGCCTTCATCAGGTATATATCTATCTGAGCAACCTACAGAGAATTCTGAAATAAAGGGTTCAGTTCAGGTTACCCAGATAAATATATGCCGGATGAAGGCTGGAGGTCACAATGGCTGAAACATCGATAATCTAAACAAAGATGTGCACAATAGTCTGAATATAAATTATGTAAATAGTAACTTCTCATCCTAGAAATTTAGACTGTCATTATAAGTCAATTTTCAAAAGACCTTCAGTTTGGCAGTACCTGCTTATCATTTTTGCAATTTACAGTATTGTATTTTACCTTTTTGAAGTTTCTGAGGTTCTTAAACCTTTCTCTTTATTTGTCAAATCTGCCTTTTGATTTATTTTAAAGCTTCAATTTCCAATCTCCATTAATTTCATTCAACCTTAGAAACCTCTGGTATGAATAGCTTCCATTTGTTGACATCTGTGCAGATGTTGTCAATTAATGAAATAAACCTTTTAGATTCCAGTAAGTATTTTATAAATCTATTAAATAGAAGGGATTAATAATGAGACTATATCAGGTTGTCGTGAAATTATGAGGTTGTGCATTATCATGAATCTTTTCTGTCCAAAGGTAAACTTGTTAAAAATTTGGAATGGATGATGCCTTGTATATGCCACTCTACATTCCAGCACTTCTCTGTAATTGACTGAACCCTTAACATTGTGATAAATGATAACTCCCAATAATTGGTACATTTAGTTTTCTTCTCTATAGATAGGTTTTCAGGTTTGTTATTTCTAACCTTTGAAACTTTTCATAGCTTCTTTTAAATTTCAATTAATTGTAAAATGGATGACGTTGAATTGATAATTTCCTTGTGTTACCATATTTATTTCAGTTTTGAATTTTTGTTTCCAACTAGTGAGAAAACCACTTTTTCATTAGGGTTACTTGATGTAATAATTTATTTGTTCTCAAAGGAGAAAACAATGTTAAAGCTATATCTGTACAAAAAAGACTTTTTTTTTTTTTTTTTAAGTTTGATTATTGTATAAAAAGTACAAATCTTTAAGTTGCAACATAAGATACTAGTTAAATGTTTGGAATAGAATTGTGTATGAAGTTTTCAATTCTGCTATTTGTTGCTATCCTGAAATGCTATATAATAAAATGGAAACTGTTTTTGAGTGATAGGCTACTTTGTTTCTTTCACATTAATAGTTTTGTCTTTGTTGCTAGTAAAGCCATTGATATTCATTGTTGCACAAGTGATTTAGGAGTGGAGCAAAGATATTTCTAATGGAAAATTTTTGAGATATGAAATAAATTTATGCTTGATGGTATATCATTAATTACATTAGATATCAAAACTTATATTTTGGCAAAGTTTGATATTTTTAAAATTTAGAAAATTCAAATTTCATGAGTAATTAAGAAATTATCATGGCTTTTTTTTTCTTTGTCTTCAGCTATCTTTCATCTCCCATGCGTTAAAGAATCCAGATATATTTTGTCTTGCTGACTATCCATATGAACCCGTGATAACAGATGTTTTAAAGGCAGTTCCAGATGAAGATAACAGAGAAATATTAACTTGGTAAAAATATTTCTTTTTTAATATTTGGCTACGAGAATTTTCTGTATAAATATAACCTTGGAAAAAAAAATTTTTTTCAAGAAATTTTTATCATATTATAAGTAGAATTTTATTTCATGGAATTTAAATTGAAATATTTTTATATTAAGCTCAATCATGGCACAAGCAAACTACTCTCTCTCTCTTAATGTGTGGTAGAAGGGTATCATTCTTTGAATGCTTTACAACCTCACAAAGAAATAACTGATTAAGGCAATAAACACCTAAATTATTTCTTAATAATTCTCTTAATATAATGGATGTACATTTACAATTACCTAACAAATGTTCTTGGAAGCATTTTTGTGATATAGTTTAAAAGCCAAAATATGATGAGTACACTTTTTTTTTTTTTTTTTTTTCTTTTTAAAGAAAATATTTAGTTTCTTTAGCTTTTTGCAATTAATTTTGCCTTCAGTCAGTAGAATCTAGAGATTTTTTTAAAATTTCTATTTTAAGTATTGTATAAAATGTTGGATTACATTTTTTTTTTTTTTTTTTTTTTTTCCTGCAGGAAATCAAGGGACCTTGTTCAAGCACTTCTCAGACTTTCTGATTTGGGTCATTATCAATTTGTAACAGATCTGTTCAAATTTCCAGTCCAAAACTGTCCAGATATGTTAACTTTGGCTTTGCTCCAAATTGATGTAAGTTTTGCCAATTGAATTGCATTCTATTGCCTTTTTTCCCCTCACTCTCTTTCTTGAAATTAGTTTCTATCTAGAATTCTGAAATATTTTTATCACCCACCCCCCATCAATTTTACAAATGAAATAGTCAAGAACATGAGTGACAAATTAGTTTAAGTGGTAAGATAAAAGAAAGATGTCTAGACATCTCAGGGAGTAATTAACCAAGAAAAAATTCCCTGCTAAATTAAGTTTTCTGTGTTCCTTGCAAACATATCCATACACTGTCAACTGATATATTTTAGGATATGCAACAGAAAGGAATTTTTAGTGGTCTTCATTCTGTAAACAAAATAGAAAATGTCTGTATAAAGAGAAAATAATCAATTTCAATATTGACAATGTTTTATGTTTTCTATCAATCTATCAAAAAAAAAAAAACATTCCAAGAGAAAGTAGTCATTTTTGATGACCTTAATGTGAAATAGGTACCTACACTGTTTTAGCTAAAAAAAAATGAAAACTTAAAACTTTTTTTTTTTTCTTTGTCACAATGTTTGTTATCAAGAAGAAAGACCAAAGTATTTTTTATTTTAAAATTTTTTTAATCCTTTCTAATATTTTCGAAATTTTGGTTAACTTTTTTTTGTGTGTGTTAGCTGCCATTTATCAGTTTTTAAATGCATTTTTAATTCCCCAGTGTGAATTTTTGCAAAAATCAAATCATTGTTTAATGAAACTTTTTGAACTTATTCAAAATTATTTTTTAATATATTTTTGGAAGATTTTTTTTAATACAGAGCATTACATTATAATGAAAAATGACTAAAAAATGGGGTGCTGATCAGCTATTTTAGCAAAAAAAAAAAAAAAACATTTCTGTTTAAAATACTTTAGAGAAATTTGCTTACTGGAAATAGTAAATTTAATCCTTCAGCTTTCAATGGAAGCTACGAGAAAGATTTTTCATTTGTAAAGATTTATTTTAAACCAATGTATCAAAAATTAGTGGCGGTATCTAATGTAAAAGAAAAAAAAATGCACCTGACTATTCTTAAATAAATAATCAGCAAAAAAAATTTTTTCTAATTTATTTTTTTACTCTAATAATCAAAATGCAAACATTGGTCTGAATTGAGTAATAGTTTTATTGATTCGTTTAATTTTAAGATTTTACAATCTTCTGCATTTATGCTTTTATTATATGTACTCTCATACTGTCATATGATTGTAAAATAATTTCTTGATATTATTAAATTTTAAAAAATCTTATTTTTCTGTATTTCACAATTATTAAAATATTTCTCAAATAGTTTTGTGAAAATGTTAGTTTTTAATCATACAAAAACGTCCCTTTTTTTTTTTTTTTTTTTTTTCCTATATAAGTGTATGTATAATGTAAAATGCTTCAAATGGATTGCTTTTGATTTCAGCCTACTTGGAATATTCTGAAACAAGAGCTCCTGTCTAATTTGATCCCAATTTTCCTTAATAACCATCCAAATTCTGCGATTGTGCTAAATTATGCTTGGCACTTTCAGGTAAGTATCCTTCAATATCTTTAAACTTTTGTTTTAAATTTTCAGGGTACATTTATATCTTGGCTTTCCTAAACTCATTTGGCTGAAATTTTTATTTTATTTTAAAATTAAATGTGATGGAATTGTTGAAGTATTCATTTAAAGGTGTTTTATACCTGTTTTGAGTTTTCAAGAAAGAATATACTATGGCTGTGACTCTATTGACCAAAGCTTGCTAATGTCTATAATCCAGGTTTAAAAAAAAGGGGGGGGGGGCAATAATCCAGCACTATATATGCCCTCCTGGCTTATTATTGGGTGAAAGAAAATTATACCAATTAAGTATAAATAAAATTCCACACACCATCATAAAACTCAATATGATAATGCTCTATGCCAAATGTGCACAATATGCTGACAGGCAGTGATAACAATGCAAGAAATACTTTTAGGTTGGGTAATTCAGTTTACTCAGATAGTCTCTGATTGAGGATGCCCTAAGTATCTAGATGTGACCTCTATCGCTAATTTGTCTTTCAAATGAAAAAAAAAAAAAAAAAAGGCACCCACCCATTATATGCTCTCTGACTATCCCTGTTCATGAACAGAGGTACAATGCATCATGCCTCTCTGGGACATGGGCAACTTGTTACGGTCAGGCAGCTGACAAGCAAATCTGTGGTGATGAGCAGGATATTTACTGTAGGTTATCTTAATTCATAAGATAAAACAGGCGTTGCCAAAAATCAATCTCTTGTCATGAGAGCCATACCTGGTGTAAGGCTTTAATGAAATTTTACTAATGAAGATTTAAGTCTTTTTCCTCTTGTAAGGAATTTCAATTTCATTAATTTTAGGGTCACTCCACCAATATACGGACTTTAATCATGCACTCTATGGCCGAGTGGTATATGAGGAGTGATTGTCAAGACCAAATCAGACTTGCTCGGATTCTGGATGTGGCCCAAGATTTGAAGGTAACATTTTCATTTGCTTCAGGTTTATTTTTGGTAAATCATCATTTTTAAAATCTTTATTTTATAGTTTACTTTAAAAAAAAAAAAAAAAAAAAGATATGTCAGAATTACTCCTTCACTAAAAAATAATTTTCTTTTCTATCTTATAAAAGAAAGGGTTTTTCTAATATTCTTTTACACCCTGTAATCCCTTACCTCTTAATCGCTTTATTGCCTTGCTTGGAGTGAAACATTGAAAAATGTGAGATTGGACTATTTCAATTTATTTTAAGTAATTTTTTTATTTTTTTACAGGCATTATCAATGCTTTTGAATGCTACTCCATTTCCATTCGTGATTGATTTGGCATGTCTTGCATCGCGAAGAGAATATCTGAAATTAGATAAATGGCTTACAGACAAAATCAGGGAGCATAAGGTTTGTTTACTTATTTTTCAGTTTTGTTTTATTCACTTCTTATTCTAGTCTCCGAAATAAAAAAATGTGGGTCAGTCAGTTAAGTGCCATATGTGACACACACTTGGGCAATCATGTCTCAAAAGAGACATGACTGAATGGCAGAAGATTATCACACAGTAGGTTGCTATTACTTTCTGCAGTAGATTGAAACATTAAATGGCATATAAATTTTTTTTAAATTTGAAAAATCAAAATTCAATACATTTCTTTGATAGTTCTTTCAATAACCCTTCCTCTGTCGGAAGGGCTTAGAGTATATCGATAACATGACATGTAGAGAAAGAAGAAACTTCCAACATTCAAAAGAGAAATGTCATCCTTTGGCCATGGGTGATCTGATGTCTGAGGAAAGAATCTTTTTGGAAGTAACTATGAACTGTAACTCTCCATTTTGACCCTTACTTGGGTTAAACAAATGGTTAGAGAAGCCTAATCCAAATAGATCAGTTGGCTAATTAAATCATGCTTAAACTCTTGGATGCATGTGTGTCTATAAAACAAATGTTTCTCTTTAAACATGTCATTTCTCATCTAAACATCATTGGGTTCAAGACATTACCATTCCCTGTAGAAAAAGTTTAATCCCATAGTTAAAATAAGAGAAATCTTGTGATTGAAATGGAGACATTTGAGGATACACATTTCTGGATGGGATTAAAATGAGCTTAAAAATTTGGGGTGGGTGGGTATATATCTTAGAAAAATAAGCATATAAAAAGGAAGGCAAACTAAATTTAAATGTCAAAGCATCTCCAAAAGAACAAAACCAAAATGTGTTAAATTAAGAAATTGAACAAATACATATTCTTTTTTCTAAGATGCAAAAATTGCCAGAAATACAATCATCTTGTATATGCAGGGATGAGCAAGTATTTTTCATAGAGGACTGCATCATTATTGGCCCTGTGTAAAGAGGTTCTGTATTGCAAGAACAAGTGTTTCACAGTAATAATCATGCACATTTGTACTCTTATTTGTATGTTACATTTTGTGAGCACTGCAGAAATGTTTGAGAAATTAGTTCAATATTTAATACAGTTAGTACTATTAATGAGATTAGTACATCTGAGAAAAATCTTACAATAAAGAAAGATTATTGATGAAACTCATGGGATGTTTATAGCAAAGTGCAAGAATGACATCTATACACATTCTCTCTCTCTCTCACACACACACACACACACATTTCTCTTTAAATGAAGAACAACAAAGAATAAAATTGCTATGTAGAAAACATTAATTTAAAACAGTACTCAATTTAAAAATAGAGCAATGAATATTTATTAATTATGTGAGTGCATGTGAAAAACTACTACAAAATTGTACATTTTGTTTTGGCATTGAAAGAATAGTCTCACCAGGTAGTTAACAAACATGGTAATAAACATTTTTATTTAAAAATTTTTTTTCAGCACCTGAAAACAACACTTCTCTTTATTTTTGGAAAAAAATTTCATGAAGAAAGAGGAAAAGGAAAGATAAGAAATAGAAAGTGAAGAGAAAATGTAGAAGGGAAGAGCCATTAGGTACCTAGATCCTAGCATGAGTTTATACTGTACCAATAATTGAGCAAAGTGTAGGATCTGACAATCCAGATGCCCCTGTCATAATACATCACAAGAAATGTTGTTTCTGTAGGAATGGAATTTCTTGAGAACCTAGGTTGTGTGTGTGAAAGAGATTTGCATTTTGTTGCACTCACTTCTGTTTTGAATAGATTATTTTGTACAATATGAAAAAAAAAAAAATTACTATAACTATTAATGAATGATTAAAAGATAATGCTTGTTATGTTCTTGTGTGCTGCATAAAATCACAACAGGCAGGTTACTGTTTATCCACTGCTGTTGTAAAGGGATGCTGACAGACCCTGACTACCTTAGTGCAATTAAATATGCTGTCATGGAGATCACTTTAGCATATGTATGAAAGTACAAAAGTCTTTAAGGGAAGGAAATCATGGAGGTGAAATGCAGGTGAGAGAGAAAAAAAACATGCCATTTCCTGTGGCCCCAAAGGTAGTAGAAACCAAACTTTAAACATATAATACTCAGATATTGTGGAAAAAAAATGACCTACAACCAACCAGATAGGCCAGTCAAAAAATAATTGCTAGTCAACCAGATAGGTATGAAGCAGTTAGTGAGAAGCTGTTAAAACTGACTGGATGACATTTGTAAAAGAAATCAAACATTAGGAAAAACTGAAACCATGCCTGCTGCTGATCTCTGCAAAACTGACATAGTAGTGAAAAACAAGAGAATGAATGAAGTATAACATCCCCAAAACTTTCTTAACCATGATGCAAAACATATCTTCCTTCTCAATTGACTCCAAAAGAGATCCTCAGAGAGATTAGAATTATCTAACCAAAAATCCTATACTTATGTTAAAAGGTGGGGGACTTATTCTGACAATATACAACAGATGGATTTAGAGACCAAATAAAATAATGGAAGTGGTATTAAAATTAAATTTATTTTTCTCAAGTTCATTTAGTGGTACACATTTTCCCAAACAATCTGTTCACTTCATTCTATCTTTAAAGCAAATTTCTAGTTTATTGGGCACAACTTCAATTTTGGCATCAAATAAAAAATGTTGACCTTTGACTGCCTCTTTCAATTTTGGGAACTGCCAGTAGTCTGATGCCAAGTTGGCTCTGTACATAAGTGTGCAACACTAAATTTCAGGTTTCATACCATTTGTGCAATCTATATTGCAGGCAATGCATTTTTGCATTACTTTTTAACAAATTCTCATTTCATGACACCATTACCATAAAATGGTATCATACATTTGGTTTTCAATTAGTCAGAGATCTAGTGCTAAAATTCCTATTATTGATTGCACACTTATGTAGTGTATTCATAAGGAGAATTAACTGTATCAATACACAAGACTTCAATCATATATTACCAAGTATATATTCAAACATGGTGTTCTCTCTCTCTGCTAGTCATGCTGTGTAGTTAACTTTGCAAATAGAAAATGATATTCTTGTTTAAGTTGTATAATAATTTTAAAGCCTATTATCTTGATACAAATATTAATAATATAAACATGTTTTTGTTTAGATATAAAATACACACCATATCTTTTTTTCTCTCTCTCTTTCTAATGGGACAGTGCAATAAATTGAATGCAGTTGCAATACTTTCAAATCATTTTGCTTTCAGGAACCTTTCGTTCAAGCTTGCGTTAATTTCCTTAAACGACGGTTCCCCATGGTAACTGGTGGCGCTGTAAAAGAAGAACCACAAACTAAGAACAGGTTACCTGCAGAAACTGTGACAACTATGCTTTCCTGTTTGCAAGTTTATGCCAAGTAAGTCAACAACTTGACATATATGTTGATCTCCACATGATCACTAAACAGGTATGAACTATTCAAGGACTGAAATGTTTCTTTGGGATCTGGTGTCAATATACTAGCAGCAGAATGTTACTGCTACAAGTTACATTGAGGTGTTTTGAATGGAACAAAATTGTTGATCCAACATATCCCATACAATCTCATTGTGATTTACATTTGGAGTTTTCATGTGGCTGAAATCACTTTTGCGCATGTGCTGTATAGCTAGGTACATTGTCTAGTTGCAAAAATTCTATTGCTATCATAGCGGGCTATTTCCATGAAGGTGTAGACCTGGTCTTCAATGATTTGGTCAGTGAGACCAGACAAAGATCTTCCACATGTATGAGGAGACTCAGTATTTCTGCCCAGCTGAATGTTGCCCAAACCATCACACTATCTTCAACAGCTTATTTTCTCACATTGCATCCTGCTACCATTACTTCCCCAGATAACATGGTTATCCATCATCTTATTTAGGAAAAGATGAGAATCCTTAGCAGACCAAGCACAAACTACTTTCATTGAACATTGGTTAGCATGGTAGCACTGACTGATGTGCAACACTGTGTGTGCATGTAAAAGTTTTTAATGCAGTCTGTTGTGATTTCTTCACCTTGATTAATGCTCTGTAATTTGTTCTATGATGGCCCTTCTATTGGTATTCACTTGACAGGGGAGCATTTATACATCATTCTTAACTACCCAATTCTTTGTGACTAGTGACTTTTTTTTTCTTTGCTTGGACAACTCTCTCATTTAAGCTGAACATGAACTCTTCAAAATGCTTTGATATAATCTTTTGGCTATAACAGTTTAGTCTTTATCAAAATTATTCAAATCTTCTTGCCTGTGTCAAGGCCAACTGACTTAAATATTTCTGATATGTGCATTTGTGTATTATTCTTGCTTTCCAAAACTCTTACTTAAAAAAAAAAAAAAATTTCTATTTAACAGTACCAGGAACTTTCAAATCTTTAAGTACTGATCCGTTTTATTTTACCTGGGGAAAAATAAATGTGAAAAAACATTTTGTATCTTCTTCAACAAGAGGGTTCTAACCCACTTTCCGAAATCACCATTTCAATGATCAAACATCAGTGCTTTTTTTTTTTGTTGTGGAGTAAATAACACACTTCTAAAACTCATGCCAATGCAATGGTAACATTTATGTGAATATCGAAACACTTGTTACTTCGGTGTGCAGGATGCCATTGAATTTGAACTGTTCATTTATATTCTTGTCTTTATGTGTATAGAGAGGAACAAAAAACAAAAATGTTCTTAAAATATGGAGGAAATGTTGGCTTTTGTAGTAAAAAAAAAAAAAATTCAACATCAGCAGTTGTTGAAACTCCAGAAACAGCAGCAACAGTTAATTGAAATAATCCAAAAGAAGACAGGAAATTCTCAAACTTCTTTTACTCCCGTCACATTCTCAAATATCATATCTGAATTTAAATACAATCTAGATGATGGAATTACCTTTTTTATACAAATTTTCAGAGAAGTATGTAGTGACTGGGAAGACAAGAAAAAACAAGACTTTTGTTGGGAAAGTTAACACTGGTAGAACACGAGAACTACTGTAACTTTGTGCTACTGAAAAAAAAATTTTTTTTCGGAAATTACATTTTGACAAAAAACTTTAGCGACAAAAGCTCATGAATCTGACAAAAAAAAGGTGACAAAGATTTTGTCACATAAACTGAAATTGTTAACAAGGAATGTGAAAAATTCAGATTAACTGAACTGACTGGATATGGTTAAAGAATTAACTTTCATTTCATTCAAAAAGATTTTTTTTAAAAAAAAGTGCAAAAATTCTAACAAAACTTGGACAAAATAATAAACTTATGCTACATTATTGGATGGATGTCAGAGAATCTTAAATCTGAAACAAGATGCCAAAGAAAATTGTGGGGAAAAAAAATGTGCTTACATACAAGTGAAAGAAAATTAATCCATGTTTCAGATGTGGAAAGATTATATCTTAGAGACAACTGTCTCTTTAAGAATTCAAAATGCTATAATTGTAGTAAAGTAGGACATATAGTCACAGTAAAACTAAAAATTCATCACAGAAAAATGTTGTACACAGCACTGTCATGGAAAAAAATAATCATAGAAAATAAGAAAAATTGTGTATGAGAAAATTAATGTGGATGTGAAAATGCTACTAGATTAATATCACCATAATCAATTCAATTAGGCCACATGGAAAGAAATCAGAAGTCCTATATAAAGGTTATGAGTAGTGTCTCAAGTAAGAAATTGTTTTATTGGCAAAATGACTTTTAATTCCACATTCAAGTGCATAAAAGCTAAGGCTTATGTGTTAAAAAAATGCAAACTTACTGACTTGGTGGAATTACTTGCAACTTAAATTGTAAAAATGTAAGTAGACAATCAATGAAAAAACGGTGAAAATTTAAAGGAAGATTTGAAAAAATGTTTTCAGAATCTTCTGTTGAATGAGTTGAGTTGGTGTTACATATTCAAAGTGAAATTTCAAGTAAAAAATAGTTTGATTTTAATCTGAAATGGAGTGTACCATTTGCAGCATTGGATCAAGTCAATAAAGAATAAGATAGACTTGAAAAAATAGGTGTAATTTGAAAGACAAACCATTGAAGATGGGCAGCACCAGTAGTGTATGTGTAAAAAAAAAACAATTTGTGCTGATTTTTTTTTTTTTACCAGATTAAATGACAAGTGTTCATAACTACCCATTACCAAGTCCAGAGGAAAATTTTGGGAAGTTAAACAGTAAAAAAAATATTTTCAAAGCTGAATCTTTCTGAAGCATACAAATACAGGTTGAAGAAAAATGTTCAGAGTTAGCAACTATAAATCTTCATAAGTTCAACTTCTTTTGGTATAAAAGTGTCTCCAGTTATATTTCAACAAGCTAGGATTACCATGCTTAGATTGTAGTTTTGCAGTTGCTCATTTGGATTAATATTAAAAGTGTATCTAAGGAGAAACCTACTGGTCATATAAAGTTTTTAAAAAACAGTATGAGAGTACAGGTTCAAACTCGGCGAGGAAATGTAGCAATTGTTTTTGCCTAAAATGATGTACATAAGACAAATCCTTGATAAAAATGGTCATCAACTAGATCCGTCGAAGAAAAGCGAGATTAAAAATGTGCCTCCTCCAACAAGCATTATTAGGTTACAAGCATTTCTGGGACTAGCAATTTATCTGATTTCTGTACCTAATATGCAGAATTTGGAAAGCTTTACTGAACAATTTACTTAAACAAAGGTATAAAGTGGGACTGGACTGAAAGTGTCAGAAGGCATTCAAAGAGAGAGAAAAAAAAAAAGATACTAATGTCAAGTTTATTAACACAATACAATCCCAAAAGTCAAAAGAATGGTGGCTTTAGTTGCTAGTGATTATGGAATAGGAACAGTAACTTTGCATGAATATGATTATGATAACCTGAAAGCTGTTGCACATGCTTAGTGTTCACTATTGCCAACGGGGCGGGGACTACAGCCTGATTGAAAAAGTGTTCTGCAACAATATTTGCAGTGAAAAAATTTCACAAATTTATACATGGAAAAAATTTTCATTTGTAGACCGGCCACAGACCTCTTGAATCAATTTATGTTTTGAAAAAAAAAGTAATTCCTATGCATACAATGACTCTTATAATTATGGGGTACCATGTTATTAAATAATGATTTTAGGATGGAATACCAATTGTCCGAAAAGTTAGAACATGTTGATTGGTTGTCAAGATTGATACTAAAAAATACTGAACTATTTGAGGACACTGTCATTGCAGCATTAAAAACTGAAATAGAAATTAAAGAATATATTATGCAATGTTATACACAAATTACCAGTTACCCTGAAAGAAATAAAAGAAAAGGCAGAACAAGATAAGTTTATTGTGAAAATAAAAATCAACTGTAAGAAAGAATGCAATTCAGACTTGAACACTTAATCGTTTTGTGATGGAGTACTGATGTTTACACAAAGTTGTAATACCTAGCATATTACAAAAGAATTTCATAATGGGCATTTTCAATGACAAATGTTCATTCAAAATGGTGAATACACTGCCTTCTGATATGTTCAACTTCTCTGCTACTTCACACAACTGCAATTTATGATCAGCCAAAAAAAAGTTTGGAATTTTTTTGGTGTTTTCCTGGACAACTACCCATTTTGGGTAACCTGAGCATTCAGCATCATTTGTGTCTGTACGATCACGTTTAAAGTCAGCATGCTACCTCTTAACTGTTTCCAACTGAGCAGAGTCTGAATAACTTTGCTTGAACAGTATTTTTTCACATCAGAAAGCAATGCTTTATCAACACACGAAATTCAGATTTTTCCATTGTTTTGAAAATTTGCAACAGTAGCTTCACTTAAATAACTGTCATTTGTAAACTAAATGATTGGATTGAGCCCAAAATTTGTCACGTGCCATTTAAAGGTTAGTACTTCATAAAAATCGTATGGATTTTTTTATAAGTGGTGCCATCTATATATCAGGACGAGGACTTAAGTGCTGTGTTATATTACAAAACCAGTGAGGTGAAGTCCTTTCAAAACCTCATGATTTGACACCAGTGTGCTAAAATTTGTACAAGAAAATACTTTATTGACTCTTGTACAGTCTGCTTGATTAATCACTTGTTAATTTGAAGAAATGAGGAACTTGGTCAATGTATAAAGATAGTAAAAATGTTGCTTGCAGTGCTTAAAAATAGTAATTTTAATTTAATAATTTTTGTGGAAGCTGATGAAAATGGGGTGGGGGGGTATTTGCTTCTAACAATTAGTTTGTGTTGCAATAAAGATTATTGTGCAAAACTTGAAAAAGTTTTGATTTCTATTAATGCAAAGTCATTGATAGGTTAAAGCTAATGGCTGAAAGTTGTATTTTTATATTGTCTTTATACATTTATTTTATTTTTATTTTTTATGTTATTTTTCTTTACAGTCAAATTACTTCTCACGATTTATCTGAGATGATTTTGACAATGGTTGCCAATGCAAATGTGGCAATGAACAAAGCTAGACAGATTCCACCCGGAGTTGTTGGAGCAAAGCTAAATCAAACTGGGATTACCACTGGCCAACCTAATCCGGTTATTGTTAATGTAAGAACCATAACTTTTTATTTTATACTTAAATTAAAAAGGAGTAAATAATATGAATGCAGTATTTGTTTAAAGGTTGCATATAATTTTTAAAACTGTAGAATATCCACTGCTTCTTTTTAACTTTTATCCCTTTGTATGTGAATTCATTTACTATACACGATCTTAATCCTGCTACTGAAGGTGACTCTGATTTCTAAATTTGTTTGAATTGCGTAGTTGTTGCCATATCCTTCTATGGCAATAGAAAACAGTTTTGAGTGAAATTAACAGTAAAGTTAAAAAGAATGAGGTGGAAAGGGAATTAATATTAATAATGCAGAATGCTAACGGTTAGATATGTTGGAATTCTTTTGTTAGTATTTAAAAGCTTCAGTTAGTTTATTCTGAACAAACCATTCATTCTCATGTCCAGATTATTATTGCTTTTATATATCAGCAGTTTAAGAATGTAGGTCTATGGGTAACTGAAAAAATTTTTCATGAAGTTTCTAATCAATTTTAAGAAATTATGGTTGAGCATGCAAAAAGAAAACAATCTAAGGTGGTTTTGTGGTGGAGGTGGGAGTATGAACTGAAGAATTTGTTTTAATCTCTATTTGATATAATTTTAAACTCTTTGTTGCCTACATTGTACATCTGTGTATTTACATTTTCTTTTTTAAGTAAACTTCTTGTTTGTTTTCAGATGGATTCCATGAATAATATGGGTGCGTTAGCTATGGGCACTCCTGCTGCAGTGAGTGCGGCCTTCCCTCAAAGTCTGGCCACCCTCAGTACTGCAGCTGTTGCTGCTGCTCCTGGCTCACCACCTAAGGGGTTTCCAGAAATAAATCAGGCTCAACCTGGCTACAGCTCAATTCAGGCTCTAACAAGTCAGTTGCAAAGTAAGTCCATGTTAATATTATTTTTAGCGATTTGACTCCCTCTCCATCCTGGATATAGAATGCACAACTTCCTTCTTTATAGCTTTATGGTAATTTTGAGCATTTTGGCTCAGAAGTCATATCAATATATGGTGGACTTGCTGTATCATTATGCCTAGATGTCTCCATCTTGCTCAACAAGATTAGGAAAGCAAAATGAAAAACCAGAGTTGGATGATTGAAATTCTCAAAGTATTTAACAAAATACACTATTTACTTGTATTTTTAACATTAATGATGGCATTTATTTTAAATTATTCTAGACTTTGTTTTAATCATTTTTTTTTTCCCCCCTCACATTGGAGATATATTTAAACTTTAAAATATGTTTTCTTTTATTTCAACATACATATAAAGATTTTGAGAAAAACCAATATTATTTAGAATTGGTAGACAATTTTTTTTCTTCGTATTTATGAAAATATACAATTGTAATTGCAGATTTTACCTTACAAACACCAATGGTAACTAGTAGAAATCCGATAAACACGTTAGGATCTCTAAATTCACAGACACCACTCAAACAGCAGCAACAGAACTTGGATAACAAAATATTCATGGGTAAGATTGCTTTGAATTTTTCTGTTATAGTTCTATTTAGTCTTTTCTTTTTCAATCTTAAATAACATGATTATTTAATTCCAATTGATATTTACTTCAATTTTCAAAGTATGATAAATATTGAGCAATGGTTTGGGTTCAATATTCAGAATGTTAAGATAAGTTTATATTGTTGCATTTGAATCCATTATTTCTTAATTTATACTTATCCAGGATTTAAGTTTTATTGTGTGTGAATTTTTTAAAAATGTGTTACCTTTTATAAAGTGATTTTTATTTAGTACTAATTTTTTTTTTCTCCAGGAGACTTAAATATATTTCCTGATAGCAGCAGTCAACACTTCAGTAAAAGTGTAGAAGATGAAGCAAATTCTTATTTCCAAAAGATTTACAACCAGCCTCCTCACCAGGTTTTATCTATTGATGAAGTTTTGGAAATGCTCAAAAGATTCAGAGACTCTCAGAACAAAAGGGAACGGGTAAAGTATCTTAAAAGCTAGCAGCATTTAAAACCTAAAAAAAGTTGTGATTTAACGAGATAACTTTGCCTGTTTTGGGAACTAAACTTAGAAATTATTTTGTATTTTTTAAAATTGTTTTTTTCAAAACTAAAAATAATTGGTCGCTATTTTATTTGATTATGTACTTGAAATATTTATCAACTATTGCAATTAATGCAGTTCATTTATAAGATAAAATTTGAAAGTATTTTTAAGTGTTACAAACTTTTTGTATTATGTAATTGATCTCATTTTTTCCATTGTTTTAGTGTCTCCGAGTTTGTTTTTTGTATAAAAGAAATGGACATTTTTTTAAAAATCCCCCTCTGCCATACACCTATACATTTATATACCAGTTTTGTACAGGTCCTGGAAAATTGACAAGGTGTTTATCAGAGCTTGAAATGTCCTGGAAAAAATAGCAACAGCCCAAAAGCTCTCAGGGAAAGTCTTGGAAATTTCTAAATAAGGCTGCTCACACATCCCTTTCTCAATTTATGAAAGTAAAGAGACCAAATCCCAAAAATCTTGTGTGTGGCAATTATTGCAAACGGTGGTTTGTTTCCTTGATTAGGAGTTCATGACCTCGTAGTTACTTCTGTATTTTCTCATCTAGGTGACAAAAAGAAAAATATGAAGGCTTCTAGCTGCTATCCTCATCCAACAAGAAAAGAAAAAAGGGTAACATAAAAGGGTGTCACACAAGTAAACGTCTTTGTCAAAATAAGTTGAATTTGTAGTTGAAAGGAAAAATACATTTTAGTTAAGTAGAATCTCTAAAAAAATTTTTAAAATTTATTCAAAAAAGGAAATGTGTCAACAAAAGATCTGTTTGAATGCAGAATTGCAACAGAGACAATCATTTCTATCATTGAAAAACTTCTGGCAAAGTCAAATAATTGACTGTATTTTTAGCAGTAGTAAAATTCTTTTCAGATGTAAAGTTTTAAAAATTTTTTGCTTTTTAATAATATATACTAAAAGATGACTTGTGTAATTATCTTAAATTTTAAAATTTTTATAGTTAAGATTCTGCCAATTTCTTAGGGTTTTGGGAAAGTTAATTTACTTTATATTATATTATAGATTTGTTACTAGTAAGATTTTTTTTTTTTTTTTTTTTTTTAATAGGATGTCTGCACATGCATGCTTCGTAACCTTTTTGAAGAATATTGTTTCTTTCCTCAATATCCTGATCGCGAACTTCACATTACGGCAGTTCTTTTTGGTGGTATCATTGAGCAAGGATTAGTGACGTATGTATTTTCTTCGTCTCTATGTAGCATTCTAGCAATTTAAATTTATTAAAAGTACTGATGTTTGCAACATGAAAGACATAAGCTTCAAATTACACGAGAATAAAGAGGAACACCAGGATTTATAAAATGAAATAAAATAAAAATTTTAACTCAATAGAATTTGAATTATCCACAGTATTGGACAAGATTAATAATGAAGTTTTAACCTTAGCTAAGAAATATTTCATATTTCCCTCAAAGTGCAGTTTTTATTGTCAATAAGGTTCATTTAATATTGAAGTCTATTAATATTTGCACACTTATCAACCTATCTGTATTGAAGAGTTTTTAATTCTATTTCTCCATAACATGTAATGTTAAAATTTTAGATACTATTTAAAGATTTTATTTTTGAGTCAAAAAAAAAATGAAAATTCACTTTTAATTATAGAAATCCCATTTCTGATGTAAAATCCTGATTCAGCCATGTAAAGATAAAAATATTTGATGTTTGGTTATTTGGTTAGATTTTGGATTGTGCCAGTAATTTTTTTTATTATACTTATTTAACTCAAATTGTTGACATTGAATCGGCCGTTACATTTTTTTTTTTTTTTTTTCCTAGTTACATGTCATTAGGAATTGCTCTTAGATATGTTTTGGAAGCTCTTCGCAAACCACATGGTAGCAAGATGTACTATTTTGGAATTGCAGCTTTGGACAAGTTTAAGACTAGGTAAGTTTTTTGATCATAATAATATCATGTTCTTGGTAAGATAAAATGTATTACATTGAAATAAACAAATACATTTAGTTCTTGTGTATGTTCATTGAGTGGCGTATTTTAAATTTAAAACTGAAAATATGGATTATTAAAACTTTAACTAAGGTATCTTTTATTACCAGAACAATAAGTATTTTATGTTGGTTACATGTAACTTTTTTTATATATATATATATATATATATATATATAAAGATTTTTTTAAAATCTTTTTCAGATTAAAGGATTATCCTCAGTACTGTCAACATGTTGCTGCTATTCAACATTTTTTACAGTTTCCACAGCATCTCATTGATGTGAGTTTTTTGTCAATATATTCTGTATGGTTTATCTTGTATGAATTAAATAATTTATAGGATTTATTGTGCCTATCAATAATTTTAATTACAAATTCCACTTCCTCTCATCATTAATGTCAAAACAACCTACTTATGCATTTAAAAAAAAAAAAATCTTTTTAATATTATGTTTCTTCAGGATTTTTACAGTATGATGCAAATTTATTTCTAGCAACTGAAACAACTCCATATTGTGTCTGTTTTTAAATTCTCTCATAAAATCCAAGACATATCAGGTAGTTATGAGTCAACAGATTTTTTTTTTCCTCATCTGAATTGCTATGCATTTTTGAAAGTTATTGAAGAGCTTTCACCTTTGTTTTCTATGGTTTGAAATTCAAAACTTTCTATCTGGTTGACACCCAATGTGCGACATCATAGTCAACCCTACTATATAACTCACTGCTTGATGTTTGTTTCAGTAATGAATATAAGAGTTGGCTTGTGTTATTTTAACCATTTGGTAAAATGTCTTGGGTTTTATGAAAAAAATTTTGAAACATACACAATGATCAGTGTTGTTGAAATTTCCTTAAAAAGTGTTTATATGTCTAACATTTTTTCTTTTTTCTGTGCAAAGGATATAACGTAATTTTGAACTGTTTCAAAATCTTTGACAGCAGGAGGATAAAGGCCAATTCCATGAAAGAACCGTACAACTCTTTTTTTTTTTTTTTCTCTAAATGAGATGAATAAAGTAATATATTATCAGGATGTTTAACTGAATTTTGTTAGGATGTTTGAAGTGTTTCTCTTATGAGTGTGGAATTTCCTATAATTCATAAAAGCTTGTTAATTATCAAAAATTTTGGAATTTGTTTTTCTTTCATTTTGTCATTGTTCTTGTACATGGTATTTTGCTATTTTGACTTGACAGGTTTTACTGTAGAGTTTAATTCTTAAACCTATTTTTAACTTAGAAAAGCTAAACCTTTCATCTTTTAGAGAAGATTACTAATTATGCTTCTAAAACTAATTTTAAATTGAATTTCACTGTTATTTGACTACTTTCTATTGTTGTATTATGTTATTCAATGTGGCTTGAATTGGTATTAACCAACTATGGTCATTGCTTCACAATGAGTCATATTGGCTGTCTTCAGGCCAATACCTCAGGGTTGCACTATCATGGTTTCTCACTGAAAGTCAAGAGCCAATTTTTCAACAGGCAAATGGTTATTCTTTGTAAATAAATAATGTAATAAATTGTGTCGTGCTAATAAATAGCACAACACAATGGGATCTGTATTATTATTCTCCAACAGGGAAATGTTATCAACTGCTTATCATTGATATAGGAGGTACAGTAAGCGAGAGAACTTCCCTACCCTCATCTGTTTGCTATTGAGCCAAAGAAACTTGGATGGTAAAACCCTTTTTATTTATGTCCAGCAATTCCTTTCTTGCTAGTTGCTGATCAGTCAATTCACAAATTTCAAAATGAAATGACTCCACAACATCCATATTTTATTTTTTTATTTCGTTTTCTTCTCAGGACTTAACTGAACCTGCTAAATATATTGTAAGTCATTTCCAACAGCCTGCTTGACTGTTTATTAGATTTTTCTTAATCCTCAACCATACAATATTCACTTTTATTCTATGCACACAATGTATCATTATAAACAGGACTATTATATTGCAGATGAAAGGTTATTGAGCAGATTTTTAAAGTGGGATTCTTTAGGTGGCTGTTAAGAATTTTACAACTACTTTGGTGCCAAGAACATTCATTAAAGATGATGAAATATTTTAATCTTTCAAATTTTAAAGAATTTAAAACTTTCATTCCTTATTAGCTTCTCAGTTTCTGATCATGACATTGATTTCTCTTCAGTATGTAGAGTATGGTGCTTCATCCCAAGAGCCACCTGTCCATTCACAAGCCAACCGAAGTATCACACCTACAGTTGCCAACATTGCGCCAGCACCTGTTCCAACAAGTGCACCAAATGCACCAAAGAATATGCAGCCATTACCTATTCCTTCCACAACTGCATCAGTTTCTGCTAATCCGGTTACTTCAAATTCAATTGCAAAAGCTGGGACGATACCAAAGGTAAAATTTATTCAAATCCATTTTAAAATTCAGGAAAACTTTATAAAATCTGCTTCATGTATTGAAAAGAACTTTCTCTTTGCAATCAAAAATTTTTACTTTTTAGTTATTTTGAAAATAACTTCTAATGTGTGGTGGAAAAAGTTGTAGAGTAAATAATTTTCCCACCCCAACCTCCTCAGTAACTAAATGAACTAATCTACAGACTTAAACAAAGGACCCCAGTGAGTCTTAAAAAACGGTTGGAGTCAGTCTTCAGAGTATTTCTCACAGATGTCACAGCAAGTGCCAAATCAAGATGAGGATCTAAATTCATAAATTGGAACAGTAGTTACAAGAATATTGTAACTTATACAGAGTAAAACAAGCAGGCAAAACGGGCTTGTTGCTTCAGTGCACTGGATACTCATGACGATGAATTTGAATTGCATTCATTTAAATTTTTCTCTTTTTCTGCTACACACATTCTTCAAATATGGAGGAAATATTGGCTTTTGTAGTAAAAATTTAACCACAACAGGGTTGTTTCTGCAATTTCAACAATCAAAGTTGATTGAAATAATAGGGAAGAAAGTGGGAAATCTTTCAAGTTATTTTACTCCTGACATGCTTGCAAATGATGTATCAGAATTTATATACAATCAAGATAATAGACTTTTTTGTGTATTTTTGAAGATACTAATTTTCAGACAATGCAGCCACTGCGAAGATAAAAGAAAAATGACTTTTGTTGAGAAAGTTAGCACTGGTAGAACATGAAAAATACTGTAACTTCACTATACCGAGAAATCTAGAAGAAATTTTTGAAGAAACTGAATATTCTGACAAAATCTTTGACAAAAGCTCTTTATTCAACACTTGAATCTGACAAAGATTTTGTCATATATGCTTGAATTGTTATCGAGCTATGTGAAAACCAACTGACTCTATTTTTAAAGGGTTAATTTTCATTCAAGGCTTAATGGTGATAAAAGATGCAGAAATAAGGGTGAAAATTCCAATGAAACTTGAATACAATAATGAACTTGTACTACAAGAAATATTAGACAACTGTTAGGGAATCCTAAATCTGAGATGTGTTGCTGAAGAAATTCGGGAAAAAGAATGCATACATACAAATGTGTAAAGTGCAAAAAAGAAAATAAAACCATGTTTCTGATGTGAAAATTTACATCTTGTAGACAACTGTCCCTTTAAGACTTTCAAATCCTTCAAGTATGGTAAAATAGGACTTGTAAAGTCACATTAAAACAAAACTAAACAATTTTGTACACAGCATTGTGTTGGAAAAAATAATTGCAGAAAACAAAAAAATTGTGAATGTGAAAATGCTACTAGACACTGGTAATGGTATCAATTATTAATGAAACCATGTGGAAAAAATTGAAAGAACTTCAAGAGTTGTGATTAGTGTTTAGATGTGCAAAAATGCAAGTGGACAAGCAATCAATTAAAAAAGAAAAAGTAACAATTTGAAGGAAGACTTGAAGGACATGACTTATACCTACTAAATAAGACGACTAACACATACCTACACCCTGCATCAGGCATTTATTCGGTGCTTGACCTATGGCTTTGTGACCTCCCCCCCCCCCACACACACACACTCATGGGCTATGATTGGAAAGTCCTAGATGATTCATTGGGTAGTGACCATTTTCCAATTATTTTGATATACTCAAAAGAAATTGAAAACGATCTCCCTCAATAGAAGCTAAATGAAGCAGATTGGAAAGAATATTAAAAAAAAAAAATGCCAAAAAAGACTCCAGCAAATCCATTGAATACTTCAGAGAAACTTTAATAGCCATCGCAAGAGCATGCATACCAAAAAGCAATGGAACTAACAAACAACAAAGACCATAGTTCAGTGATGAATGTAAAAGGCAATAAAACTATGAAAAGCAGCACTACCTAAATTTAACTCATAGCCTACAACTCATAGCCTAAACCTTTTTAAACAAAAAAGAGCAGAAGCACATAGTCATCAAGGAAGCCAAAAGGAAATCCTGGAAAGATTATGTAAACAAAATAAACTATAATATGAGACCAAAAAAATTTGGAACATAAGGAAAATCGCTGGAAAGAATTTATTTCCTCCTCTAAACCACCTCACGCTAAATAACAGAAAAATAAGACGAAAGATATAACAAACCTACTTGCGGAAACTTTCAAAAACTACAGACAACTCTCCTAAAAAATTAAGCAGGATACAGAAAAAAGAAAAATAAACCAAATTTTAATTCAAATAACAAAGAATACAATCATGCTTTTACAAAGAACGAACTTGTAAATGCCATAAGCGAATCACATAATACAGCCACTGATTCTGAAAAAATTAATTACGAATTCTTAAAATACCTTGCAGCAACTAGATTACACTGCTGGGGTTGGCACCTTATGATTTTTGGATAGAATGCCAATTATTCAAAACATTAGGACATGTGGATGGGTTATCAAGATTGATGCCAAAAAATACTGAACTATTTCAGGACACTGTCATTGTAGCAGTAAAAGGTGAAAAATAATTTATTATTTGATGTAGTATGCAAATTACCAGGTACCCTGTAAGAAATAAAAGAAAAAGCAAGACTAGACAAGTTTATTACGGAAATAAAAACCAACTAAGAAAAAGTAAGATAGAACACAATCCAGATTTGAACACTTGCTCACTTTGTGCGAACATCAGTACTCTGTCATAAAGTTGCAATACCGAGCATATTACAAAAGTGAATATCAAATGAATTTCATAGCAGATATCCAGGAATTTGAAGGATGAATTCTCTTATGATAATTTATGTATACTGAACCAAAATGGATTTAGACATTGAAAAAGTAGTAAAAGTCAGCAGAGATTGTGCTCTGGCAGCAAAATTACCTACCATGAAAATACAAACTAAATGGTTTGTGGGTACGTTTAAGAGAGCTTTGAAAAAAGCAAGTCATGGAAGAGTGAACGAAGAAGCACTGCGAAAACGTTAGAAAATTTACTGTATAATGCCAAATCGGCTTGTTGGCGGAATTAATGTTCATAAGAAAAATTAAATCGGTGTTCAGCAAGTTGTTACCAAGTCACATTAAAATAATAATTGATAACAAAAAGGATACTAAATTTTTTCAAAAAAGTGTATAAAAATGGGAAAGAAATGTAAGATGGCATAATAATGTCATGCATTGGAAAGATTATATTCATTCTTAAAAGGAAAAAATGGGAATATAAGGTATTGCAAACAGCTAAAGAAATGGTTTACCAAAGAAAGAATGGAAGAACATGAAAGTATTGTATGATGTTTATGTATCTATACCCCAAGAATTCATTGAACATACAAGTCTGATTTCCAGAAAAAGGAAATGAACAGAAAAGCTGGTAGTTAATCATAAATGTAAAAGATCCCAGGTTTAATATGTTGTCAAACTTGCCAGATGAGGTAGGAGTGATCACTAATAAATAAAATTAAATATTTGTTAATAAATTTCAAAAAATAGGGGATGTTGAGCAAATAATGCACTCCTGATAACTAAATAAACTAGTCTTGAGACTCCAAAGAATTTTAGCAAATCTGAAAAAGCCTGTTGGTGTCAGTTTTCAGAGTATTTCTTAGACATCACGGTGAGTGCCAAAGCAAGACTTTATATTATAACCAATAGAAAACAAGTTGTAACAACTGCCCATCAATATTTGGTTCTGATGGGATTATTTTTGTTTGAAGGCTCTCTTCATTACATAGTTAATGAGATTATATATATATATATATATATATATATATGTGTGTGTGTGTGTTTGAATGGTTAATTCATTCCTCCTCTTACAACCAGATTTAGTTAGACATCTCAAAATACCGAATTTATATTTTAAGTGAATGTTAAACAAATTTTAATTGCTGTAGTGATAGTTGGTTTAAAATTTTCATTTCAAAATAATCACAAAATATCTTATAGAATTATTTTAAATGTTTAAATTAATTAAAATTGTGTAAAATCAATTTTGGAGTTCTTAAGAATATTTGTGAAAAAAAAAAAAATTTTCCTTCTCACAAGTTCTTGCTTATAGCTTGAGCCTTTAACTGTTATTTCTCACTGGTTCTTTTAGTGGTTGATTTTTTTTTTTTTTTTTTTTTAAAGCCAAAACAAAGTTAATGTTCACGTTGGAAGATGTTGAATATTTGTTATAAAATAAATAGCCAATGTATCGTGAATCCATGAAATTAGTGATATTGTCATCTTCTTAATTGCAGCCATCAATAGCAAATGCTACAAATATTGACACTCTTCTTGCTGGTCAACAGAAAGAAGAGATTGCTGTTCCACCAGAAGCCTTTCAAGACAAAGTTTTCTTCATTTTCAACAATCTTTCCATGTCAAATATGGTGCAAAAGGTAACTGATGATTTTTAAATAGATTAAAAATTTATTTAAGATTATAAAGATCTTTAGACTTGTAACAGTGTTCTTTTGTTAATAATTTTATATAATTTTCTTTTTAGGCAGAGGAGTTGCAGGAGCATGTAACAGATGAGTATGTTCCATGGATTGCTATGTATATGGTGATGAAAAGAGCAAGCATTGAACCAAACTTTCATGTTTTATATGCCAATTTTGTTGATGTTCTTCAGATCAATAACTTCTACTCAATGGTTTTGAAAGAAACATTTAGAAATATAAAGGTAATTTTTTTTTCTTTCCACTTTGTAATGTATGCTTAGCACTGTGTGTGTGTTTTAAGAAAATTGTTGCTTTTAAGGAGGAAGTAAATCTAGTAAATTGTATTTACTTGAAAAACTTATCCTTCATTCATGAAACGAAGTTTTTTAGTTAATTAAGGTTATTAATCTCAAAATTTAGAACATCAAGTTAATGTTACAAATTCTCATTGCTGTAGTAATAAAGATAATATTTCTTTAATTTTGAAGAAATTCTTTTTTTATTCAGTCATCACAAAATGATTTATAGAATTTAAGTGGTGTCCATGTTTACAGTGAAATGATTCAAATTATGTATGCTCTTCTGTTTATAGGTGTTGCTACGAAGTGATAAAGGTGTTGCAAATTTCTCAGACAGATCTCTACTAAAAAACTTAGGACACTGGCTTGGAATGCTTACATTAGCAAAAAACAAGCCAATTTTACAAATAGTAAGTATATTTTTTACTTTTTTTCTTTTCTTCTTTGCAAGGTATTTTATTGTGAAATGTTCACGTAATTTAACTTAGGTTAGCAATTTGATAAGCTTTATCGATTTTAGGATATTCAAAATTGATCATCAAACAAATTTTTTCTTTTAATTCCAGGATATTGATTTGAAAGCCTTTGCTTTATGAAGCTTACAATAAAGGGGCCCAAGAACTATTATATGTTGTGCCATTTACAGCCAAAGTTCTTCAATCATGTGCCAAGAGCAAGGTAAGGTATTTTTTTTTTTTTTTTTTTTTTTTAATTTTAAGAAAAAATTTAATAATTTCAAAATCTTCAAGGATGATACTGAATTAATATTGGATACAAGTTTCTTGTATGACTACATGTCTTATCAAATGCTGATAAAGTATAAGCTGTACTCTGAATATGGATATAACATTAAAATCTTGTAAAAAAAAAAATTACAAAAGAAGATAAAGCTAAAACTTTCTTTGCATTAAATTTTGTTTTAAATTATTTAATATTCATGATTACATGCTTAGTAATGAGAACCTGAAAATAAATTCCTTTTAATCAGAAAATAGTGTTTGTTCTGTTTCTAAGCCAATATTCATAAACATGTGTATACAATATATTTAAAACTCTGATGACAGTATATTCTCTTGAATAACCTTAATTTTTCATTGCTTTCTAACAGTCTTGTCAATCCGATGACTTTCTCATCACTTTTACTTGCAATAGGTTTTCAAGCCACCAAATCCGTGGACAATGGCTGCAATGAATGTACTCGCAGAATTACATCAAGAACAAGATCTAAAACTGAATTTGAAATTTGAGATTGAAGTTCTATGCAAAACTCTACATTTGGACATTTCAGTAAGGTTTTATTTTATTATAAACATTAATATGAATTAAAAAAACTTTTCTAACTGGGTTACTTGAAAGAATCCTGTACATGTCCTTGTGGTAGAAATGTCTTGAACTTTGAGTCTTTGTTGAACTTTATTTAATTTATTCCCTTTATTGATTTCTCATTTGCATGATCTGGACTAGCCAAGTATTTTACAGAAGAGATTATTCTGATTAGGAGAATAAGGCTTCTTGTTAATAAGTGCATCTTATCAGAATCCTTAATAGATAATGGAACTATACACATTTTATCTGCTTTCTGGAACATTTGCTTCAGTTGACAGAAAAGATTTTTTCCATAGTTTTTAGCATTGTCATTTTTCCAGTTTGTCTAAATGTAGAATGAAAATTGGACGGTACATGATCTAAGACAATCCGAACTCGGTCATAATAGTTGCCAGTAAAATGTATAGGCAACAGGCTGACTTGTGGAAATAATTCGAACTAACCCAATGCTTATCTAGTATTGTTGAATGATGGTGTAACCATGCTTAGTGGTTTGGTTCTCAGGGTCTTAGGATGATGCTTTAACCATAGGGCTATCCCTGCACTGATCAGTACTCACTTGCTGGCTGCTTTGATCCACACCCACTCTGCCCATGTATTCTTGATCTCAAAACTGGAAGATCAAATGTCATAGTAAACAAAGCGTCAAGCTTAAGAAATATCTTCTCAATCAAAACCAAAAGAATTATTGGGTTAATCTTCAGTTGGTTTATGTAGTCCTTAGTACAACAAAAATTAACCCTGCCCACATTAATCTTTACAATGGTTCTGGTGGAACTGGGTTCAAAGTTCTTCAGAATAAGGAGATCTGGTAGCAGCTAACATCAATTCCAGAGGCACGAATGTGGGAATTTGCCATGAAAGTTTCAAGCTCTCCAAGCTACCTGTTTATGTACACTTTGGCCTAAATCAGCATGGAGCCAGCAGGTTCTGGGAATTCAGTAATTCCCCATTTTTCCATTAATCTCAGTAAGGATTCTTTGTTCCTTATTTCTGCACTCTTAATCAATTTTCCAAATTTGGAGAATTATCCACCTTTCTTGGGAAGTGTCACAGGAATTACTTCTCCTTTCAACACCAACTTCACTTTCCATCTCGTACCATCACACCATACAAGTGGTGCCAAATTCTCTATCTTCCTCCCACTCTCTTAGCATTCAACCTCAGCCTACTTCCTAGGGCAGACACAACTGTCTTTGTGACAAATCTAATTTTAAAGTGTGTAAGTGAAAGGGGTGGAGTTTTGTTCTAGTCATTAATTTCAATTTTCTTGATTCCTTTCTCTTTACCTAAATGTAACTCTGTCTAGCAAAAATATGAACTGAACCACTCTCTCACCTGTCAAGGACAGGACTTGTTTTAAGAACTTCATCTTTATAGATTTGAACCTTAAGAGTTTATTAATTTTTTGTCAGCAAAAATATAATCCAGACTTCTCTCTTTGACAAAGAGGTCAATGATACTTGTTTTCTTAAATTCTCAAGGAATTTATTCACCACATGCCAGACCCTTGGTAGATAGAAAAAAAATAAACCCATAGTGCATGATCATAATTTGTAAGGCCAAGAATATACAGATGATCCTCTTCTTCAATTCCTGTTGTTAGGGAAAATATCTTTCTCTATCGCTTAACCCCTTTTATGACTTTTCCATCTTATATTTAACATTTAACCAACCAGTGTCACAAATGTAGTTTTTGTTGAACAAGCATCTGAAGGGAATGTTTGACTTTGCCATTCAAATTAGTTGTAAAGCAATATTTCATGAAATATTGCTGATAAATTTTCTTGAAATTATTTACTTCTTGATTTTTGCATTTAAAGAAAAACTTTGAATTCAGACATGACAATAACAAAGATTTTATTAGGTATATATCCAACTTTCTAACACTTTTTATATTATGAAACCCCTATTCCATTCCATTCTAAACTGAAAATGTAATTTATCTCTGAACAGAACAATAGATTCTAGATTTTGTTTTCTAATTGACGATGGCCTCCAGCCGCTAGTTGTGATGGCTTTGATGTTGCAGTTGGTCTTCCAGACGTCTATTACCATGGTCTTCTTCCTCACCCATGCTGTGAATTTTCATCCCAAGGAAGTTATGCTGAAATCTTGCTGTCTCCCTACCAAGTTAACCAGACCAGACGTGCAAGCACAATTGGGTTAATGAAAATGGCACCAAAAGTAAATTGAATGATGCCTGAATAAGTTGCGAAAAAAGCCTTTATATGTAAAAAAAAAAAAAATTAACAATCATCAATATCTTATCTCTACAACGGAGTGACAGTTTTGTCTAACAGTAGTGTTTGTCCTAACATTAATTCAAGCCTTTGATTGGTAATGTCTGTTCACTCTATTCGGAGTTTTCAAGTTTATCGATTCACTTTTCACTAAAGCTTTACAAAAACTGCTGAAGATTGGTCTTTGTGTGTGGTGGATGGTAGTGGCGGTAAATTCGTCTTGTCAGCAATTTCTAAAATGTATTTCTCAGTCATAATGGCTAATCTGCAAGTAGATATTCATGAAACTGCTTCTAATGCTTATAGAAACTATTTTAATGTACTTATGAAAGGGGTCCATAATCTGATACATATATTAGCTGAATTTTGATCTGAAATTTTCATTGTATTTTTGGTTGCTGCAGTATTTTCTGCTGAATTAGGGTAGAAAAATAGTTGAAAACTTTTTCTTCATTAGGCCGTTGACTTATTGACATGGCAGTCAATAAACTTGCTTAAATGTTTTATATCATATTTTTGTTTCTTTTTTTTCTACTTTAGGAACTTAAGGCAACCAGTTATCTGAAGGACTTGTCACGAGTAAGCACAATTGAACATCAATTATCTGCTCCTGCAGTCAAACCTCCAAGTGGAACTCCTCAACAGGATGAGATACCAGTTGCTATTGTTACTGTTGGGACACCAACAGTGATGGCAACTACGACGACAACAACAGCATCTACTACTCAAATGCCCCAGCCACAACAGCCACAGTACAGGTTTCAAGATGTCAGCAATTTGGCTTCTGGAATTGGACACCAAATTGTCATCAGTGATCAGGTAAGAAAATTGCTATTCCTATCATTCGTTGAAATAAGGTTAGATTTTAAGTATTTAAATACTAATATATATTGAAATAACTCCAGCATGTTTATCAAATATTTAGGTATTTAAAATACTTTATCTAAAAATATTGCCAAAGAATCTCATAACTTGTTCTGATGCTTGATTATCCAAATTCTGATTGATTTGACACTAATTCACATATTGCAAATAGAATTATATTTTTTGACTATAGAGTAAATTGGAAAGTAAAAGTAATTTTGAAATTATGGTAAAAACAATGGGGGAAGCACAGATGCGTGAAGTTACGTGCCCACAGGATGACTGGTAGTTAGAGTGCATGGAAGAACACCTTCAGAAATGTTGATCAAGGAAGACTTATGATTTATATTATTACGAATGGTAGCCATCATGGACATGAGCTATAGATATGCAAAAGTCATAATGCATAAAAGCTTGTGGTACTGTAAAGTTTGTGCATGTTGGGTGCCCAAACAAGCAAGCGTTGCAGTTGTGGCTTCATGAGCAACAAAAAAGATTCTTTTTGGGAGAGATGGAGGAGCTTGTTTAAAAATGTGCCTTGCAGGAGGTGGGGTGGTGTTGGAAAGGGACATGTGTGTTTGTTCTTCATCAGTGGAAATGATGTTGTATGTAAATTGCCTTTACTTTTTCATTTACCATTGTACTTTAATGTATAATCAATAAAAGATTTAACCACAGTTAATTTTTTTATTCTCCTTCCCCCTCTTCATCTTGATTATAAAACAGAAATATGCAAATCTTTTGTTGTTTTGCATAGAAATATGCAAATCTTTGTTGATTTGCAGCATAATAATTATAATTTTTTACAAAATTATATGTGAAAAAAAAAATCTTTTTTTTTTTCAAATAGCTGTTTACAGATAACATATTTTTAACATTTTAAACTCTCTTTGCAACTAAGACTTTTCTTTCTTTTGTAGATACTGTTATTCCATACACACCATACACTAAAGCAGTGTGTCCGTCCTGCAATAGAACGAGCAATTCATGAATTGTTACCGCCAGTTGTCGATAGATCTATTAAAATTGCTCTTACAACTTGTGAACAAATAACGAAGAAGGTAAGAGTGGGGAATGACTTATTCTTTGTGTGAAACCAATTGATATGCATCCATCTTATGCCTAGACCTCCAGTGGATTGCCTTATGTTAATCTCTGGAGACAGTTCTATTCATCAAAAAGGCTTTAAACTAAGGTGTAAAAAAAATAATGTAAAATCAACTTGACTAATCTGAATAACAAAATACAAGATTAACAGGGAAAGGTGGGAGAGAAAATAGAAACATAACTGAGATTTTAAGAAAGGATGGTAATAATTAACCTGGTGACAGGAATTATGTTTAAAGTTTACAATAATTTAGTCTACAGAAAATAAGGGAGTTAAACTAACATTAAAATATATGCTGTGAAGATTGTTAATGCATCAAGTGTTCCACATGGCTGTCAAAATAATTGTACACAGTGATTACATTAAAGAAATGATTAGTAATAATTTAATGGAATATTTAATATTAAGAATCCAATATTTATGTATAGAAAAGACATTACATATTGGTGATGCACTCATTTGGATGTAGTATTTGTAGGATAGAAAAAGTGGAAACTACATGCCTTAAGCTTGTCACTTGTTCTGTGGGCTCCGATACATTCTAAGGACTAAAGAGTAAGTGATCAAAAGTGGTGATCCAAAATGTACATAAGATAAAAGGGAGCAAATGAGGGAAAATGACAGGTGCTGTACTGTAGTGAAAAAAGTATTTTTTTATTTTTTTAATGGCATATTTTAAGTCATGCTTATGTGAGTTTGTTTTTTTGTTTTTTTTTTAAGTACATAATGAAAGATAAGAACAAAAAGAAATTGCTTGTATCTAGATTGGAACTTATCTAGGCTCTGTGCACTTAAATATTTACAGCTTTTTTTTTTTTGCTTTTTTTTTTTAATATTGTTCAAGCAAAAAAATAATTGATATAGTGGATATTTTGCATACCTGGGCACCTTCAAGTTGGCCATTGGAATCCGAAGAAGGTTCTTTTAAAATTTTATATCTGTTGCCTTTTATTAAAAAAAATATGTAACATAGATGCTCAATTTTAATGATTGCCTAATTTGACTAGTTGAATCAACTTGTAAAATCTGTTAATATTCATTGTACTTTTATGAAATTCAATCATGAAAAATCTACTTTACTATTAAAAAATAAAAAAATCTAGTCATGAACAGAAACACTAAAATACATAAATATTTTTTTTTAATTTTTTTTTTTTCCAATTATAGTGACTGTTCTATTAAATAATGCCACAACAAAAATATTTTTTATTTTAGCTTTTTATTTTTCTTTCAGAAATTTTAAGGATTGTTAAGGATTGTTTTTTTTTTTTTTTTTTTTTTTTTTTTTCAATTGCAGGATTTTGCTTTAGATCCTGAGGAAAACAGAATGCGTACTGCTGCTCAAAATATGATTTGCAGCATGACTGCTGGTTTGACACTTATCACTTGTCGAGAACCAGTTTACATTGCTTTGAGCACGCATTTAAAACAACAATTTTTGAATGCACTGAGAGTAAGTATCTTTTATCTATGTGTTTTTTTTTTGTTTTTTTTTTTTTAATTTGATAGGGTTGAATTTACAGAATTAAATAAAGTTGGTGCACACTGAAACAGTTTAAATGTAAAACATACTTGTGATAAACAGCTGGGAATATTTTCACTGCCTATCTTAAGATTTCCTTAATTTTTAGGTTAAGCTTAAGTTTCACATGCATCTTGCATTATTTCAGTTGACAATTTACAAAAATGGAGTTCAAAAATTCTTAAACGTTTTCTGAATCTATTCCCATTTGTGATTTTTATGCACACACACACACACACAAATAGAATGAGAAGGATCTCCCCAACCCCTTCCATAGATTGAATATAGGAATATAGGTTCAACCTTCTGAGAAGATTGCCAAATATGGCAATACCTGAGGAAGGCTACAACAGCCAAAATAAATGTTTAAAAATTTTAAAACTAATTTTGGGGATATCTTGTATCAATTGATACTTTTCAATCTATTCGTCTTGCTTATCCAGTTCTTATGCTAAATTGGAGTATATGTATATGATGGCACTACTTGACTCAGGGATTGAATTTTCAATTACCAGGTAACTAGATAAAGGCATTGGTTGAAACTGTCCTGTTTGCATTTAAATTTTTTTTTTTTTTTTAAATCCTGAGGTTTTAAATGTTTTTACTTTTCCTTTTTCAGAAATCTCTTGAATATTTTTGGCTAATAAAAAAAAAAAATAAAAATACATCTTTTGATTGTATTCTAGCTGATGACTTGGGAAAAATATTTTTTTTATGTCTGGAACTGTTATTTCTTAAATCTTTCTAAGGTTTTGGCTTTCAAAAACTCTGTATGCAAACTTGCAAGATTTTCTCGTTTATAAATTTAAAAATACTGATTTGTTTTTTTTTTTACTGCTCAGACTCAGACTCCCAGTCAGAATCAAAAAGAGTTGATTGACCAAGCTGCCACGCAGTTAGCCCAAGATAATACAGAATTGGCCTCAGCAATCATCCAGAAAAGTGCAGTTGAAAAAGCACTTCCAGAAATGGATAGAAGATTATCTACTGTAAGTTGAATTTGTCAATGTAAACTTTTCAGAAAAATTAATTCAATTAACAATGATTACAAATTTGTGCAAACTAATATATCACTTGATGATTTTTTTTTTTTTTTTTTTTTTTTTTTTTGTTGGGTATGTCAAAGAATTGCATAAATGCATTTAATATTGCCTGTTCTTAGCATTTTCATTTTTTTTTTTTTTTTTTTTTAAAGTGAATCTTTCGAACTTTTAACCTAGGGTCATTATATTACAAGTATGATACCCAGTATATTATGATTAAGCATAATTCAATTAAAACACTCATCCTTGTCTTTAGAATATCTTTGTCTCATCTGAAGAGATCGTTTATTTTTTTTTTTTCCCCCCCCACTCTCTGTCTCTAGGAATTTGAATTACGACGTCATGCACGAGGAGAGGGAAGGCGTTACTGTGATCCTGTAGTATTGACTTATCAAGCAGAGAGAATGCCTGAACAAATAAGATTACGGGTAAGAATGTAAATTTTCATAAAAACGTGTCTTGAATTCCTACTTAAAAATACACATTAGATAAATCTTAAGTTTCTAGATTATTTAAAAAAACAAATCTTTAATTTCATGGCTGTTTTCAGAAATTGTGGATGACAGGAATTTGTCATTGCATTTCTGTATAACAATTGAGACAGATAAATTTCTGTCACTGTATCGTCTAATCCTACTTGGGACTAGTATGACTTTTAGCCACAGTTTATATGGCTCATTAAATTCTGACTAACAATTTATTAATTGCTCATCAATGTCTATGTTCAACCTGAAGTTCTATATATCATAATATTTTTTTTCTTTCTCTATTTAGAAAAAATATATCTCAAAAGTAAATCTTCAAAAGCAACACAATTTGTTTGTTGTTAATTTCTGAATTAGTCAAAACTGTGCACATATTACAAAATCTGTTAATGTCAATAAAAAAAAATGTTCTTGTTGAAGTAGAATTAACATTGAATAAATGGATTTTACAATTTTGCATAATTTGTATTATATATATATATATATATATATATATAGAGAGAGAGAGAGAGAGTTTTATAATTAAATGAAAAACTTTCTGCTAATCAATTCTTTTAGGTTGGAGGTGTGACACCTCAACAAGTTGCTGTATATGATGAGTTTGCTCGTAATATTCCGGGTTTCTTGCCTGTCAGTGAAGCCCAAGTACCACCTGGTATAGCAAAATCTATTCCTGTAAGTAATGTTTTTTTTTCTTCTTCCCTCCCTTTTAATCAAGATTCATTTTGAAAAATCTTTATAATTTGATTTTAATAATTGTTAGAAAAATTAAATTGCAGATTAAAATTTATTTTTTTTTTTTTAACTTGCAGTCCTATCCTGATGGAATGGGCCAAGTGTTTGACAAAGTCATTCATGACATTGAACAGAACAGCCAGCAAATGTTGAGCACTGTTCCAACTGTTCCAGCTTCAAACTTGAATTTGGGAATGAATTTACAATTGATCATCGATGCTATTCTTATGGCCAGAACAAACAGGGATGTTCCTTCATCATCTGCTCTTGTACAAAAGGTAAATATTGAACAAATGAAATACAATCTATTCTCCTTCGCTTTTTTTGATTGGCAATATGTAATGATTTATTTTTCCTTGGTGAATTTGCGAGTTCAATTTGTATGTGTTACAGAAGAGATGAGCAATTAAACAAACAATGAGGTATCCTCTAACATGGATAGCTCGACTTTGAAGATTAAAACTACAAAATGATAGAAAATAAAGTTCAAATAAAATCAGTATTTAAGAAATTTTTTTTTTTTTTACTAGAATTAAAAATTTGTAATTTGTTTCAAGATTATGTAAACTATTTTATTTTGAAATTAAAAACTTAGAAATAAATCACAGTAAGCCTATATTCCTATAAAAAAGTTAAGAGCTTTGGAAAGGTAAATCTTTTGAGTTTTTATAAAGTAAAAAATACTTTTTACTAACTCCCAATTGTTACTAGTATCTTGAAAATTCTTTAGAATAAAAAATGTGTAGATATTTGGAAAATAGCATTTTTAATAGATTTTTTCATTTTTAGAATTCTACCAAATTTGTGAATGTTTGGAAAAATGACACTCATGCCCTTAACTGATAATTTGATTTTTAACTACTTATTCTTGTAACTAATTTTTGTTGATCATATTACTTTAAGAATTAAGTGTGCCACACTGTCTGGGAACCATTGTGCTATGGCAACAGAAAACACCTTTGAGTAAAATTAGGATACTGCATTTAATAGGCCTTATGAAGTAATATTAATGAGTAGTAGTATTAGAGCAATTTAAGCAATTGTAAAATCTTCTTTTGAATTTTGTAGGTGGTAGAAGCTCTCTTGGAGAATTATACCAACAGTATGGCTGATTCTGATATGGTGCGCTTCCGTGAATGCTGTTTGCATGTACTGAAAGGACTCAGTGATGTCAGAGTTTACGGACATCAATGGACAGTGAAACAAGTTACCAGGTAAGTGGGATTGCAATGGCAATTTCTGCTAAAATCGTTTTTTACAGATGGAAAATGTTTGAATCAAAATATTGCAAGAAGTTTTTACATAACTTGTCTTATTCAATTATATTTCTTTGAATTTTTTCATATTTTTTACTCTATTATCTTCTAAAAGAAATAGTTTTAACTTTTCCTGTAAAACTTTTTCTTAAGCCAAAATCCTAATCCAAGAAACTGTTCTAAAAAACAAAATTATGAAAAAGACAAATCTAAATCTAATTATATATTTAGATTGAGCATTTAAACAAGTTATGCAGTTATTTAGTTAAAATTTAATATATATATATATATATGTATAATGTGTGTGTGTGTGTGTGTGTGTGTCATATATTTATTTTTCTTTTCTTCCAGAGCTGTCTTTGACTGTAGAGATGATATTAAGTACAATTTAGATGCATTGGAATACCTTTTGAAAAATCATTTCTTAAGCATCCAGCAGTTTGATCAGTATCTTGCTCAGGTGAGTTAATGGCAATAATTTTCATATAATTTAATTAACCATTTTTATGGATAATTTGAAATTTTGTTTATGTGCATTTTCTCTCGGTTTTTACCTATATCTTTTAAAAAGAAATTTTGTGGTTTTATCAGGTTTAAATTTTTTTTTTTCTTGCAGCAAATTGATAATGGAATGAATTTCCTTGTGTTGGTGTTTGCAATTCAACTTGTTCAGAAATTTGTAGTTGATGAAAAAGCAAGTGGTCTTGTTACTGAGGTAAGTGAACTCTTAGCTTCTCTCTGAATTTATCATTTCTATTTTAGATTGGTTTCTGCTTGTTTTGTTCTGTGTTCTTTGGAATGTTTTGTTTTTTTGTTTTTTTGTAAAAACAGTCTATGCCTCAACCACCACTCGAAACATTAAGTTTAAAATATATAGTTGGTTTAAAATATAATAAATGCTTTCAATTCTGTTGCACCAACTAACAAATCTGTTAATTTGTAATTAACAAAAAATTAACATTGAACTTATAAAAACAAAAAAATTTTTTTTATATTAGCTTGTCCCAAAAGTTCGTAAACACTTGCAAAAAATTGAAATTTTACTTGCAAAAACAACAAAAATTATTGCTCAAAATAAAGACCATCATTTTCCAAGACTTTCTGCCATTGATCTGCAAGCTTTCAGATCTGTTCAAAGTACTATTCAGCCGGCTTTGAATCAAAGAATTTTTGACACGCTTCCTTGACTTCATCAAACGAGTCAAATCGGCAGCCCTTCAGAAAGTGTTGCATTGAGCGGAAAAGGCTGTAATCTGATGGAGCACAGTCAGGACTGTAGACTGGATGTGGCAGAACCTCAACGCCATCCAGATCTTCAAACTTGTCTTTGGTCTTCCTGGCGGTTTGTGGCTTGGCATTGTCCTGCTGCATCAAAGTGCGCTTTCGGTTGATCAGAGCTGGGTACTTTTGCTTCAACTTTTCGTAGACCCGCTCAAGTAGCTGACAGTAAAGTTCGGCACTGATGGCACAACCATTCGTAACTAACTCAAAATGCACGATTCCTTCAAAGTTCCACCAAACGCACAACATTACTTTCTTGCCGAATCAATCTTGTTTTGGAACCAACGGTGTCTCTTGCCCTTTCTGAACCCATCACTTTTCTTGATTGTGCTGGACCAGATAGACCCATTTCTCGTCGGATGTCAAAATGCTCGTCCAATGGATTGCTGAGCAAGTGAAGGCAAATTTCAACTCGTCTGTTGGCTTGTGCTTCGGTGAGTTCGTGCGAATCTTGGCATGGCTTTTTGCAAACAAAATCAAGTTGCTTCAAATGTCGGTGAATTGTCGATTTGCCAACTTTGAGTGCTCGATGAAGGTGCAATGTCCAACCTGGTTTGCAAGTCTCCATCATCCAACTTTAACGGCCATCCCGAACGAGGCCTATTTTCAAGATTCATGTCGCCAGAATTGAAATGCTTGTACCACTTTGAGATTGCCGCATATGCAATTGTTCCTTCACCTTCAGCAGCACAAATCTCTTCTGCAGCTTTTCTGGTTGAAAGACCTCGCTTCCAGCTGTAACAAATCAAAACTCACAGTTCAATTTTATCAATTGCTATCTGGAATACAAAGATGATCACTATAACAATATAAATGCAACATTGCATAAAAATTCAATTTTTCACCGGTGTTTACAAACTTTTGGGACAACCTAATATCTAGTTGTCAATGCTCTCTTCCGCAAGGAAAATTTAAAAAAAAAACATTCAAGTTTCATATTTGGCCCAATTTAAAACTAGTTTCATTTTTGTTTTTTGCTGACATTAAATATTTGGAAAATAGTCTTCTGAATTTTAAATTTTATTTAGGAGCTAAATAAAGAGCAAGAACCTTTCAATGAAGGTATATTTTAAAACATCTCTTCATTGAAAGGTTCTTGCTCTTTATTTAGTCTCTGAGTCAGTTAATCTTTCATGGTTTGCAAAAACCTAATATTTTCTATTCCAGGCTGATCTTCACAACACAATTGAGATGTTGTTAATGATTCATTCTCGACCAAGGCCCCAACCACCTGATGGGTGAGTTAGCCTATTTTTATTAAACTGGCAACACTTTGTTGGAAAATCATTTTATTCCAAATCTACATGTGATTAAACAGAAGTATCAAAATTCAATTTTTGTTGAATGTTTACTTTGTGAATATAACATTTGGCATCCTCACATACATTTTTGAAGAATTTGTCTAGTTAGAGATATTACTTATAAAACTTTTCTAATCACTTCTACTTTTTAACTTTGTATTCTTCTCTACCTGTCAATTTTTTTTCTATAGGAAAAAAAGTGGTTTTGTTTAAATATTTGACATGTGACATAAATGAAACAAATTAGCAATTCCTTTGCCAAAGAGTCTTCCTCTGAAAGTTTGTATTTTTCTTTTTTAGAAATTGATTTTTTTTCAATATACTTTTCAGTTTATCTCACTTGGTGGAAGCGCTGCGTAACAATAGTGATAGTGGCTTGCTGGATCGAGCCCCTGGTGGACCTACTTCAATGATGCAGTCTGGAATTACACAAGCTAGAGAATATGATGACCCTCCATGGCTTCATGAGAAAACAGAATTCTTGTTAAGAGAATGGGTCAATATGTTTCACTCTCCAGCTGCTGGAAGAGACAGTACAAAAGCATTTACAGCTTTTGTGCAACAGGTATGTATAAAAAAAAAAAAAAAACTTATTTCCTTCTTCCCTGGTTCCCTCCATTTAAGTTTCACCAAACATTTTGTTCTGTACCACAGCCACATATCTATTTCAATAAATGGCAAATTATGTATAGCCATCAGTGTGTTTGAAACATCTCTAATTCTGGCCATTATGTGCTCTACATAGACATATATCTTTTTGGAATTGGGATGATACTGGAATAAAAATATGCCCTTCATCTGGTGCTTTGAGCATTGGGTGTTGTCTGGATGAGGAGGGAAAAGCTAAAAATTCAAATTTTAAATAACTGCAGTGGTGAGGGGATAGTGATTTTTAAATTAATTTATATTGAGTTTAACACAAAAACTTTGAATTTCAAAATTTGTTTTAAATTCAGTTTAAAATGTCTCCAACTCTGAATTAAGGGTATCAATTTTATTTCTTCAAAATGCCAAAGTTAGTTTTCATGGTGTGAGGTTTATAAATTCTGCAGAGTTTGTGATTTGAAGAACTCCAATTTTGGCCAAAATCAGTCTTTTGGCTGGAATTGGACTTATATCCTGAATTGGGTTAAAGTGAATTTTTGAATTCCATTGAGTGAATTTAAGAATTCAGTTATTTTTCTAAAATTATCATTGCTATTTTCTAAGCTGGACCAGAAGTCCTTTTAGTTTTGGGCCAGAGGCCCAATTAGCCCTCCACAGGAGCTAGCTTAAAAGTCCATATTGTGTGCAGCTTTTAAGCTAATTTCAAATATATTCTGAATTTGATATTTCAGACAAAAGTTTTATAGTTGAAAACGTTTGTCACTAATGGTATGTATAACAGCTGCTTGATTTGAACCTGTTTCTTCTGGAATATGAAGACTGCATTTTTGTATAATCTTCAAATTATTTGAAACCAATAAAGTGTTTATTACTTCTAAAATCTTGTCTGGCAATGTTTAACTCTTATGTCAATATTCTCATTTTACTCTTGACCACTTCCTCATATCTTTTGTAAAATGTCAAACTAGGCTTACAGCCACATGTTGAAATTCTGGTTCTGGTACAATCTCCAAAGTTAAGCAATGTCATACTGGGTCAGTACCTAGATGAGTGATAGTATGGAATGTAAGTGGTGTAAGCTTTGTTGTGTGAGTGGTTTGATAATAACTCGGAATTGTTAATCAGTGCAGTTTCAATTCTTGTTGGGTTACATTCACTTACATGTAAATACGTTAATGCACTTCTTCTTTCCTCCTGTTATGGGTTAGTAAGATTTGTATTGCTAAACAATTATCTTTAAAAAAAAATTATAACCTAAAATTATTTTTTGGCTTATAGCCTGCAAAAGCCATAAAAAACAAATCCATCAAATGCTAGCTCAATTCCTAAAATGAAAAGGTGATAAGCATTTAAAATTGTAATGGGGATATAATTATATTGCTTAAAGACTTTTAATTTGATTTTCTTCTCTTTTAATTCATTCATTTTTGTGAGTCTGCTGTAGACACTCATGCTTTGGTTGTTTACAGATAAAATATAATTTGCCTGCTCTTCTCACTTAACAGAAAATGGATATAAAAGAGCAATTTACTACCAGGCCAGTTATTCTATTACAGAATTCCATATTTTGTGGGTGGGAGATCAACAAAGCCTGCTGAGTTTTCCCCTAATAGTCAGCATATTTTCTTGAAATCTTTGCTGCACTCAATCCTCAAAATGTCACTTTAGCAGTTTGATCCTAACGAGGAATAATCTTATTTATTCATTTTAATGCATTGATCCTTCAGGACATAGGCAATCATAACTCACTACTGATTTTTCTTTATCTGTGAATTGCATTTTTAGGAAAGATAGTGGAGTAGTTTCTTGTATCTCCATAGTTTAAGATTGTTTTCCTCCTCACATAGACTGGTTGCCTATACTCTCACCCTTCCCCTTGTCAGCTAGAAAGCCTAGTTTGTTTAACCCTAGCTGTTGGGGAGACGAGACAGATTCGTGCCTTTACCAAGTGTATTTGTGTGAAAGTGACTGCAACAGATTAGCTTGAAACTTGAACTCTGCTCTCTGATTCCACTTTATGTGCCAATATGTATTACATGACTCACAGGGCCTCTTAGACTTAAAATCGTATCACTAATGAAGAATTTTTTTTTTTTATAGATGCATATCCAAGGTATATTGAAAACTGATGACTTAATCACTAGATTCTTCCGTCTGTGTACTGAAATGTGTGTTGATTTATGCTACCGCGCATTGGGAGACCAAACGCATAACCAAACATTAACTCGAGCCAAATGTTTCCACACTCTTGATGCTTTTGTACGACTCATTGCTTTGCTTGTCAAGCATTCTGGTGATGCAGCAAATACAGTGACCAAGATCAATTTGTTAAACAAAGTGAGTGTTTATTTAAATACTTTCATTTGACTAATGTCAAGTAATCTTATTAAGAGTTGATATTGTACATGGTCTTTAAGATTTACAATCCTTCTACTGTATGAGTGTATGTATGTATATATATATATATATATATGTATATTTGTTTATTTAAAATTAATTTACATTGCCACACGGAAACTTCTATGTTTTTGAGATTTAAAATTTTTTATCTCCTCATCAGACAATGTTCAATAACTATGGTGAAAATGATTTACCTTTGAATATAGTAAACGTATTGTTTTCTACATTCGAATGTAAATCATTCGCCATAGTTACTGAACATTGCCTGATGACAAAATAAAAAAAAAAAAATTCTAAATCTTGTAACATAGGAATTTCCGAGCTGCAATGCAACTTAAATTTTAAATAAATAAAAAAAAATTTAATTATGCTCTGCGAGCTATATCTCTGCCCTATAACCATTTCAGAGTGAAAAATACTTCTGTTGTCATGGTGAGAATAAAAAATTGTCATAGATAATATCTGGTTTTATGAAATGGAAGAAAGAGGATTAAATTAGTTTATTCTTCTAAAAGACAATAGAATAAGTGATCACTAATTTAAATGCATAAATAAAAATGTTAGTTTACTTTGTTTGCTTCCATGCAATGTCATTTATACTTGTATATATTCATTAAGTTTCAATAAATAATCTTAATAAACAAGATTTTAATGCTATGATGTTCTATGTTGAACTAATAATTAATTTTTTTTTTATTGGCTTATATAATCCAACTTTGCTTTTGAAATGGATTCTATGATTTTCCTCAACAACAAAGCAATCATTTCCAATTTTAAAAACCTAGTTTTAACTAAAATCAGATTATTTGATTAATATTTCTGCCACTTTTTCAGTTATATAGGTTTTGGTTGGTTGGTTGAGTTTTTCTTTCTTCATAAAAGTAAGAATGTTGCATTAGTATTTTTTTTTTTCCTATAAGGTTCTTGGGATTGTAGCAGGAGTCCTCTTACAGGATCATGAACTTCGGCACACAGAATTTCAGCAAATGCCATATCATAGGATATTCATTATGCTGTTCATTGAATTGAATGCTCCAGAACCCATTCTTGAAGCTATCAATTTCCAGGTCCTTACTGCATTTTGGTAAGTTTATAGTTTACTTTCTGTTCTGATTGACTTCTGCTAACACTTTTCTTTTCTTGTTTTGTGTGTGTGGTGTTATTATTTTTTTTTTTTTTTTTTTTTTTTTTTCTTCCACTGGTAATTAATTCTAAACATATTTTCATTTTCTTTTTCAAAGTTGACTTCTAAATGCTCTCTTTTGTTTGAACTAAAAAGATCTCCCATTACTGTTTTGTAAGACTATCAGCCAGTTTGCCAAAGAGGCCACTTAGTGTATGTGGCTTCCTATTTTGACTGATTATAGCATCAGGGAGGTGGGGTCAGGAATTGGATATTTGTATATTTAAATACTTTGGTCCTTACTTGAATTAGGTGGTCATCCAGAGGAGCCTGATCCAATATCAGTTGAAGTTTAGTTCCTTGTCAAAATTTCTCATATTTTTGTATAATCTGTAAAGATAAGAGGAAAATAAATCTAATGAAGACAGTAGTAGTATAAGGGTCATTCATATTTGGATGCTGTATTCCACTTAAAGCCCAGACAGTCTTATTGCATAAAATTTTAAGATCATAGACCAGAAATGATTTGTGTAGGGGGGGGGGGGTTAGGAAAAAGCTGAAATCATACAATTGCATTTTATTTTTATATATATATATATATATAGTTGATACCATATGAAGAGTGGGGGGGGTAAATTTGATGCAATCTAAGACTGTCTGGGTTTTAAATGACTCATGATGAGTGATGCTGTCAACCAACCAACCAACCAAAAAAACAGTTCTCAAATATTCATTGTTTGTAGACTTTTTGTTAATTTATTTGATCTTTTCTCACAGCAATACATTCCACATACTTCGTCCTGCTCGGGCACCTGGATTTGCATTTGCTTGGCTAGAGTTGATCTCTCATCGGGTATTTATAGGCAGAATGCTTGCATTGACACCACAACAACGTGTAAGTATTACAGGTTTAAGAAAAATAGGAGTAAGCCTGAATAGGATATAAAATTGAAGACAAGTATTATTTTAATGATTATGGGATAAATATTATTTTAAATTTATTAGATTTTTGCCTCCTGTAATAGATTCTTTTGGAACACTGCATGGTCTTTAAATTCTATGTAGCAAGACTGCTGTGAAAGGCATTTAGATTAAAACTAAGAAACTAATTTTGTGAGCAAACTAGAGACTCGTGTACAAGTATAAAAACTTCTCAATTTTACTTAGCATTGTACATTTGTAACATAAGAGAGAATCTTAAATTTGAATTGTTAAAAATTTTTATTAATTCCAATAACATGAAGTCTGATAAAAAGCAAATTTACTAATAGATCCCTACTTTTTCTTGTAGGGCTGGGGTATGTATGCCCAGTTGTTAATTGATCTATTCCGATATCTTGCTCCATTCCTACGCAATGCAGACCTGACCAAACCAACCCAGCTACTCTATAAGGTAAGTATGTATTTTCAACCTTTTTAATTAAATGTCTTCAGGAAGAAATGGTGGATGATTTAAGTTGCTTTTTGCTACACATGAAATATTATAATTTACTTAAATTCTCATTTATCTGAACTGTTCATTAGTTTAGGATGTTTTAGAATTTTGAGTAAAGAAAGTTATCCTCATAATTTATTTTTGCTGTAGTTTTAAATGTCTACTTTCAATTTCGTAGTTCGGTATTAGAAGTTATATATGAGATTTATTTAAAGTCAATTTTTGATGTATTTATACTACATTCAATACATTGGATAACTTTAAAAAAAAATAGTTGACACAATTTTCTATATAACTTATCTGATTTGACTTGATTAATTTATGCTTTGAAATGCCCAAAAATTGTTAATTTTAAAATTGTGTACAAATTGTGAGGCCTGCAGAAATTCCATTTGAGAGAAAGTTAATAATAAAAAAAAAAAAAAAAAACTAGAACTGGAAATCAATTTTTTTAATGTAATATTTTTTAAACGATATTAAAGGCTTAAAATAAAACTTCGCTCTGTATCTCTGAATCTTTTGTCACTAGTAAGTTTTCTTCCTCTTCCCTAAGTTGAAAATATTACTTAAAACATTGATTAAATTTGCTGATTTATTATTGCCTCTTAAGTAGAATTTCAATCAACAATAAAAGCATTTTGATTCTATGCAGTGAATATCCTAAATTTAAGATTTTTTTTTTTCTATTGTGAAAACCCAAAATGATTGCTGACCTTATTCTACATTAAATTATATTTAAATTCATTCGTTAGTTGTCCTTTTTTTTTTATTATTATTATTAAAAGGAAGAGAAATTTAATTTTATTGATGCTGTATTCAGTGGGAATTTGAAACTTTTGTAGTTTGCAGACTAGTAGGAAATCCTGCCTTATTTAACATTTTAATATTCAACCCTCCCCGTAAACATTGATTTTCAATGTTGAGCCTGACATGGCCTGTTCCATGCATACTCTGCTGTAATATAGGATGTCATCATCACAAATAACTTGGGAAGTTGTGCAGACAGTAACATGTGGAGAAATATTTACAGAATGGTTTTGAGTGCTGAATGCTAAAGGGTTTATATATATATATATATATATATATATAATTTTATTTGTGAATAAGTTATTACGAGACCTAGGTTTCTACCATGTGGTGTCTTTAAGAATGCTCACGTAATGGAGAAGACACCACATGGTGGAAACCTAGGTTGCATAATAACTCATTTACAAATGAAAAATATTTAAGAGTTCTACAATATAATTGTACTGGTCTAATTTATTATGACCAAAAACTAATTAATTTTATATATATATATATATATGAATTTTATTGAAATATATAAAAGTGTAAGGAGGAACAATGATATTGATGAATATCAAAGAATCTTTGGTAATTTATTTATTTTTTTTTTTAATCGTATCACTCCAAGCAAGGCAATAACGCCACTGATGCGCAGGGGGCTACGTAAGGGTAAAATGAATGGAAAAGAGAAAGCCGGAAACCACATCCTAAACAGGAAACAAGGGATGAGCTTCTTCACCTGTTCAATAGATGTGGGTGGAGCGTGAACCAGGCGATAGTTTAGTCTATCTACTCCAATTGAAAAAAAAAAGAAAAAAAGAAGAGTGGAAAAATTGGAAAAGAGAAAACCGGAAACCGCATCCTAAACAGGAAACAAGGGATGAGCTTCTTCACCTGTTCAATAGATGTGGGTGGAGTGTGAACCAGGCGATAGTTTAGTTTATCTACTCCAATTGAAAATAAAAAGAAAAAAGAAAAGAAGAAAAGAGTGAAAAGATTGGAAAAGAGAAAACTGGAAACCGTATCCTAAACAGGAAACAATAGATGAGCCTCTTCACCTGTTCAATAGATGTGGGTAGAGTGTGAACAGGGCGATTTTGCTTGTATGTATTTATTTATATGTTGAAGGTGAAGACTGCCTTGATTTTTGTCTCTAAAAGCTGTTCTTTCTTTCTTTAGGGGATGCTAAGAGCTCTGTTGGTGCTCTTGCATGACTTCCCGGAGTTTCTCTGTGATTATCATTATGCATTCTGTGATGCTATCCCACCAAACTGCATACAGATGAGAAATCTCATTCTGAGTGCCTTTCCTCGCAATATGCGAATGCCGGATCCATTCACACCAAATTTAAAGGTAGATGTTTTACCAGACATTGGCAGACCTCCACGTATTCTCACCAATTTTGCCAATATGATCCAGCCAGAATCATTTAAAAAGGTAAATTTCATTGATATACAAGTTTTGATCTTTTAAATATCTCCCTCTATTTCATAACAGGTGACTTTAAAAACAAATTAACTTTATCTGAGATAATCTTTTCAAGAAAGACCCAATATTAAAATCATGAAAATCTTTTTCTGAGAAAAGTAACCAATTTCATAAAAATTTTTTCTTAAAAATTTTGTGCTTGATATGTTATTTTAGTTTGTAATTTTTTTTAACCTTCTCAGAAATTAAAAAGTACTTTGTATATGTATAACTTTTTTTTTTTTTTTTTTTTTTTTTTAGTTCAGATAGAAAATTTTGGGGAAAAATTCCTTTTAAATCTGCTTTAAATATATCAAAAGATTCATTAGAGAATGTCAACCATTTTTGTCTTGTTGCTTTATAAGGTTTCTTTCTTCTTTAAGGATCTGGATTCATATCTAAAGACCCGATCTCCTGTCACATTCTTATCTGAGCTAAGAAGTAATTTGCAGGTATGCTTTCATGTTTTATAATTCCTTTCATTTTCTTCCATGTCGAAATTTTGTTCATTGCCTATCATTTAGATCCATATTGTAACTTGGCAATTTTAGTAAGTTGACAATTTAAAGTCTCTCTTATCTACTATTTAAAGAAGATTCTAGTTTGGAATGGCTATTGAACAATTGACATTTTAATGTTTTCAAAAAAACTATATTAATGTTTGGGAATGTATTTTAATAGAAACTTTAATTAAAAATGTTTATTTCAGTTTTTTAATCCGTCTTATTTATTTATTTTTTTTTTAGTCAAATGATCCTGGTTCTAAATATAATATTTCCCTGATAAATGCTTTAGTATTGTATGTTGGGACCCAGGCTATTGATTACATACACAACACGGGTTATAAACCAAGCATGCGGACAATCGCTCATACATCTCACATGGACATCTTCCAGAACTTAGCAGTTGATCTTGATACAGAAGGTAAGTATCCACATTTCCTTTTCTTTTCCAGTACATTCTATTTGTTCTTGGCATTTTGTTGCTATGATTAAACACAGCTTCATGAAAAATGAGCAAACCCAAAAATGTATTATCCAAATGCAATTATCATTGTTAGGTAATTTCTTGCATCAAAAGAATTATGCTCTCTTTTAAAATCATATCCTTATTAAAGGACTTTTTCTCATTTAGTGCAGAATTTTTATTAACTGTTTTCCCCAATAAAAGTGAATTAGGTATTGGTATTTAAAATGGAGCAGGAAAACTTTAAATTTACCATTGTGACATCTGATTGAAGTATTTTATAGATATCTATTCTTAATAGAAAAGCTTGTCAGTTTAATTTTTTTTTTTTTTTTTTCCTCTTTATTTTGGAGCAAATCTTCGAAAACAATGCGTGTGTACATCCCCTTCAAGACCCGCCAATATAACAATAGAAATTGTTGTGATGATTAACTTAATGAACTTTTGAAAACCTGGATTAATTAATGACCAAACCTAAACTTTTCATTTAAAATCTATAGCAAGAAGAAAAAAATGCAGTTAAAATGTTAAGTCTAGAAATTTTATTTACTTGTTTCTAAATCTTTATTTACAGGTCGTTACTTATTCCTGACTGCAATCACAAATCAACTCCGCTATCCGAATAGCCACACTCATTATTTCAGCTGTACTTTGTTGTATTTATTTGTTGAAGCCAATGCAGAAGCAATTCAAGAACAAATAACAAGGTGAGACCAACAAATTGTGTCGGTTTGTTTATGGAGTCTCTCTGAAAACAAAACTTGCTCATGAGGCAACTGTATATGTCTAATTCGTTAATTTATCTCTTAATAGAGGCTAATAAATTGCTCATCCCTTGATGCATGGAGTAATTGTTAAAAGTTAATGAAATATTCAATACTGGTGAAAGTTATTAATGATCTTTTTAAAGGAGCTATTCTCTACACAATTTGGCAAAAAGTCTCCTCCTTGAAAATCCAAGGCTGGTTCATGAAAATAAAGTTGCAATGGAATGACTTTGTCGTGATATGAAATTTACACCGCGTAAGAAATGTTTGATTTTCTTCTTTAGGGTTCTTCTTGAAAGGCTAATTGTCAATCGACCACATCCATGGGGACTGTTGATCACCTTTATTGAGCTCATTAAAAACCCACAGTTCAAGTTTTGGACTCATGAATTTGTTCGATGTGCTCCAGAAATTGAAAAGTAAGTGAAGATTTCTTTTTGGTTTGTACCTTTTTTATTATTTTTATTTCTCAGTTTTGAGAAAGTGGTAAGTATTAATATAAAATCTAAAAATTTGGCATAATAATTTTAATTGCCTTGTAGCTGCTTGTTATTGAAGATGTAGATGATAATTTTCTTTGTACATATTAGTTAATTCTCTTACATTGCATGTTTTTAGCACTTTATAGTAAATGAATTCTGATCGGATTTCATGTCTGTCATCTTTTGTATAATTTGAAGCTGCTGAAAAACAACCATATCACATAATCTACTTTAAATACAAACTTTGTGGAAGAAAAAATTTGAAATTTTTCATTTTTATGCAGTCTGTTTATAATTGCTTTTTTGTTTTTAGTTTAGCTTAGAAGCGTTCATGGTTAAATCTTATTCCTTTTCCAATTTTTGTTTTTAGAAATGTTTATTGAATTTAGGATAAAATAAAAAAAAGTTTGCATTTTGTTATTACTGGTTATTTTTTGGTGTTTGCTTTGATATTAGCCAGACATTTGTTCCCAATTTTCCATTGTTAGTTTTAGCAGTATTGTTATAATTTTTATTTATTTATTTATTTTTGCTAACCTGGATGCAGTAATCTCTCTCTCTCTCTCTCCCCACCACTTCTAATTTGAAAAGTGAAAATGAATGTTTGTGATAAGTCATAAAATTAGTACGATTCTAAATGTTAAATTTCATCTGCTTCATTAATTATGGTTAGGAAACTTTACATCTATCATTTTTTCTATTAGTGAAATTGTCTAACAGGGTTCCTACACTTGTTTTTATTTTAATTTACTTTCAACTCACTCACTCCCCACACACCTTTGGCCATTCAAAAAGAAAATTTGAAACTTTAAAAATTTGATAATTAGTACATCCACCCCCCTTTATTTGTGTGTGGAGAAGGTATATATAGGTTTCGGTTGGTTGGTGTGCTTTTTTTTTTTTTTTCTTCATAAAAGCAAGTATGTTGCATTAGTATATTTTTTGGAAACCCCACCAAATTACAAACATTTAATCTTTTCTTTTCTTTTTTCTTTTTTTTTATTTTTTTAAATTTTATTACATTACCTCTTATTCCTGAAAATGCCTTTCAATTACTTTTGATTGACCTTTCCCATTTTTTTTTTCTTTTTTTCTCTAGATTAGCTTTAAGTTTAAAGGACGTACATGGCCAAATGCAGCTCTAATGCAGGTGGGGTTTTCTTTCAAACTCCTAATCTCTCTTTAGTCTAAAGGGTTCCACTATTACCCTATCATTCATCAGTAATCTCTGCATGCTCAGCTGGGCAACTTTTTTTTTTTTTTTCTAACTCCCTTCTCTCGCCCCTTTCCTTGGAGGGGAAAAATTTCTAGTGTCAGTAATTGAATATTTTTATTTAATTTATATTTGTTTGGCTTCAATTGTGCAAGTTTATTTTAATTTTTAAAATAGGGTTTATAGTATGACACCAGCTGTATATTCCTGCACACATTACTTTGGCCAATTTGTTTACAATGCCGCAGAATCCAGAAACATTTACATTTTAGTAGTTTAAAATGATGACACCAATTTAAGATGAATTCTGTTACTGGAGTAGTGAATGTTATCGTGTACAAGATTGGTTTCCTCTCCCTTTCTGACCTCCCCTACTCCACCCAAACATAATATGGGTGTTTGAAATGTTCCCTGACTGACCTACTTCCTAAAATCTAACTAAACAATTCTTCTTTTATTAGTTTAATATTTATTAGAACTTTATTTTGAGAATGTGAGATTTTTTTCTTTTTTTAATCCCGCTCCTTTTTATCTTGACAACTTCTCTACTTAACAATTTCAATATATTTCAATATATTTCTCAGTGTTTTTAAGCTTTTTAGAATGCAAGTTAATTTTAGTTTTCCTGCATGTAAACACTTCTTTGCTCAACTCATCAATCCAATATAAAATAAAAAAAAAATTAAAAAAATACTCAGCAGCTGTAAAAACAAAAAAAAAACTCTTTTTATTCAGTTATTTTGCAATTATTTTTTTAAAAATATTTCATGATATATGAAAATTTCACCCAGCCAGAATTTAGTGTGACTATAGGGGATTAAGAATATTGAATCAAACATTAGGGTCATCTGCTCTGTTAATATCTGGACAGAACACTACTTTGGTTAATCTCTTACAGTTATAAATTATTATTATTATTATTCAAGTATCTTTTCCCTTGTGGGTGTTGAATTTCAAATGTATTGTTATTTCATTTGTTTATTTTTGTTTTTCAGGTTATTTGAATCTGTTGCCAGGTCATGTATTCAACCGAAGCAGGCACCAAATATTAGGGAACAGGATGCAGCTGATGTTCACTAACAACAAAGAGCAGTATCCCAAATCTGTACAGATTTTAAAGAAAATGGCAAAAATTGAAAACCTGCAAACATGCTTCATTAGCCACACACAACACACACGCACACTGTACCTTTGCAGAAAGAAAGAAAAAAAAAACTTCCTTATTTTGAGGATAGTTTTCACACTGTCACATTGAGATGCAATTTAACACAACCATAACAAAGTCCAAACTTCAAATTCATCAGGATTTTTTTTCTTTTTTTTTTTTTTTTTTCTTAATTAAACCTGACCCATTGGCAGTCAGTGATTCCTTGTATTTTGCTGTATGATAAAGACGAACCATATTTTTAACATAATCCACTGAATAATTTGTTTATTAAGATTTTTTTTTTTCTGTACAGTAAATCATTTAAAGTTTTATGGAGTAGTGATGAAAGAGTAGATTTATAAAAGAAATTTTAAGAGAATAGTATTCCATGCAGGCCAGACTTCATATATGATGTAGTGGTGCCTCAAATTCATCTTTCTTTTTTTTTCCTTAACTGTTATCCTGTATATGAGCTGTAAAATCTTTGTTATAACTTAAATCCTCTGTTTAAATGGATTTTTTTTTAATTTTTTTTTTTTTTATGTGGCTGTTTTTAGCTACTACCTGCTCAAAATAAAAGTGGCATTCTTTACATTAACCAGGTTTAGTTGGTCTTTAGGGTAAGGTACCCCCCTCCCTGCAATCTCAACCTCACTTAATTGACCAATCTGAATGATGCATTTAAAGAACCAATTTACTAACTGATGATTTATCAAAACAAAAAACCCACTAGTCAACTTAACTGTGACTGACTGGTCTGCAAATTTTACCAGCAACTGTGTCTTTATTTGATCTTACATGTACAGAAAAATTCAATGCATATTCTAACTTTGTTCTGCCTCCATCTTCACTGAACCACCATCGACATTGTGGCTTTATTATTATATGGAAACTGCTGAGAAACTTTAAAAACAAAAATAACAACTCCAGTTTATAAGACATACATAACTCTCCCCCTCCCCCTGTCCCAAAGTGCCATATGTGATTTTCATGTGTATCTGCATAAGTCTGAGCATTACTTATCATAATTGAAGTACTGACCTGCTGTAAGGGTTTTGGGGGTGGGGGGACTGTCAATATCTCACCTGTTGTGCCCTGCTAGCCATTGAAGTAACTGAAGAAAACATTTTTTTTTTATTCAAGTGGGTGGGGTGTTACCCTTCAAATTCAGGTGTAAATTGGCTTGGGAATTTAAAAAAGAAAAACTGGAAAAAAAGACAATTCAGACTGAAATAACAACGATAGGCAGCAGAACCTGAACATTTAATTCTCACCTGTGTGATACTTTTTGCTGGAATTATAATAAATTGTTTTGTGCTCTATTCTTTCCTGTTGTTCCTGTTTTCTTTTGTTGGTGGCCTGACATTTTAACGTCATTTCTAGGTTGTCTGAATGATCATGCCAGTATTTTTTATACTTCTTTTTAAAGAAAAATGTTCAGTTAATTGTGCTGATAACTTTTTAAATATATAAAAATAAATATTTTATCATCCTTAATCACTTTTTTTTTTTTTTTTATAAAAAAAATTTCTATGTGATAAAAATTGAATAATTAGCACCTGTAATCACTGTTGCTTCTTTATAGATACAATTTCTATTCTTTTCTCCTAAAAGGTTTGCATAATTACTGTCAGGAAGGAGTAGGGGAATTTTTTTTTTATTTTAATTAGATTTATGTAAGATTTTTAAATAATGTCACTTGTATGTGCATATTTTCTATTTCAGGTGTTCAATCTTAATTTTCTAATCTGTATTCACTTTCTGTTACTTTGAGGAGACAAAATCTGTTAGTTAATTCCCCCCCCACCTCCATACAAAAGCATGGACACCATGTATAAACTTGAATACATTTATTTAATAACAAATTGATACATTTTATGAAAAAAAAAATTATCATCTCTGTATAAATGATTTCACTAGCACCTGATTGATTTATTTATTTATTTATTTTTTTTTTATTGTATATTTATTTCTGCTGTTAACTAGCAATTGTTCTAGCACCTTGGTAGTGCATAAATTGGGTCCCCAACTTGTATCCAGCCTTCTTGGTCAACACTGATCATCATTCCAAAATTTGGATTATTTTGGCCAACAGGTGTCCGGAATCTGGAGAAAAGAAAATCCAAAGCATTTTGAAATCAAAGATTTTTATAATTTCCATAATTGTGTACATTGTTAACATCGATTGGATTGTTTGGTTATTTATTTTCATTTGCAAATTTTCTAAAATTCCAATAAAGTTGATGAAACCTTAATCTTCAATGAAGTGAAAGGATAAGATAGGAATTATTAATTTTTCTTAGCAAGATGAAGTTTATTTATTTTAATAATTAAGTTCTGTTATTTATATAAACATTTCAATAAAAATTAGAAATTTACATTTTGAATTGTAGTACAAATGTTGGTTGTGTAAAAACAAATTCTGTTTTAATATAAATAAAACTTTGAAATTCTGATATACAGCAGTGTTGTTTTGAAACCTATTCAACATTTTACATGTGTAGCTTTTATTTTTCATTGGCAAAGCATGATTGAGATTAATCTTGCAAAAAGCAAGGGGAGTCCTGCTCTGATAGAGGATTTGTCATAATTTGAGGCAAGGTTTTACAAGGACAGGTGGTCTAAGTACACTGTTATTTTAGACACCATCTGTATGAATGTTGCCATTCAAGGCTTGGAACCCCTCCCTACTAATATATATATATATATATATATATATATATATATTATACATACTATTGGTTTTTATAAGAATCTCATCTACCCTTTCAGAAGACTCGTTACATGCCGCCATCAGAACAAACATTTTGGTGGTGTGTTTTTAAAGAAAAAAAAATTGAGTGCTCAGAATCTTTCTACTGGGTAATTAAATGTCTGGAGAAATACAGGGAACAAGTTTAAGATTTTGCTTACTTCTTTAAGGTCTCATAAGGTTCCCGTTTAGGGTCCTTCACTCCTTTTTCTGGATCAACAGTAGGAAGGAGACATCTAGTTTTTTTTTTTTTAAGAAAAAGAAAAAATAGAAAAAGTTAAAAAGCTAATCTTAAAAGCAGAATCTATGAAAAAGAAAAATTAGAATAAAAATACAGCATCACATGATAAATTACAAAATTGTTAAAGTTGCTGCTAAGTCCCCACTCTTATAGCAAACCTTACGTATATTTTGAAATAGGGACTGGAAAATAGATTGAGTCAATTTTTCACCACTATTCTCATATATTTACACAATTTCAATTGTTTGGGCTGTTGTTCTTTATTTCTATATTCGCAATGTTTCGGCAGTTGTATACTCTCACCTTCTTCAGGTGATATTTGTTGGAATTTTGTACTGAAGACTTAATTGAAGAAAAACTTGAAGAGTTGAGTTAACAAGGAGAATTAACTGAGATATCCAGAAATGGCATGTGGGAATAAAACAATCTACCACAATTGGCTGAATAAATGATTCAGTTTGAAATTGCTAAGGTCTGACAATTCTAATATGAAAGGAGTTGTCATTACTTAGGGAATCGTTCTTGGATTTAATCACAAGGTTACATTCAAATTGGAGGCTCAATTGCATATTATCTCTAAGCTTAAGTGACAAAATTCCTGTATTTTCTACGTGAAGTAGATCTCCCTCACCCCACCAGATTTTCTCTCACTTTTTTTTTTTTCTTCTACATTCCAAAGTAGCAGGTAATTGACTCCTTGACAGAAAACATAATTGATGATCTCTGTAAATCCTTAAATATGGCTTGATAATGTGTGTCTCTCATCAGATCCACAGGGGAAAGGTATGAATCCATCTTTTCTCTCAGCCAGCTACAGGTAGAATAACAGAGCAAATTGGGCTCTAGAGAAGGAAAATGAGTTCAAACCAACCTGCTGCTCTGTAGGTCCTGCATCTTTAGCTAAAAGAGAGGAGGGACAGGTAACCTTGACATTGTCATGAATGTCATTAGCTAAAAGAGAGGAGGGACAGGTAACCTTGACATTGTCATGAATGTCACTTTGAACCACAATTATTAGATGAAGAGGATTGGTGGCCACAGTGGCACTAATTGATGAAAATAGGTGTGGATAGACATTTTCCCCTTCAAGTTTAGATGTTCTATCCATTTCAGTCGTTGCAGGGCACCCCGATGTGGTGTAATGGTTAGCAAGCTTGTCTCGCTAGAACCTATTACAACTGAGTAGTACCCCATACCTTTGGCCTTGTGCCACATACAAGTGGTGCTTAGTAAATCAACTATCCATTTTAGTTGCTGACATTGTTGCAAATCTTCCAAGTGATGTAGTTTTCTATCATGTCAATATTTGAGATCTGATGAAGGATTGTTTGAAAACCAGGAAGAGTCAGTCACTTGAAGCCATTTTTAATCAGATTTCAGAAAATTGTAGGTAGCTGATAAATTAGTGTTTCTGAATGAACCCTTCAGTTAATCTATGGAGGTAGACTGTTCTCCTTCCACTGTCCATGCCGAGGGATATCTCAATTATAAAAGTAACAAAATATCACTAGACATAGGGCAGTGGAACAAGAACAGTCTACCCTCATAAAGGGTTCAGATGGGAATTCTCTGATGATGAAAGGCCAAAGTGCACAATGCCCAAAACAAAGATGTGGTTGCAAATAATGACAACTTTAAAAATTAAATGTGAGCAATTCTTTTGAATTTGATAAAATTAAAATGTTAGCAATAAAAATTTTTTTTCAAATCATTTTTTTTTCTCTTCAAAATCATACATAAGTTTTAAAATTAAAATACTGGGTAAATTTTATTTCTTAATCAATTTCTGGCTATCCTATTCCCAAAACCTTTTAAATATTTCATGAGCAACAAACCAGGTAAAAAGATGGTATTGAATCAAACCAATACAATCTACCTTGTCCTTCCAGTATCACAAGATTTACTGAGCAAATTGAAAGGCAAAGATGAGATTTAAGCTTGTTCTAGCTTTGACTCACCTGGGTGGGTAATTAATATTTCACAAACAGCTTAATTTAAAAAAAAAAAAACTTAATAAAAAAAAAAAGTTAGAGGGAAAAATTCATGTCTTGGAGAATATAAGAAAAAAAATGAAAATTTAAATTATTTTGACAAGTTGGCACCCTTTTATTTGTCAGGTGAGTTGGTGCAAGGGTCCTCTAGCCTCCACCCCCATCTCAATTTCTCATAGGGTAGTATTCATATAAAATACAAATTTTATTATAACCTAATTGTGTACAATAATGGATCATGTGCAATATCAGTGAACAATTCAACTAGAAAAATTGAAAATAAACACACTGTATCTAAATACAAATTAGAAACATGTCATAATAGATAATTCCATTTTGAATCAACAATGTTTTGTAGCCATTTTTAACATCAACTTGGTCTTGTTAAAAAGTTTATTAATTTTAAACATTGAACTTTATATAAAATTCATTTCTTTTATCCATAGCGTTTTTTTCAAGGCTCAGCCTGAGTGAAACAGATTGGGATAAATCTACTGATTACTTAGTTTTCAAGACTCATTATCAAAGAAATTTATTTGTGCTAAAAGGGTTGCACCTCTTCAGTTGGGGGGTTTTCGTGTATCCTGTTTTCCCATGCTGTTAGATATAAGGTCAGTTTTTTTTTTCTTTCTCTTTATGTCACTTTGTAGTGAGATTTGTTTTCTGAATTTTTATTATTACTTTTGTTAGTTTTCAGTAAGCTTGAAGCATATTTTCTTGTATATAATACAAACATTTATTTTGAAAGTACAAACAGGAAATAAATTACATCCTTAAGTAAATTCTTTTTACTTATCCATTAAAATTTCGAGGTCATACATTTCACTAAAATATTTAATTTTTCATGATATTAAAAAAAAAATCTTTCAAAAATAAAATATACTTTTTACTTAAAACAAATATTTACTTTTAGTTTGAAATATTACAGAAAATCTTTTTTTTTTTAACATGAATGTTGGCATTTTTATTAGATATAGACACTGGAGGTTTGCTGAATTGTAGTAAGATTTTTTTATGGTTAGTAGATACTTTTTTATTCAATAACTCACTTGATCAAAAATTAATACAGAATTTTAAAAATTTAAATTAATCTAATTAAAATTTTAAAAAATAACAATTCTTGTAAAATTTCATTATTCATTAAAAATAAATTTGAGACAATAGTGTTCATAATATAATTTATTTGCAAAAGCAGTTAAGATATTTAATTAAAAATGGTTTTAATTTTATGATTCACAGCAGATTTCTGTAACTGGGAGTCCTGTTTGAGAAAAATTTTGATGATTTAAATTCACCAAAGTCTTATCTTTATAACTAATATATAAACATTAAGTGCTACAAAAAAAAAAAAAATTTCTTGAAATTTCATAAAATTAAATAAGTGTAAAAAAAGAATTTACTAACATTTTCAAAAATGTTATTAATTTGGGAATAAGTTCTGAAAGTTTTAAATTCTAACAATTATCTGATTTTTGCTAGAATTTTCACTGCAATTTCCCCGTTGTCTCCTATAGACAGGAGAGAAAGTAAAAACTTTTTAACCAAACTTTCAAAGGATCTAAAAAAGAATTAAAAAAATTTTTTAACCTTAGAAAATATTTTGCTCCTTCCTTTTTATTAATGTGTATACTCATTCTTTATTGAGGTGCCCACTTTAATTCATTAGTTTTTTTTGTTGTTTTTTTTTTCATGTGCCAGTAGACGTAATACAAAATAGAATTTACATAAAATACTATAATCCATTTTGTATAGATCACTAGGAAGCATAAAGCTGCAGTTAAAAAAAAAACAAAAAAAAACACCTAAATGTCAGAAATTCCAGGTGAAAAACAATCTCATTTTCATCTGTAAAGAACCTCTGATTTTAAAGCAAAGATGAAAAAATTTGTGAAAAAGTTAGAAAATGATGAAAAAAAAAAAAACATGACATTTGGTTTACTTTAGTGATTTGTAAGCATTATGGAAATATCAAAGTCAGTAATTGGTGGCTTGTGAAACAGACATTAATTGATTTTCAACAACAACAACAAAAAAATTGTTGTGATGATTTTTATTTTGAAAATTATGCATCATTATTATTATTATTTTGTATATTTTTTTCTTTTGAAAGATTTCCAGACTCATGTAGGTGTCTACTTTAAACTCAACAAAATCCAGAAAAAGTATGGATTGAATTTGACCCAATTTTGTCATTTTTTAGCTGTGGAAAAAATGGGATTGAGCTCTAAACTAAAATATCAGATGCAACAGGATTTTGGAAAAAAAAAAAAAAAAAATCCAAAAACCTGCATCTTTATACACAGGATTACAGTATTATATATGTGTAAAGTTTGGATGATAATCCAATGGAATAGTAAATAAGACAATTTGGGAAAAAAAACTTCATTTTTGTGATTATACCAAATGATTGTCAAAACATAACTTTTCAAAAATGCTTTCACTGTATATAAATACCAGTTGCTGGTTTCCAAGCACATCAACTTCCTAGGGCAGCTAGCCAATCCCTGCTACAGGCACCTGTGCGGGCATATTTGTGTTTGTTTAACACCCACAAAGCCACCTGTGATTTATACTGCAACTATGCCAGGCAAAGAGAGTGCTCTATCTGGCATGGCTAAAAGTTTGAACAAGGTGAGTACTCTCATGTCCTCGGTAATGATGACTTGTGCTTTCTTGCTAGCACAACCACATCAACAGCCTCTGGATTGTTCCATTCACCCAATTTCATTCACAAGGTTTGGGTCAACCCATGACATGTTTTATAAGCACTTTCCATAGGTGACACATGCTGGGATTGTCTCACCAGGCTGATGACATTGAGAAATCAACCATGATGTGATTTGAAGCTAGGTTTCATGATCAAAAACAAACATTGTAATGTCTTAGCCATGTACACTTGTGTGTGTGTGTGTGTGTGTGTGTGTGTGTGTGGTGTTCTTCAATATTGTTCTTGTGTGGTAATGCAATTCTGCACATTCCAGCTGATGTGATCACATCCAAGGTCAGCTGTATGCAAATACATCAGCACTTGCTATGTTCTGCAGATTTATTTTAACCAATAATAAGGGCCATGATCACTGTCAACAAAACAATACCAATAAATGTTTTTAAAGCAAAACAAAGATTTTTCAAACAAAAAATATAAAATAAAATGATTTCTTGCTTAGTTGGCAATGTCATCCTTCTGCAATGAGAATGCAAACTTTTTCTAATGGACTTTTCACAAAGTTCCCACCATGGAAAATGAACCCTTACACACTTACTGCATGGCCATTTCACCAACCATTTCTTCACTCACCATCCAATTCATTATATGGATACTAGTAGCCACACCTTTAAAAATGACAGCATGTATATATAGAGTAAAATATATAAAGAAGGAATAATCTGGTTAAATAAAGAAGACAAGAGGAAAACTTTTTTTTTTTTCACCTATGCATTTTCTCTTATATTTCTTTAAGTATTTGTCTATACTTCTGAGATGAGGTATTGTTTACATTGTTCAACTGTTGTCCTTACCTTTAGTGCCATATTCATGATGTTTTGGCAGTTGTACACACCAGGCTTTTTCCTCAAGGACACATGGCATTAAAAGCATTGGTTAGATCCAATGACTCGATAATGAAAGAAACAATATGGTTAAATAAAGAGACAAGAGGAAAACTATTTTTTTCACCTCCACGTTCTGACCTGTGAAAAGTTTTCCTCATCTTTTTATTTAATGTTCCTTTCCTCAGATTATAACTGAGTATACTTTTGCATGGAATAATCTGTTAACACGTTGACTACATATTGGCACACGTGTACTCAGCATTAACACACACGCATCTGAGCATTGTCTGAACGGCAACATCTTCCATGTTATTCATAGGTGCATTCAACTAAGCCTTTACACTCCTAACAAACTGTAGCCCAAGAATTTTGAAATGTAGTTAACATGTTAATTAAAGCAGAAAAATATAGCTTAAGACCATATCATAGTTACTACATTTTCTAGTAAGCCACTAATTTTTCCTTATATATTAAAATTGGAATCTTGCACACAAAAAACAGAGAAAGAAATATATATATGAAAACTTACATGCAATTATTTTATATATATATATATATATATATATATATATATAGTGTGTATTGGTTGGGGCACGCACCATCCCTTTTCAGCTCACTCACGTTCCACCAATCAAAGGGGAACCACCCAGGCAGGTTTTGGGTGGTCAGTCTTTCAAAAAAACCTTTTTTTATAGCTATGTAAAATCACTAACAAAACTGAACAATTCAAAAGTGGATTGGAGACAAGATTCCTAAGGAATCCTGGTCATTAAATTGAGTTAAAAGAAAAAAACATACTTGAAAATACAAAATAGACAATGCAACCATTGCAGATAAAATATAAAACACTGACATGCATTAAGTTTAAAAATACAAAGAAAAAAAAAAAGAAGAGAAACTAACCGTCCACAAGGTTCTAGGTAGTGAAATAGGACATCATTTCCAATCTTAATTTCATGCCAGGTATCCTTATTAAAAAAAAAAAAAAAAAAATTGAAAAAGGCAATGCAAAAAAGTCTTAACTGGTATTTTCTACTGCCAAAATCTAAATGCATAAACAATAATGAGGGCCACCAAGTAACAAGAATCTCTTCTCCAAATAGTTACAGACTATACTAGGTTACATAGTACCAGCAGCAATGAAGACTTCTTGTCAACATGGTTTACATATCAATCTTTATTGGGTCATATAATGCACTGCTACATAACATTGAAACTCTGGTTCTAATACGCTAACTGAAATTAAGCAATGTCAAGTCTGGTCAGTACCTTGATAGGTGACTGCTTGGGAATATCGGATGCTGCAAGCTTAGATGTGTGAGTGATAAGAGAAATTTTGATGTGCTCTATTTAAGAAGTTTGTTATTACTGCTATTTTATATCTTTCTGGGCATTGTAAGACAACAGTTCTTACTGGTGTATTTTTTTTTACATAGATTAGTGGTAAATTCATTGGTTTTTAACTATATTGACATCAAGAAACAGGATTTTGTTATTGTCTATGAGTTCCTAGGTAAATTTTTGTGAGGAGTTATTTTCAAAATTTAATTTTAAATTTACAATTCTGTCCATATTTTTTTTTTTTTATCAAAACAAAAATGTCATCAACATACCTTGTATAAATCTCCAGTTTGTCAGTTGTTTTTAAACACTGTTTTTGATGTAGGATGTGTAAAAATTAAAGAAAGTAGGACCTAATGGTTTTCCCATACTGACACCGTTTGTTTGGATGTAGATGCTATCATTATGGTCCGAAAATGGAATTTGTGTGATGCACACGGTGAGTAGTTTCCAAAGAATTGATGATTGGATTTTTGGAGAAAGGATCGATGGGTGTTTGTAGACACCGTTATTAATTATATTTAATGTTTCTTCAACTGGGACATTAGTAAAAAGGTTTTTTTACATCCAGCAAAGCTATGTTACTTTTGGGATTGGTTGATGCGATGCTGTAATTGTTAGGTATGTATGGAAAGTGACTAAAAGTGCTTGGAAAGTAAAAAAAATTATTGGACATTATTATCTTTATCTCTAGCAAAATGGAAACATGTAAAAATACTGGAAAAATTAAATCAAAAATTAACAAAACACATTTAAATGAAAGATTGCTTTCCAAACACACACACACACCTCATACTTAGGAGTTTGGATTAATTTTTCTTATGTCTTAATGTAAGATACTAAATAATAGGTACATCAATATATATGGTGCCATCATTTTAGAATGCATATCGGCAAAAAAATATTTTTGTCACTTTTTATGGCAGAAGTCCACCCATCTGTGTATATATGCACACAGAGTTCAATGAATAAACTGTTGCCTAAATTATGCAAAAATTAAAACACCAACATCTCATTTTAACAGATATATTTACTAAAATTACACAAAAATATCTTTAAATACTAAATAATTAAAAATAGCTATTGGCTTCAACCACAGCCTCCTGACAACTTCAGAATCGCCTGTAACTCTTCTGGATATCCTCCTTGTTTAAAATCCTTGCCTTCACTTCATATTTAGTGTTACAAGTTTTGTTGGTCTCTTGCTCAACTATGCCTTGCATATAATAATCAAGTCTAAGGATTTGGGTGGCCAGAAGGGATTCAATTGTCTGACAGCCATGAATGGTTTCTCTTCCTTGTGTGGCATGCTGCAGAATTCTGTTGACAGACAGAGTCTTTCAGCAGCCACCCTCTTGATCAAGGGCAACACTACCTCATCAAGGCACTTGATGTAGGCCTCCCTGTTGAATCTGAGGTCCTGTGGAAAGATGATTGGAGGCATGATGTCACTATCACAAGTGATTACTCCAAATATCATGATGTTGACTGGATATATCATCCAACTTTTTCCGACTCCTTTGCACTGTCTTCAGATTGACACCCAAACACTGAAATTTTTGTATTGGAGCTTCAAGCATGAATGCCAAGTAGTACAGCATGTCAGTTCCAAATTTCTAGTGGAGTGAATTGTGTCATGGTGCTCTTTTTCTCACAGACAGTGCCAAACTGATCCAACTATACAGTGTGGTTAACAAAATCAAAAATAAACCATACACATGCACAAAATTAAAAAGAAAAGATGGCGACGATTTACCCATCGCACTCTTTCTTTGTGTGTGTGTGTGTGTGGGGGGTATCCCTATCTACTAAGGTGTCTAGGCAATCCCTGCTGCAAATGTCTGTTCAGGCACATTTCAGTTTTGTTCAACATCCACAGAGACTATCAGTGGTTTATACTGCAACTACACTGAGCAGATTTAAGCTACAGTTTCTGAGAGAGAATGCATTATCTGGCGTGATCAAACCTGCAAAAGGCCAGCATGCTCAAACCCTCAGCCACAATGACTTGTGACTTTGTTCTAGCACAACCATTGGCAACTTCCAAATAGTTTCATCGACCCAATTTCATGCACAAGGCTTAGATCAACCCATGGTATGGTTTTCAGGTACTTTCCAAAGGGAAACGGAAGATGACAATTTTAAAAAAATTTTTTTTTTTCATAAGCGTTTCACCCCAAGTAAGGCATTTCACTGCCACTACTGCACAGGGGTCTACATAGAGTGGGGAAAGGATGGTTAAATATAGGAAATGTCAGAGGGTGGGTGATAGTCGGGTAAGAATACCGAGAATGAGGGTTGGGTAGATGAGAGTGTTGGGAGAATAATTGGAAGTTAATGTGATAGGAGGTGTCTATTGACCCTACATTTAAACACCTGGAGATTGTAGCCATCGGGAAAGCAAACATGCTGAAGGGAATTCCACAGGCGGGAAGCGCGAGAAAAGAAGCTGTTGAAGTAGAAATTACAGTTACATCTTATCTGCTTAACTGTAAAAGGGTGGGACCTAGTTACCAATCTAGTATCTTGTGTAAATTTGTGCTTAGGCAGCACCAATGATCTAAGTTCTTCGGAGCAGAAGCCATGAAAGTACTTGTAGAAGAGGCACAGGGAAGCCACATCACACCGGTGAGAGAGTGGTTGCAGCCAGTCTGCCAAGCCTGTATCAAACACGTTACAGATTCTCCTTTGTATTTTGTCAAGAAGCCCAAGGAGAGTAGCAGGGGCACCCGACCAGATGTGGCAGCAGTATTCAATACATGGGCGGATGGTAGATTTGTATATGTGCAGGATAGATTCAGGCGGGAAAAACTTCCGGGCCCTGCACAGAAAGCCGACTTTCATAGCGGCAGATTTGGCAATGGATTCGATATAGTCATTCCATTTGAGGTCCGCCGAAAGTGTAAGGCCAAGGAGGCGCAGTGTTTTACTCTCTGGGAGGCAAGCCTGTTACATGCTAATGGGAGGTAGATGCGATTGTCTATGGTGGTTAGTTGATAACAGCTTCGTTTTAGAAGCATTGAAATTTACTAGCCATTTCCTACCCCAGGCCACCACGGACCGGAGGTCCTCCTCAAGCTCGGCAGCAAAGTTCGCTTTGTCGCTCACACCGGGTTTTTGATCAAGGCGAGAGTAGATTGTGGTGTCATTGGTGTACATGCCTACTTGGGATCTAATGGCGTCAGGGAGATCATTAATGTACATCAGAAAGAGCGTGGGACCTAGGCTAGAACCTTGACACTACCTTGAAATTTTTGAAGACCATAGTTGACAGGAAACAAGCAATTTCTACTAGTGATAAGTGTGTGAGAAGAAACTATTAGAATAGAACTTAGGCTTACAAACAGCAGTTTCAACAGTAAAATGCTGAGACCTAACTTCCAATCCAGTATAACTTTATGGTAAAGGGCAAGTGAGATGCCACAATATATGTACTGAGTTTAAGTCTGTACTATACAGGGCCTGATAAAACAGTGCAAGCAATAACTAAGCAATACTAAAATATAAAAAAAAAAGAAAATGAAGAGATGAGATATCTTAAGACATGGAGAACAAAACAAGAACAATCTACCTCTGTCAAAGTGTTCAGTTCAAAATTTCCTGAAGCTTACCTGGATTTTGGATTAACAAACATCTGTAAACCAGTTTGATTCGTTCATTTTGTGCAGTTTATTTAAAATTGCAGGTTATTTAAAGCCAGAAAATATTTAAAAGACATTTTTTTGATAATGATTTAGTGATAATACAAACTTTACTAATTAACCCATAGCTGGAAAGAAGAGGTAGATTCATACCTTTGCCAAGTGTATTTGCACCTATATGAATATAACAAATGGAATTAAAACTCAGCTCGCGGATTAACAATTTTGACACCACCTGAATATCCATGCTTACAGCACCTTGTATTCCCAAAGCGAACGCTCATCCAAGCACTGATCCAGTTTGACAGTTGCTTAACTTTTGTAATCATTAACAATTTTGACACCACCTGAATATCCATGCTTACAGCACCTTGTATTCCCAAAGCGAACGCTCATCCAAGCACTGATCCAGTTTGACAGTTGCTTAACTTTTGTAATCATTAACAATTTTGACACCACCTGAATATCCATGCTTACAGCACCTTGTATTCCCAAAGCGAACGCTCATCCAAGCACTGATCCAGTTTGACAGTTGCTTAACTTTTGTAATCATTAACAATTTTGACACCACCTGAATATCCATGCTTACAGCACCTTGTATTCCCAAAGCGAACGCTCATCCAAGCACTGATCCAGTTTGACAGTTGCTTAACTTTTGTAATCATTAACAATTTTGACACCACCTGAATATCCATGCTTACAGCACCTTGTATTCCCAAGCGAACGCTCATCCAAGCACTGATCCAGTTTGACAGTTGCTTAACTTTTGTAATCATTAACAATTTTGACACCACCTGAATATCCATGCTTACAGCACCTTGTATTCCCAAAGCGAACGCTCATCCAAGCACTGATCCAGTTTGACAGTTGCTTAACTTTTGTAATCATTAACAATTTTGACACCACCTGAATATCCATGCTTACAGCACCTTGTATTCCCAAAGCGAACGCTCATCCAAGCACTGATCCAGTTTGACAGTTGCTTAACTTTTGTAATCATGTGGGAACTGGTGTTTCAACATATGACTAAGTTTGTGAAAGTCAGAGAGCACACACAATGGCACAAACATTTTAATAATAAAGATGAGGATATTAGTATTACTTGCAAATAAAGATAAATATTTATCCGAGAAAGTTGAATTGTTTTGGTTTTTTCACTAAACAGAAGCCCTGAATGACTGACATCTGTTTTTTTTTTCTTTTGCTGTATCCTTTCATAAAGCCCTACACAGCTTCCTTTTCTTTAATATCTGTGAAATGCCAGGACTTATCAGGCAAAATAAAAGAGTAATTTCCTTCTTGAATTCAGAACTGTGGAGAAGGAATGGTTTTCTTTGTAGATTGATCACCAACCAAAGTTAGAGAGTATAGTCTACCCTACTATTTTGCACATCACTAGGGGTAGAAATTAAAACAGATTTAAATCTTTTCGAAGTGTAGGTGTGAAAAAGGAATTAATAACTGTCTCTGTAGGGACTTACCTCAGCAAATGCCATGCAACCTTCCACTAAAATGTTTGTCCGGAAGTTTTTATCACTGACTGTTTTTTCAACTTTGTTGTTAAGGTTATCGATGGAGGCTTGTGAAAGAATATTGAAAGGAGCGCTATCTTGATATATACACTGAAATTAGAAGCAAAGAACACGATTACTGTAACCTGATCAAAGACCTGTAACAGGAATGTTTGTTTATGTTGAAAACACACATCTGCTGGTGTTATTTTTCCCGAAACAATTATCAAACTCAAATGGAGCCCAGTAATAAATAAGTAACACAAAAATAATATAAAACAAACAATAATGAATGTATTAACAGAATTATTGCAATAACAATAAATGAAGAAAACATTTAATGTTTACTTTCATAAAGTGTTCAAATTAGAGAATGTTTGTTTGTGTATGCCTACATGATAGACACATGAGAATTAGTACAAGTAGTTACGAGAGAAAAGAAAGACACTGAAAATGAACATGCCCAAGTGAAAGGAGACACTTCCCCACCCCATGTGTAACTACATCTTATAGCCAGAATTATAAAAGAGGAAAAAGAATGAGTGAGAATATCATTTCCTATTTATATGCTTAAGGAGCATTCCCTGGTGATGGTTTAGTAAAGTCAAGTGGCATAACTCACAGACCCGACAATGTTACATGCTGAACTTTTGCAAGTCACCTTGTTTCCAAGAGGAGTGAATGATGAGAGCACAGGTTTAAAAACCAAAGATCAAGAAATTATTCCATTTGATATATGGATAGATTGTTTAATTGTGAAGCTATTATGGGAGGTAAAATAAATTTTATTAATGAGGAATCATATGAACAGGCTTGGTTCAATTCAACGAATAAGATTTGTCTGTAATTTTTTTATTGTCTTTTTCCAATTTCCAAATAAAATATATCAGAATCCAAACTGGATAAACTGTCCATAATTCATATTTTGTTAAAACATTTCTGATTGCCTCAGTCATTATCAAGAACTATGTGTTGCCAGTGTGGCAGATAAGATTCTTTTGACTGAATCCTTGTACTTTTACTTGACAGTATGCATGAACCATTGTGCAAGCTTTATGAGCTGCCATTCATGAAAACTTTTGTAATGTACGATGATTAAAAATTTGCAGTATCAGCAACTGTTATACACTGTGGCAGCCAGTGATTAGAGTAAAAGAAGGAAAACAATAGCTTTGCTAACTGAGGTCATCAATTTCTAAGAAATAGCACGTTTTATTATGTTTTGTTGGCTTAATTTTTTTCTAATTGCATGTTTTTGCTTAAAAAAAATAATAGGTTTTTTGGGTGGTTTTGTGGGGCTTGAATGGATTAATTATTTTTCTAATTATTTCAATGGGAAGAATTGCTTTGTAATACAAGTAAATTGCAATACGAGCTCAACCTGGGAATAAATCAAACTCATACTGTCAGGTCCTACTATACATCTTATAAGTTGTACAAACAAATGGATTAACAATCCACTGTTTGTAGTGATTTACTTTTTGAAGAGTGCTTGATACTTAATAAAGCAATATTTATAGTAATATTTTTAGTATAAATGTTTATAATAAAAACATAGGGGACCGCTATGTTTTTATTATAAACACTTATAATAAAAAATATATGCATGCATGTTTTGTTAAGAATGGCTGACAAGATGATGTCAACAAGTTTGTTTGTTTTTATAATTTTTCATGAGACCTTATTTTTGTTATTTTCAGTACATAAATTACATGAAAATTATTCATTTTATTCATTCAACCACTTTTAGCCATTATCAAGGATGAATTTTATTTTACTTTTAACTGAATATATAGATTGTTTGATATATGTTGATGGAATTATATGTGTAAGAAGAAGATGGAACACTATAAAAACATTAGTGTCAGTTAAAATTAAATCCAGATAGGAAAGTTGTTGGAACACTGAAATTTTACATTTAAATCTTTTTTTTATGTTTTTTAAACCATATCCTCTCAGTATAAATTTAAAACAGACACCTTTTTTGAATTTACCTTAACTATTATTTTGAAATTGAAAATTTCATTAAAATATATTGGAAAATGTCAAAAACATCTGAAATCAAGCAAATATGAAATTTAAGCAAATGTGTACAATCCTTGCTATTAAAATAAAAACAATTATATATATATATATATATATATATAAATTAGTTTTACATTTGAATGTAGAAAACAATACATTTGTTATTTAAAGAGTTAAACATGTCTATATGAAGAACTATATATTATTAAATTTCTTAAAAATAAAAATCTATTAAATAAACATAATGAAATTAATGTCAGACATAAACATTGTAAAATGTCCACTTTAAAATATAGTTAATACTTTTTCAGAAAAAAATATTGATTAACTTACATATATCCAGTACTTTGTTTTGTATTATGATATAATATTAATTTGATAGATATTAAAATTTATGCTAGTTAATAAAAAACAATTTGATGAAAAAAAAAAAAATGCACTCTTGTAAACCCATAATTGCCTTGCTTAAGAATTCCTTGTAAAATTGCATGAAAAGAAAGAAATGTAATCCTTGGTTTAACACAATGGCGTGAAAGAAATGATTAGTAGTATTGTTGATTTTGCAGTTTATTGTAAATCACAATATGAGCTCGAGTTAGAAATATAAAATACTTGTATGCTTGTAAAATCTGAAAAACAGAAAAACCAGTTGAAAATTGAAAAGAATAGAAAGGAAAAATGTATTTTTTGCATTGTTTATTCAGAAGCTTGGGTTTTCAGCCAGTGGAAGTGAAAAATAGAGATAGTCACAACAAAATTGTCAAAAACTTTTGATGAGGTTAAAAAGGTTAAAAGTTTTAACTACGAGAATAAAAACTGTTGTAGAATGGAGTATGGCTCAGGTTATAAAAGACCGGGAATAGAACGAACTAGAGAGTCTTCATCATTATACGAGAGTGTTCGTCATTAGACAAGAGTTACACATCATTAGACAGAAGCATTCTTCACATCCTATACAGAGACATTGCCTTCTTGATTGTTATTCTTGCTAACTGTTCGTTGGTGTATGTGTATTTGGTTTATTGTACTGTTTATTGTATAAATCTCTATTCATATATCCTCAGTGTTAAGAATTATTTCCTGCACTATTCTTTCTCTGTTTATCCCCTCCCGGGAGATAACAAAAACGAATTATAAATCTCACTGGAGTTAAAAATTTCCAAGCTAGATTTGCTGATGTAATCAGTTAAATCAAGGAGAGGAAGATGAAGAGAAATTATGTCAGAGAAGTTATTGTTGCCTCATTGGTTGAACCAAACTCCCACCTCGAAATGTGAAGATGGAAGTAATCTCATTGGTCAAAGATTTGATTTGCATAAGATACCCTGGGTCTCTCTGCATCCTCTAAGAGAATTTGGGACAAGTATAAAAATCGAGACCTGAGTTAGTTTGCAGTCGACGTCCAGTTGGTTCTCGGCACAGATGTGATGACTGAGGGAGGGGTATTCCCAACTGGAAGCTGTGACCAAGACGACAGGTTGTCGCCCATAGAGCTCAGGGCTGAAGATGTAAAGAAATGTAGAAAAGCCTGTCGCCGATCGACTTAAAAGAGTTAAAGTTAAATAATGCCAATAGAGTCCTGGCTATAGAAATAGAAAGAGCTGAGAAAGAGTTAAACTAACTAAAAGGAGATTTTTTTTGTTGCCGAGCAAAAGAGATTAGACAAATCTATCATCACCAACCTTCCGTCCCACTTTGGCCTTTTCCATAATGCTTCGGTAGAGAGCCCTGAAAAGACTTTTTTAAAAAGTAATTTGGAAAATTGAAAGCTCTGAATATTCTAAATGAAAACATTCGCTCCATTGTGAAAATTGAATTCAACAACTGCACAATCTGCTTCTGTTGCTAATTATTTATATATATATATACAAAAAGACTTTTTCGCAATTTATCCAGGTGTCTTTGAAATTATTCATTAATTTTTTTTTTTTTGGTGTTGTGTTTTATTTTATCAACACACCCACGTCTATTGAACAGGTGAAGCGGCTCATCCCTTGTTCCCTGGTTAGGATGTGGTTTCCGGCTTTCTCTTTTCCAGTCTTTTTACTTTTACGTAGCCCCTTGTACATCAGTGGCGTTATCGCCTTGCTTGGGGTGATATGATTAATAAAAAAAAGTGTACACGTTTTCACCGTTGTAATAGTCGTCTTGAAGACTAGCTGCTGTGACAAGACCATCATGACTAGTGGCCCGAGAGCATCATCATAAATGGTGCCATGTTTGATAGCATCAACCCTGACTCAGGTTCCGGTTTTTATCATCATTGGCAGCTGTGATCATCTAGGGGTTAGGACCCAGGACCAGCCGGTGACAAGGTGTCACACTTTGAACCGAAATTAAAAAGTCCTTTTAAGTCAGGTCAAAAATAAAAAAATGTTTTCTTTCTTTTCGTTTTTGTTTTTAAAATGACTGGGATACGTAGAAATCTAAAAAAATAACTTGTAGCGATAATGTATACATCCCACCAGAAAAAAGCAGTCTAGACACTAGCTGAAGAAAACGACACTTTCCTGTTAAGCTTGAAAAAATAAATAAATAAATAAATAAAAAATAAAATAAAAAAACTGCATCCCCCCAACAAAAATGCTATATTTTCAAATTTAAGTCAAACTTCATTCTGATTAGTTAAATTAAACACACACATCAAATCTAAATTTTTTTCTGTCTTCCCTCTCCATATTTAACTCTTTAAATAACAAACATATTGTTTTATACATCCAAATGTAAGTCATTTACACCACAATTATTATTCAGCATTGCCTGATGTTGAGGTGAAAATCTCGAAACAGAAATGTCTGTACTGCAATGTAAATTAAATGTTGGAGAACTCAGGATTCTAAACCTGTTAGTTCCCTTCACCTGGATATATTTCCCTGCAGAGAGAGAGAGAGAGAGAGAGAGAGAGAGAGAGGTAAGGCAATGTCACTTCAGTTCATTCTCTTTACTACTAGTTATAAAAGCTCTTGCCACATGTTTGCTCTTTAGCAGTGCCTTATGCTATTTTTTTGTAATTATATTGTTGAGAAGTGAAGAATATACAGATATCCTCTCTATTATAATAAAGACTATTGTGTATATAATAATAATTTTCTCAAATATTTTGATGCCATTTTCAGCTGCAGGGGTACACTCATTTGTGGAATAAAGATTTCAGATTTAACTGGGATAAGAATGATGATGATGAACTATATTTGGTAGCAATGCCTCTGATCAGGAGATATTAAGGAGCATGAATTCACGTCTTAATTCCCATGTTCCTCTTGACCCTGGGGTGGTAACCTCTGTTAGGGTCCCCAACTATGGGCAAATAGTGAACCCCAAAAGGAAACAAAACACACTGAAAGTTTTTATAGTAAAAATACCTGCAATATATTTGAAAAAAAAAAAAAAAAAAAAAATGCCAGCAGTACATTTGATTTGACAAAAATATGTAAATGAAACCTTACAAGGAATACATATTCTATTCATACAAACCTATCCTAAAAATTTTGTCAGCATTAAATAACCCACTGAGATTAATCTCTCTCTCTCTATATATATATATATATATATATAAAAGGCAATCTGTGAGTGTGTGTGACTGTTACCTATGCACGCCTACATTTTTTAAGCTACGCCATTCAAACTTTCTAGGGATACATATCTACAGGTAAGCTAGGTCAACACATACTTTTTGAGTTTAAGTTCAGCAAATTTTCTCTTTCGCACTTTTTGTCCAATGGAGCCGATTGTTTACATTTGCTTCGTAAAACAGCTAAGATCTAAGATGGTTGCTAAATTATGTCACAGAAATCAAATCAAATCCTTTATATTTAATTTTATTTTGATGTTTTAAAATTTCATTTAGTCAACAAAAAAATGAATATTTTCCCCCATAATTTTGAAACAAAAAATTAAAAAAAAAAAATAAAATAAAGCTTTTTTTTTGCTAAATATTTAATGCAGGAAATCAACTGTAATTTGTTTGGCATTAATGTCACTTTTTCCTCTAAAATTAAATGTCTACATTTTTAAATATTCTTCGAAAATGTCTGAACTGAGAGTGTAATAGTTTTCATATTTCTAATTTCAGTAAAACAAAATGAATAATTTTTATTTTTCTGTTAAATTCATTTAGTCAACAAAAAAATTTAAATATTTTCCCCTGTAATTTTGAAACAAAAATAAACACAATGTTGCTTACAATGTCACACAAAACATCAAATCACGTTTATGCAAAACAAAAGAAAATAAATTTTTTTATTGGAATTTTTTAACAATTTTTAACCCCCACCCTCTTAGAAGGAGATAAAAGTATGACCGGCACTAAAACTACACTTTATACTCCATTTGAATACTACAGCAACATGCATTCAATGCCTTATTCTTAAAATGGTTACTAACAGCCTCAGCTCTCTTTTCCAACTTTCAATAAATGATTTCCATCTACTCCTCTCATTGGCATCTTCTCCTACTCCTAAAATGTTCTGAGTTGCACGGGCAATGCTGGGCTATGATGCTAGTATTCCATAAAACAAACCAAATTTCAACAAATAAAAACAGTGACTTAATTGTTTAAAATTTGTTCAAAGCAAATTTAACTTATTTAGGTTTATTATCAAACGAACTATAGTAAAGATGACTTTATAGTAATTACCCCACACATTGTGCACTGTAGAAAAAAATAATGTAAATTGCATTTATTTTTAAATTCCATTTTACATTATGTTTCATAAATATAATGATCTAAATAAATAAATGACAAATTCTCTCTGTGCATTTGTGTCTCTCCATCCTCTAACTCAGGCCTGATATGGTGTATATAGACATAGGATACCATTTTGGAACCAGAATGATCCCAGAATTGGAAATCTGCCCTTCATCTGGTGCTTGAACACCAGCACTGGGATTTATGTTCAGATGAGGAAGGAACAGTTAAATAATTTTAAATTTTAAATAACTGTAAAAAATTAGTAATTTTAATAGTTTTTAATTTATATTGAATTTAAAATCAAAATAAAGAAAATAAATAAAAAAATTGGCTTCTAATTCAGTTTAAAATATCTCCAAAACTTTGTGAATTGAGGAAATTAATTTTACTTCTTTAAAATGACAAGGAATCAGAGTTAAAGTGAGAGGTTTTGAAGTTCTGCAGAGTTTGTTTGAAAATAAAATGAAATCCTGAACAGTTTCAAGAAGAACCAAAACTAAATTTAACCAGACAAAAGTCAGTAAGATTAAGCAAAGCCAAGACTACTCGTCTTTCCTCACTTCCCACAGATAAGAAAAAGATAATGTGTTTTAAAAGATAATATTTGTAAATTAATAAAATTTGTTTCTCATATTTAGTTAGAGTTAAACTAAAGCTTAATGATATAATAGTGAAATTGCCAAGAGGATTTTATAGATGTGGAATTAGTAAGGAAAATATTCAGTAATTAAATTAAGAACTAGAACGCTTCAGAAAATTAAAAAAGATGACTGTATATTTTTTATAAATACTGCAAGAAAAAAATAAAAAAATTAAAATAAAGTTAAAAATGTAAATTTAATCACCTGACAATCTGCTGAAATTCCTGCTTTAAGTTTGACATCTCTCTTGTCAAGTTGATCTGTAGAAATCACCATCCGATATCCCTCTTTTTCAAGAAATTTGCTCATCCAGTTGGCAGCCTCATTTCCACAGTCTTCTCCTCTTATTTCTGTACCCCAAACACTGGTTTTTTGTTGAAAAAAAATAAAAATAAAAAAAATAAAAAAATAGAAAAACTTTTTCATCTGTTTACAAAGAGAATACAAAAAAGTTTCTGTTTAATATATATATATATATATATATTAAACATAATAGACATTCATTGTCTTATATTTAACAGGATATGTTTAGAGAAAAAAAAAAATTATATATATATATATATATATATATATATATATATGCACACACAGTGGAACCTGTCATATGCAACCATCCTTACTGCCATCAAAGCTGGTCGCATATGACAGGTGGTCACTCACTAAATTCCCATAGTCATGACCTATTTACACCAGGAACTTATATTCCACTCATCAGAATGTACATATTAGAATTTTACCATGTAATCTCATAATAAATATATGAGATCACAAGAAAATGGCCTAACTTTAAAAAAATTTATTCAGCATAATTCATTTTAAAATTTAAAAAAAAAACATTTACGATGGTCAACAAGAGACCAAAATATTTATTCACAAAAACTATTAAGTGGACTTAAAAAAGTATATGATTTCAGTTTTTTTTTCTTAGAAGTGAGTGATAGCAAAAGAGAATCTGCAATAAAACATGGAAAAAAAAAAAAAAAAAACTGACAGTGATCATGAGTGGGGGTAGAGAAACTGAGAGATAGAGATAGATATACCCAGATAGAAATAGAGTAGATAGATACACAAAAAATAAAGGAAAGAAAGAGATAGACATTTGAGAAAGGGACATAACTGTGATTTTCTAAATCCCTGAAGTTATCCAAGTCAGGACAAACATTGATGAATACCTTGAACATGTCAAATGCAATTCATGTTCAACAAGTCATGTTTTGTACAACATGTCCTATTGTACAAAACAGCCACGATGTGAGGTGAACTCAGGCAATGTACATTTCAACAAGAAATAACAGTTTGATACAACACTACAATAACAAAACAATGAGGAAGTGTTCCTGTCTTAGATCAAAATGAAATAGATTACTCATTTAGTTTCTTCTAATTTAGAAGTTGCAGTGTACTACCAAAATGGATTTTTTTAAAGCAGTTGCTTGATCAGTGATTTTCACTCGTTGATGATTGCTGGTCATGTTCTGGAGGTGGTTGTTCACTAAGGGTCGATTAACATTAGCAAATTGCCCATGCATAGAAAAACGGTTGTTAACAACAGGTGATCGATGACAAAGAGGGTCGCATACAGCTGGTTCCACTGTATATATAGTGACAAATTAATAAGTATACATATGAAGAGGGTGTACATATGTATCGTATTATTATTCAGGTGTTAATAAAATAGTACTCAATGTATGAACAGAGTTGTATTATATATATATATATATATATATATATATATATATATATATATTAATAAATATACATAATATTCTACATCTATGGCACGACTTGGAGTTTCATGTGTTATGCAATCATCAGGTGCATATTTCAAAATGACAGTTTAATAAATTTGAATTTAAGTTCACTCAATGTTCATGGGAATTAAATCTTATAAAGTTAAGTTACTGCTTTTTTTAATAACAAGATTAAAAATTTACTATTCTATGGTGACATGTGGATAAAAATTTCAAATGAAAATTAAAATAAAAAATAATAAAAATGCAGGGAGAAGAAATAAAAGGGGCATAAATCATGAGTCTTAAAAATTCAAATATTACATGTATATAAAAAATGTAGAGAAAATTAAAGTTTTAAATAAAAATAAGATAAAAGAAAAATGAAAAGAAAAATTAAGAGGTAAAATTTAGAATTAAGAATTAAAAATGTGCAAAAATAAAAAGGGTTTAATTCATTAATTATTAAAAGTAATAATTAACACTAATTAAAAATTAAAAGTAATAATTAACACTAATTATTAAAAGTAATAATTAACACTAATTATTAAAAGTAATAATTAACACTGAATTATTAAAAGTAATAATTAACACTGATTATTAAAAGTAATAATTAACACTGATTATTAAAAGTAATAATTAACACTGATTATTAAAAGTAATAATTAACACTGATTATTAAAAGTAATAATTAACACTGATTATTAAAAGTAATAATTATAATTATTAAAAGTAATAATTAACACTAATTATTAAAAGTAATAATTAACACTAATTATTAAAAGTAATATTGCAGGAGAAAGAAAGAAATAGGTAAACATAAAGAAGGATCTATATCAATCTAAGAATTTAAATATAATTTAATTTTACAGACTTATATAAGTCCATAAAAAAAACAAACATATATATATTTTTTTTTACAAACGACCAATGTGAATCTAACACACTTGCCCTATCATCAACACTGTTCCAATTCTGGCTATGATAATTTTTTCATCATTTCACCCCAAGCAAAGCAATAAAGCTACTAAGATGCAAGGGATTATCGAGTGTTAGAGAATGAGAAAAAACCTAGCACAAACACTATTAAGGAGAGAAAGAACCATAAGAATTTAGACAAGATAATGATTGACATTTTGCTGGAAAGCTTTTTGCCTGAAGAAAGTTCCACACACAAGAAGTGTAACCATTTCATCCAAGCAAAGCAATAAAGCCACTAAGATGCAAGAGGTTACCGAGTGTTGGAGAAGATGAGGAGGAAAAAAAAAAACATCAAGGAAAGAAAGCAATAAAGACAAAAGATAATGATTAACACTGATTTTCAAATATTTAAATTCTAAGTTGACTGGGAGGCTAGAAGCTGGAGGAGAGATCCACAAGCAATAAGTGCAAAAGAAAGAGCTTATATCTAGCTATTTCAACTGTAAAATGATGAGACCTTGCTGCCAATCTAGTACCATGCTTAAATTCATAAAGTCAAAATATCATAGAGGAAAGGTCATCAGAATAATTACCATGAAAATATTTCTAGAAAGACACAGGGAAGCTATGTTATGGTGGTGAAAAAAATGACTAAATTTGAGATCAAATTCTTCTTTGCATTTTATAAAAAAAAATCTCTAAATATATAGCAGGGACACTATTGCTTTTGATATATTTACAGGATTTCAATATGTACATCTTTACAAAACCTATACTGCTTGCTTCCATTTGGTAATAAATACCAGCTAATACACAATAAAAACTAAACAGAATTCAATAAGAAACCAAGGCTACTCGTTCTTTCCCACTTCCCAATGATAACAGAGACCCTGTATACTTGAAGAACAGAAAACATGTTGATAAAGAAATCTGGCTGGTCACTGAAATAACATTTAAAAATCACACTGAAAAAAACAAACAAAAAAAAAAAAACACAACATCTGGTTTGAATCAGCCACTCAGAAGGAAAGTGTCCCTGCAAAAATAAAAGATAAAAGATTAGCCTGACAGGTTCATTCATTTTAATTTCTATGATGTTTATATCTGACATTAATTTGGATTTCTTTGGATACAAATGATAAAGAAAAATGAATTACTAGCCCTGGTGTGATCTTCCCAGCAGCTGACTGAATGGTTTAATTGATTGAGAAACAACCAGCATGATACAAATGATAAAGAAACATTAATGACTGAAAATCCCTTTTGATTTCTGCCTACACATTTTGAATTCGTCATAGGATGGTGTATTGACCCTTGGAGTAGGCTGAGGTTAGGCATCAAGAAAGTGAGAAAAGGAAGAGAGAGGGAGAGATTAGCACCACCTATATGGAGTAATGTTGTAAAATGAGACATGAAGGGGGGTTTGGGATAAGGAGTGGCAGGATTCCTATGATCACTCTAAAAAGGGGATTGGACACCCCAAATTTGGAAAACCACTGGAGTAAGTATATTTTGAGAATATGGAAGTTTAGAGAAAAGTTGATGCTAATGATGGAAAACAAATGAACACAGACCCAGGAAAACCTTACAGTTTTGTTACTGGATTCCTAACCATTTGCTGAAACCTCTTGACCAAGACCTTGTGCTGTCCTCAAAAAACAGAACTTAAAAATTCAAGTTACCTCCTAACACAAGCTACAGATGCCAAAAGGAGATCCCATGGTCATTTTAACCTGAATTAATTCTTCATTCCAAAGAGTTCTTTATTGTGTAACTCTCAGATGTCAAGCCACCTTCACCAGCAATCTTCTCACCCTCTAAGATTAAAGACAACTTGGCAGAGGTGTGAATGGTTGTGAACAGACAAAAGCCAGCTAAGTCTAGTGGAACCATACCCATCATCATTACTAGTGACAAACAAGCCATGTGTTAATGAGTGAGAAGTCAGCTAAACAGTCATCATTGTAGCCTGAAGCAACTTCAAAACCAACACAGGGATGTTGGCTACATTGTTATTTTGTTGACAAGGATCAACATGGGTTACATTATAAATTAACACTTAGTACTATTTCCAAAACGTGCATATTTTTGTTATATTGTGATTTGGAGGTGTTGGTTTGCATAGTTTTTTTCTACATAGTATCCCACAAAAGAAAAAAAAGAAAAATTGCTGCATCCTTGAGAAATTACCACAAGGTCTTTATTGTCACTTATCTTCAGTAAATATCAATGTCATAATTTTTACAAAATAAGACAGTACAGCCAGGCAACAATACTAAAACAATGCAGCAGTTAAAGTGTTGATGTACTTGTAAAATCAAAATTACCCAAGTTTGCTCTTCCAGGATTTTATAAAGTTAATTCTATTTCAACTGATCATAGAGTGTATTTTTCATAAACTTGTAAAATCCACATTTTTGAAGATGTCATGCATCAAAGTGAAAATTTTGACCTGTTTACTTAAATCCTACCCATAATATCAGTGGTTATATAAACAAATACAAGAATAACTTACCTGCAATTTAGTATTTCTGGTGAAACAACAGATTTGGGTGTTTTTGGTAAATAAAGAGGTTGCATTCCAGGAGCAGTCAGTTCTAAATATTTCTCATCATCAATATTTGGTTGGATGAGAGCCATTTTTGGCTCTTGTCTTTGAGAAAGAAAGGCATTATTTGGCCGAATCACCATCCACTTTCTATCAAATAAATATAAATAAAAAAAAAAGAAAGCATAAAATAATAAAAATATTTTTTTCAAATATAAAATCAATAAAAAAAAATCAATATCTTTAAATAATTTCTTAATGGTCAATAACTTAAATAGCTTCACTAAGTGGAGACATGTTGAAATTAACATTTTATCAAGTTGCTACACCACATCCTTTCATTAAGTTTGCATGAATTTTCAAGACTGTGATAAACTAGAAGATGCTCTACAGTTTGTGATTGCCCACATTAGCAGTTGGGATCATCATCATTGGTACCATATCCTCATTTCTGAAGTTTGGCTCTATAGTGACCAACAGCTGTCTGGAAGCAATTTGGGCAAGACCAGATGGGACAGGCATCACTGGAGCTAATGGGAAGGAATTGTTTGAGAGGGTATGTGTTCCACATTAACAATGTGGCTGGACCATAGGGACAGACATTGACTAGGAGCTCTGTTGCTCAATGGTTTGACTGAATGTAGAAATTAGTGTCTTGACTTGAGTCTCTTTCATTGGTTCACAGCCATGGGGTGGATGACGAGGGATGGTTTCCTGCTTCAATTTCAAGTGGAGTGTCTTAATGTGAGAGGAGAAAGTAGACATTATCTAGTTTGATTTTGCTTGAGACACCCAGTGATTGACCTGCAAGAGGTTTTTAAGGCAGAGTTAATTTTCTTTGCATGTGATGAACTGCTCCAAACTGGTTAGGTATATTCTGATGTAGAGTAGCAAAAGGCTAGGGTTGTGGTGCGGATTGTACTGGCAAGGGAAGCCCATTTGGTGTTATCCAGCTTCTTTAGGAGATTGTTTCTTTATCTGATCTTGGCTTTAGTCTTTGCAGTAGGGTCCTTATATGTAAAGGACCAGTCCAGAGTGACCCCAAAGGAGACAGGCTTGGAAGGCGTGCTCTAAAAGTTTTCCATAGTAGTTGATCTTGAGCTGGAAGTTAGCTCCCCCGTTCCATTGGTGGAAAGCACTGATTTGAGTCTTGTCAGGGTTGACTTGAAAGTAGTTGACACCATAATGTGGGACAAGTGGGATGTGTATTGTGGCACAGTGGATATCAGCTCAGAATGAGAAATCAGAGAGCAGAGTTCAAATTTCAGTTGAATTCGTTGTATTACATTTGCAGATACCCTTGGGAAAGGTATTAAATTGTTTCCTCCCTCCAGCTATGGGTTAAATAACAGGACATATTAGATATTATAAAAAACTTTTCCTATCAAATCCAAGTTCTTGTGCCAAACATGAGAACTTAGTTTACTTGGAATAGCAAATTATAATAGGTGCAAAATAAAAATACAAGGCAAAAGTCAACCAATGTATAAAATGTTAAAAGGTAAAACAAATTTAATGCACAATTATGAAAAAGGTGCAAATACAAAGTTTGCAAAAAAAAAAAAAGAAAAAAATACTAATTCCTTTTGTGCCCCTAGGCAAGATAACAATTTCAGATAAAACAATTACCATAGAAAAAAATTTAATTTGGGAAAGACAACAGTTTTGAAAAAAAGAGAAAACTATTCAAGAAGGTAATAAAATCAAAAGGTGCAACCAATTTTGAAAAAAAAAAAAAAAAAAAAAAAAAAATACAAACAAACAAACAAACAGACGCCACCTACTTTTACTTGCCCTGTAAGCATCTCTGGAACATAATTTTTGAAAAGTTCCTTTTAAAATTACACTGTGCTTTAAAAGTTTTTAAAAATTCTTTTTGTTTTGGCTGTCTAACTAGCAGAGTACAGAAAACTTCACAGGGAGATAAGGAACAAATGCAGACAAGCCAAAGAGGAATGGCTCAACAACAAATGTGCAGAAGTAGAGAGACTGAGCAGGAACAACAAAGCAGAGATGCATAAAGAGATAAGAGAACTAACAGGACAAAAAAACCTGCTCCTCAACAGGATGCATAAAATCCAAGGAAGGGACAATCATATTAGAGAAAGAGGAAATACTCCAGTGATGGGAAGAATATATAAAGGATTTCTTTTGCGACAAGAGAGAACAACTGAGAATACACAAGGAGATGGATGGACCGGAAATACTAAAATCCGAAGTGGAAGCTGCAATGGCCAAAATGAACAGAAACAAAGCACCTGGTCCAGATGGCATAGTGAGAGAGCTGCTGACAGCCTTAGAAGAATATGGCATAGAAAAGATTACCGACATAATAGACAAAATTTATAGCAGCGGAATAATACCAGACGACCTATGCAAGTCGATATTTATAGCGCTGCTGAAGAAACCTGGTGCAAACAAGTGCGAACTACACAGAACTATCAGCTTAATGAGTCACATGACAAAACTGATTGTCAGAATCCTGATGAATAGAGCGAGAAGCAGAATCAGGCCAGAGATAGGGCAGGAACAGTGCAGGGTCGTCAAAGACACTGGAACAAGGAACGCCATATTCATGATTAGGATGCTCTCTGAAAGGGCTTTACAAATGTAGAAAGACTTGTACCTATGCTTCATTGACTACGCGAAAGCATTCGACAAAATGCGACACAAAGAATTGATGGAGATGCTAGGCAGCCTCGACATTTTCGGGAAAGACATAAGAATAATCAAGAATCTCTACTGGTAGCAAACGGCCTGCATACGGACAGGTAATGACCTCAGTAGATACACAAAGATAGAAAAAGGCGTAAGACAAGGATGTGTCTTTTCACCGGATTTGTTCAACCTATACAGCAAGAATATTTTGAGGACCCTAAATGACACGCCAGGATTTGTTATTGGAGGCTACAACCTGAACAACATAAGATATGCAGACAATACAGTGCTAATTGCAGACACGGAAAGGAAACTACAAGACCTCATACAGAAAGTAACAAGAAGGAACTACAAATAAACTTTAAGAAAACTGAGTGCATGGTCATCAGCAAAAGATACAACCCAAAATGCCAAATACAGGTGGGGGATAACAGAATCAAACAAGTACAAGAATTTAAGTACCTAGGAAGTGTTCTAACAGAAGATGGAAAGTGCGACACGGAGATCCGAAGGCGAATTGACATGGCAAAGGACACGTTCCGGAAGATGAGTAAAATACTAACACACAGGAAAATCTCAGTAGAAACGAAGAAAAGAGTGCTAGACTGCTATGTGATGTCAGTTCTTCAATACGGCAGTGAATGCTGGACAATATCATGGAAAATGAGGACAAAACTGGAAGTGGCCGAGATGTGGTTCTACAGAAGGATGCTACGGATATCGTGGACTGAGCATACAAGCAACGACGAGGTGTTAGAAAGAATGGTAACAAAAAGGAAATTGATGCTGAGCATCAGGAAGAGACAACTGAAGTTCCTGGGACATGCAATGAGGAAGGAGAGCCCAGAGAACCTGATACTGACTGGTCAGATAGAAGGAAGGAGAGACAGAGGAAGGCAGCGGATAACATATTTGCAGGGCCTGATCAGGTGGATGACGGAACAGGGGTTGCCAGGAGCAACAGGAGCAAACATACTAAGAGCCACAAGGGATAGGGAGACGTGGAGAGCCATGATCGCCTACGTCCTGAAGGGACAGGGCACATAGAAGAAGAACTAGATGAAAATTTTCACTTGAACTTCTAAATTCTTTAGTTTCTCTGCAGCTGGCTGGTAGCTGGTGCCTTCTTGATTCTCTTGATGTCAAAAGCCTTCTTGCTCTTTGATTTGCCTTTTCTCCTTACTATCAAAAAGTCTTCTCCTTCTCCACAGATCTGAAATCTTATTTATTCAGAAATTTAAGCTGAGAGAAGACTCCATTCAAGTTTTCACAAGGACTAAGGATCACGGTTCTCATTGGCCACAAAATATGAAAAACAATTTCGCATAAACTTGAAATGGATCCTTCACAATTTTGGCTATTTTCAACTGCTGAGCCAAAAAAGTTATAAAAATTTACAGTTTACTCTCGCATCGATAAAAAATCTACTGAGGTTGACAAAGCAACCTTCGTTGCCGAGCTTGAAATCATACTTCTCTCAAAAGAACATATGTTAAAAAAGAAATTAATAAAACTAGACAAACATTTATACAAGGCTAACATTTTTAAAATAGTAAAATAAAATTTTTTATAATATTGGATTATTTATTTGCATATTAGAATGGTTGGCAAAATGCCAATTGATTTGAATTTTATAAAATGAATAAATTAGGATTTCCTTGTAGTTGGCTCACATTTTGATAATTTAAAAATTTTAATAAATTTATAAATAAACATTTGTTTTCCTATTTACTTCTTAAACTAGTAAATTATAAATATTGCATTTGCTTTAATCATATTAATTTTTAGGACATTGTAAATATAAAATTATTCTTGTAAATAAACAATGTAAAATAGTGTTTAATATTTTTGTTGCAAATTCTCAACAAAAACAATGTACAAATTCACTTTCATCATATGTTTAGGTTTCATTTCAATTCTAAAACAATGAACAACCAAAGATGGAAGGAAGTTGGAAAAGAAGTATTATGGGAAAAAAAATCTCCCTTTTTTTTTAACACAATGTCTTATTGTGGGCATATTTGTCAATGTTTGCCAAAATTAGAATGTAATAACACTGTTTTTCAAAGAAACAACCAAAATGAAGTCAGACAGTTCTGATGTACTGTGGTCGGCTGAAAAGTTCATGAGCTGACCAAGATACTCTCATGGAATGTAACTAAATGAGGCTTATTTTTCAACAGTTCCCTGTGCATTAATTTATTTTGTTCACTAGGGTAGATTCTTCCAGTATCAGTTATGTCTCTTTAACTTAACTCTCAGTTTTTGTTCACCTTTGCTCTATCCAGGTATTGAACTCACAACTATGTGACAAGCCACTGGATCCAACTAATGCTTTTATCTTCTGGGGACACATGGCCCAGTGGATAAAAGCATTGAAACTAGAATCTACCTCAGTGAAAATAAAGGGTTCAGTTTGAAATTACAATTGCCTATAGCAATAAAGATGAGGACAATAGTTCAAACAATGTAAATAATATACCTCATCTCAGAAATATGGACAAATATTGAAATAAACCCTAATGTTCACACAATTACATACTCATATACATACCATACTAAAACATCTCCAAACATTATTTTCTATCCAATATAATAGACAATATTTACAAACATGCCAAAAAATATTTCACAATAAATCATACACCATTTAAATCAGTGTCTATTGGTTAGAAATTAATATCACTACGTGAAATATTTGACCAGAGAAAAATAAAACGTTATTTTTCTTGAGCCTGCTTTCAGGAAAAACATTTATCAAAATTAACAGATTTTGACTTTCAGCAGAAGAGATGCTACTATGTCCAAGTTGTTTAAACAAGGTGTGGCTACATAGCTTTTCCCCCCCACCCAGCATGTACTGAAAGAAAAAAGGTGTCAATGACTTCAAACAAACCACCAACAACTCAGGTCATTTGATGATCAAAGTTTTTTCTAAACTATAGATTTCTGTGGATCAATCATCCAAGGACTAACTCAACTAAAAATTATCTTTCACTCCATTTTTACTCTTTAATTCATATACAGGGTGACCCCAAAAAAATCAGAACCTACAAATTTTTTAATAAAACTGTTAATCACTGGGAGGACACAGAGAGATTGAGATGAACAGTGGTTCCACCAAGACGGGCCACTCACCACACATCAAATTACTCCCTTGCCTGGATGATTTCAAGAGAGACTGATCAGCATGATTTATGATGTTCAGCGAGTACCACACTCATCCCAGATTTTATTTGTTGAGGTATCTCAAGTATAATGTGTATCAGAACAACCCACAAACAAATAGTGAACTGAAGGCAGCAATCACAGAAAAAAAAAAAAAAAAAATCAGGGAAATCCCTAGAGGAATGTGTGCAAGTAATTGACAATTTTGTAAGACATTTGCAAGTTTGCCTCTAACACCACGAATCCCATTTGGAGCATATTTTGGAAGGATCATGACTATTATGCAAAGTGACCAATTTAACTAAAACTAAAAAGTGTATATCCACCACGTTTCTTGAAAAATCATCTATTGAACAGGTGAAGAGGCTCATCCCTTGTTTCCTGTTTAGGATGCGGTTTCTGGTTTTCTCTTTTCCAATCTTTTTACCCTTACGTAGCCCCCTGTGCATCAGTGGCGTTATCACCTTGCTTGGGGTGATATGATTAAAAAAAAAAAAAAAATAACTAGACCTTTGTTAGGATTTATTACAATATTTATGGGTTCTATGTTTTTTTGGTGGGGGTTATGCTGTATATATCTTTTTAAATACAAATGATTTATTTGACAGACATAACCAGGACTGGTTTTTTATTCTATTTAGAATTCAGACATTTGGATTTTAATATAAAAAACCTGGATGACAGAATGTCCTACATTTTCTCCAGTTATGGATTAAATAAGTTCTAACCTTGGGTAGCCCACAGTCTAAGAGAAGAAAAACTGAATTCCAAGCTACAGAGAAAGAAATGGGGAACCACACAACTATATTTACCCAGGAATGTATAATAATTCGCAGATATAGAAAAGAATTTATGGAGAACCGCGACCAACTTCGTCCTAAATGGACATGATATTAAAAAAAAAAATGCCACAAATTATCTGTAATTTAAATTTAATCCATAGTAACCCCCAACTAAATCTATTCTTTTGTTTGATTATGCATATACATTGTTTTCCATGAAATGCAAAATAATAAATAAATATACACAGAAAATACGCAGATTTACTTCTTAACTAATGGGGGAAAAAAACAGTAAAAAGACGTTAATAAACTTTAAACTGGAGCCAAATTTAATTAGAAGTTATTACTTGCGATGAGAATATGTTTAAAGTTTATTATTATTTACTTTTAAATTCTTCAGTCATTACCACAGAAAACAACAAGGACAGCTGAAAATTATGGCAATATAAAAAAAATTATCTGTACACAAATTTCCCCTAAAGGGAGATGTATGTTATTCTTATGTGTTTGTAGTGAGGCTGGCTATGCTTGCGAATAGCCTTGTGCCAAACATAACCGAGCCCACTGACATCAAAAGATATCATGTATTGTACAAACATTGAACAAGAGGATAAAAGGGTCTCATTTGTAATAAGTGTAAATTTATTTATCGAGAAGAATTGACATCATTTTTGTTCTGTTGTTTTAAAAATAATATTTATGTTTGAAAGTCCGCATAAATTTTCTTTGTGTGTTTTTAGAGTTCTTTTTCATAGATGTTTGATTGATGAGAAATGGATTTGAGAGAAAGACGTGTGTGTGTGTGTGTGTGTGTGTGTGTGACAGTAGTAAGCAAAAAGCTACGTCCTGAATGAGAAACAGGACGGAAGCGACTCCTTTGATCTTTCTTTTGTAGCCGACAGTAAATGAGTTGTGTGTCACTTGGACTAGGCGTTCAGTCAGACAACTTGTAGCTATCTGACGGGAAAGCGAAAAATCACGCTACGTTCTTTTTTCCAAAAATATAATCGGATCAACTTCTAGATTTTTGAATCCTGATTGGTTAATAAATGAGAAATTGTATTCAATTTGTTTTCAAAGACGTCTGCACATGGTAAAATTTGGTAAGCCAACGGTCTTATGAAAAGAGCTTTGATGAATGAATGAATGAATGAATGAATGAATGAATATGTTTTTTCAATTGGCTCGTGAAAAGGTCTAGGTGTGTGTGAGCTTGGACTTTGTGTGCAATCAGATTTTATGAATCCGATATGTTTTATGAATCGGACCTAAAACCCTCGGAAATCTAATTTTTAGTTACCATTCAAACCATTCAGCCATCTGTACGAGGGGGGAAGGCACTGGAAAACAAAAAAAGAGTAGTTTTACAACGGTTTTGAAGGCCAGATTTGTTCAAAATAAAGGCACAACATAGGAAAAGCATCCACAAAATTTTCAGAATGGCTAATGACTATGTTTAAATCATAGGCAAATATATAGGCAGATCATGAATCAATAACATAACCCGATACTCATTGTACTTCGGAAGGAGGGAAAGGAGTGTGGCTTTCTCAACATTAAAACCTGCTCATGCGACAACAAAAATGTTTATTTGGTTTTGTTTCTTGTACATAGATATTATTTATTGTAGTAAACATTGGATTTAGATTTTCAAGTTATTTTATTCCCCAAAGACAAATTGTACATATAAAGACTAATTAAGACTTCATAGAGACACTTAGGTATTATAATGAGTGGAGTAAGAATGTTAAATAAGAAGAATCTTTTGTTTTGGTGTAAGTTTATTTTGGTCAGTAGTTGTGGCTGGCTAAGTTAACGACAAGACAGATTGAAGACCAGTCTTACACCATCCCCTTTTGACCTTGTGCCACATTTCTTGTAAACAAGAATATTGTTTTAAAGTTTACTAATTTAATCTCAAGAGACTGTGGGATAGGAAATTAAGAATTAAAATCAACTTCTTAACTTTTACAAAACGTCACAATGACGTGTGAAATCCTGTTTTTTTTTTTTTTTTTTTTCCCCCAAATAGAAAAAGGATTGACCATGTCCTTAAAGAAAAAGTCGAAATCAGATTTCGCGAGTTGATGTCAAATTGATATTCTGACTAATGGAAGCGATTTTGCAAGCCCATAAAGACTTAGCGATCCAGTGCGAAAAATCTAAATACTATAAAAGACTCCGGTCAGCGTTAGTCAGACAGTCACATGGGAGCAGCAGCGACGTCAAGCTAAAATGTAACAAGGCAGAAACTTCAAGTCCACCCGGACGGTCGTTCCCTTCTCCTTTCTCGTGTGTTGATTCCTTTTACTTCTCCATTCAAAGACATTTCTATTAAACAAACGCTCATACATACATACACACACAGGCCATGTAATGTAACAACAATCGCCCACTTCTTTCGCCATGCGGTGCTAACTAGAATGCTGTTAACAGAATCTATTTCACCCAGTTTAATAATCAGATGAAAGTGAGTCGGCGTCAGAGTTACAAGAAAAAAATCAGAGACTACGCTGCACCATGTCCATTTCTCGTATTTCTTTTCTTTTTTTTTTTATTCTTTCAAATTTTGAAATAATATTTTCACACAAGAAGAAACGATGAACCTTTTCTGTTAATTCACCCCAATCGCAAATGTTTATTCATACCAAGAAATTATGAATTTTAAATCAAACTGTTTGCTTTTTTACCCATATTTGAATAGACCCGCAAGAAGCCAATGACCTTAATTTCCGTTTACTAAATCTTTTAATTCCCCACGCACACTAATAATGTAACGTTACTTATCGCAAATATTAATTCACACTAAGAAATTATTTTCAAAGTTTGTATGATTATATAATTAAATTTTTGGCACTCTTTTGAACTTTTGGCGGACCTGTACGACATTACCACCACCTGTAAATATGTCGATTATCATTTTTTAAAAACTTTTTTAAGTGCAATATCAACGATTTAATTTTAGACCGTAAACTTTCCGATTAGAAAAAAAAATTTGGAAAAAAAATTCATTAAGATTTTTAGGGGGTGCTCAGTTTTTCATACAACCTCATAATCGAGTCTCCATTCTGGAAACAGTCGCGTTGGTGTCGCTTTGAGACCATGTATAGAGAAGCTTACAATTTGAAGATCGGTAAAAAAACCATGGAAAATTTTTAGTTATCCCTACTTCATATCAATGGAAAAATAAGTTATTTTAAACATTAAAAAAAAGATTTTGGACAGAATCTTTGAAATAATTCCTATTCTAAAAAAAAAATTGAATAAAAACATATATCCGGAATGTTTTTTTCATTAATTTCCTACAAGTTTTGAAAAAAAAAAAAAAAAAAAAATGGGCAACAACTCCAAGCGAGTGTTTCCAAAATGGAGGATCGATTTACTATAACGTTGTATGAAAAACTGAGCACCTCATAAAAATCTTTAAATAATGAGTTCTTTCCAAATTTTCCTTGAAAATCAGAAACTTTATGTACTAATCGATAAGAATGCACTATGATAATCAACAAATGTACAGGTGGTGGTAATGTCGTACAGGTCCACCGAACTTTTATATCAACTTCAAACCCAAGAATAAAAAAAAATTACCAAAAATCAGGGAGTTATTCACATTTCATAAGTACGGATGATATTCGAGATAATTACAAAGAATTTTTTACAATTAAAAAAAAAATTAGAAAAATTGGTTTCTTTATCGGGGTGAGCGCAAACGTAGACGCCACATTTAGAAAAAGCGCACCAGTCATCCACATTTAGGGCGATTGCAAAGGTCAACGCAACCGGAGTGCAATGGAATGACCTCAGTCTGAGAGAATTTGGTGTAGTAAATATATTGTTTTTAATTTTATTTTGGGGTGAATTAGCAAACAGAAAAGATCCGAAACAACCAAGCTGTTCCTGACTTGACAGTACTTTAACACTGGTAAATTATTTTCACGTGAACATTCTATATATATATATATATATATATATATATATATATAGAGAGAGAGAGAGAGAGAGAGAGAGAGAGACAGACAGACAGACAGACAGACACGCACACACTATCTCTAATTAAAATTAAGAATGCGGACACAAAAATGCAAGTAATTCGAGTATTCTCTAACGCGAAAAAGAAAGGACACGCAAGAAGGCAATGACCTTAATTTCAACGAATCTAGGAGAGATTGGCAGAAGTGGCAACAGCCGGAGATTATTTAAACAACATTTGAAGGTTAAATTCTTAGAAAAAGGTTATCACTTTTTTTGTTTTGTTATTCACATTAGCCAATGAAAAACATTGTTCTTTCACTGAATTATTATGAAAGAACTAAAATCCTCATTACATTTTTATTAAGACTAAAAAAGCCCAGTTAAATTGGTGGACAGATGAGAAAAGTAATATTTTTCCCAGAAATGTTGGCCAAGAAAATAACAATTCATTTGACACTTTTCCTCAAAGTCCAAATTTTGAGTGATTTGATTTGCATTTGAGAGTTTATTTAGTAACTAAATTTTGTAAGAAAATAAGTGAGTTCAAGCTTTTAAGTTAGAGTTTAACTAAAAGAAGATTGTATTTATTTAAAATAAATAAAATACAGAGTTATAGGGCCAGTGCAAAGGGTTTGTAACCCCATCCCCGAATCAATGATACAAGGCACCCCACTTCATGTCAGTTTTCATAGAGTCTCAGTATTCATAATAAAAAGCATTTCTAAAAAAAAAATTATTAATAATTAGACTAAGTGACTAGTAGAGAGATTCCATCTTTTAATTTTTTGCGGTAATTTTTAACATCAATTTTATTTTATTTTTTTTTTGAGAAAGTTGATTACAGAAAAAATAATTATTTTTTATTTCTACCAAATCCAAGCTCTTACACAAAAATTAGTAGGAATAGTAAGATAAATTATAAAAAACGCAAGACAGCCACTGCGTAAAATTTTAAATTAAAAAAAACATTTATTTTCACTACTACAGTTTACAGTTACAGGGAAAAAAGATTTTTTTTTCTTTTGTGCGCCTCAAGGCAGGATAACAATTTATTTCACTGGTAAAGGATCGACAGTGAAAAACTGGGAAAAACCTACAACTCGGGAAAAGACAAAAAGGTTTTTAAAAATGTCGAAAAAAGACAAAACAAAAGAGTAATAAAAAAAAACAAAAATGGTTCAATCACCTTTGATTAAAAAAAAACAAAAACGAAATACTTGAAAATTACGTCATGGGCATCTCTGAGACACAGTAATTTACATAGTTTGTTCTTGAGAACATTTCTCAGAAATCCTTTCGTTTTAGGGTGTTCAATCTCAGGAGAACTTCACTGGAACTTCTAATTTCTCTCATTGGCTGGCTGGTAACAGAGCCTTTTGATGTTCTCGTGATGTTAATGCTTTCTTTGATATTGACCTGTCTTCTTCCCTTGTTAAAAGATATTATCTTCGTATATACTACTATGAGTCTGATTTATTCAAAAAATTTGAGACCACGTCTTTTATGGGTCAATATATACACGAAAAAATAATTTACATAAACTGGATACTTCAAATTTTGGCGAAAAAGATATACATTTGTAACAAATTTTACACAAACCCAAATAATACACCTGTGCATTCCATTAAAAGCATTTTTAAAAATAAGATTTTTATAAATAGTTTTAAAGAAGTAGTGTTTTTTCGTGATTTAGCAGCAGCAAAACAAATTTACGGATTTGACCTGAAAAAAGTTCATCCTGTAAAAAGTCAGCTGTATGTACTTTTGTAACGTATAAAAAACAATACGAAAAAGCAAATGTTGATGTCGGGAGGCAGTGCGCTATTTTACAGTTATTTATTTGAAAAAATATTATTATGCAAATAAAAAAAAATCGTTAATTAGATACGATTTTTGCTTCTCGCAGTTTACATCTGCGAAACGGCAATAAAAATAAAATTGAAATCATCAATGACCGATCAGCAACACTCACATCACATGTTACTCAGCACAAAGTTTGTGTAGGATCCAAAAGAAATTATGTTAAGTTTTATAAGAAAAGAAAGTCCTCTGGACTGGAGCCATATTCGAACTCTTCCAAAGCCTAGGAAAAACGGGGACATCTACTGAACCACGCGTATCCAAAACGATCAAAGTCTTCATGACATTTTTTCTTTTTTTGGTTAACTTAATTCAACTTTCCTTTATGCAGGTTCCTTCAGAATAACTTTTTTTTTGTGAATCTGAATAAAAGAAATAAGCGTTGAAATTTCTTTGTTTATTTATTCAGATTCAACAACGAATATTTTGTTAAAAATTTAACGAAACAAAAAAAAGTAAAACATTCGTTGTTATTCGAATCATTAACTTGTTTTTTTTTTTATCCAACGGTTCATCATTAAAAAAAAAAGTTATCACGCGTGCCTAACCTTCAAAAAATGAAAGCCACACAAAAAGACATTTTTCTCAATCTGAATAAATTTGAAAAGTGCTAACGAAAAATGTTAACGGCTGTCTCCCTCTAACAAGTCAGTAAGTCTATGAAGTTGGTCCACTCCAAAGACTTTAAAAAAAAAAAAAAAGAAAAAAAAGTGAAATAGCTTACTTAGTGAAAAAAAAAATAAATAAATAAATAAATAAAATAAAATAAATTTAGATTGACTACGACTCAGTCATGGTTAATAACAGTAACACTTTTTTGTTTTGTTTAATACGACTCTAATTAGTGAGCCAAGGTTCATGTCTGTGGAGAAGAAGCTATAATTAAGTTTTGTTTTTCTTTGAGAAAATAATTGTCTTATAGGGGACTGGATGGGGGCCTTTCTTATGTTGCTTGTGGGTGTTCGCTACTTATTCCGAGTATTTTTTCAGTCCAAGCACCGCGCTTTAAAAACAAGTAACAAACATTCAACAATATTAACAACCTCGATTAGAATTCGAACGTTAAATTTTTAAGTTGTAACCAACTTCGCCAATTTACGTCATTCCCTTTGGGCACCTCGATGGTGTAACGGTTAGCAAGCTTGTCTCGCTAGGGAATCATTACAATTGAGTTTGATCCTCACTGGGTGCCCATACTTTCGGTCTTATGCCATGCCACATCTAAGCTGAGCTTAAAATCATATTGTTATCTTAAAAAAAAATGGGGCACTTGCTGTGTTTATCTTAAAAGGGCACTGGGAGAAAGCAACTTCGTAACGCTTATCTTTTTTGCAAGCATAGAACACGTGTGTGTATGCGTGTGTTTGAAATTGTTCTTATGTTCGACAAGCTGTGGACTTGCTGATAATGAATCAGTAAGTCCACAGCATGTTGAATCTAGTGTGTTCAGTACGCTTCGGCTTAAAAATAGGTAAACTTAAATTTAATGATTTATTGCAGTAACTCCACAATTTTTTTTCCTTCCGTGATGACAAAATTACATTTTACTGTAAAATGTAATTTTGTCATCACGAAAGGAAAAAAATTGTGGAGTTTGTTTTTTTTTTAGTTTTTTTTTTTTATCTCAAACAAATGTTCCGAAAAGTTATAGGCCCGACCAAGAATCCCTTAAAAAGGTCTGATTATTTGTTGGTTAGAGTTTTAAAAAGCTGTATTAACCGAAAACTTTCTAGCATCCATATCGTAAGATAAAAAATGTTGATGGATGGATGTTTAGTTTTTTTACACAAAAAAAACTAAACATCCATCCATCAACATTTTTTAGGCCAAATTAAACTTTTCACTTTTGTTTTCCTTTTTATCCCCTAGGGAGTTTTTTTTAGTAATAAAAAAACTGAAACTCACCTGTCTCCAACTCCTTTACACCGAAGTCCATATTCAGAACAATAAGCCCGGTCAACGGAAAGACGAGCACACGATTTTACAGGATAGCAATATATACCAGCCACGCGCCCGACTGTTTCGAAAGATTCATATTTTTTTCGCCGAAACCACATGGATATTGCATATTTTAGAAGCGATCCAGAAATTAGCGTAAGCATTAACTGAGAAGGACTGTTCTCACAAAAAAGTGATTCCAATATTTTAGAACCGAATGATTCCATCTTATTTTCTTTATGGAATGTAAAATTAATTAAAAAAAACAAACGAACAAATAAATGTTCAATGAATGACTTGACTGGCGAAAGAAGAGGGATGGAAGTTGCTGGCTAGCGGCTGGTTGTTTTCGTTTATTTAATTATATTCAGGATACGATCAAAAGTGAAATGTTTATGGTAGATCTCGGTCTGTGAGTAAAAGCGTAAAGAGATCTACCAGCTGACTCGTCGTAAGTCATTCGCAGAAGTAATAGTAATGACATTTGCCGTTTTAAGATAACATTATGAGATTACTGACTTCCGTTTCAAATACGTGCCACTAAAAACACCAAGGGAGGCAACTCTAAAGTTTTAATTGTAAGTGGTGTGCACTTGGGTTGTGATGGGGTTGAAATAAGATAGAGAGGCATTGTTACTCCGAAATTGTAAATTCTATGAACATAAACATTTTTGGGCATCAGATCTAGATAAATTTTCGTTTTAGGTCCCGAAGGCTTTTCCCCTTAAAATTTATCAAAAATAGCATTGTTTCTGTGCAAATGTATATGCTGAACTCAAATCAACAATTAGTTATTGAAGAAACCTACCTTTATTGATCTGAACGCCCCCCCCAAAAAAATCGATCTACATCTCGCCTATTTTGTCTCCCGTAACTCTAACGCAGTCATGTAATTAACTGCTGAATGACTTTCGGCGCAGGTAACAAATTTCGGCCTATTTACTTCCTTTACTGAAATTTCCGCCTATTTACTTCCTGTAATGAAAGTAATACGCGACTTTTTTCTACGTGTATTACTTTCATTACAGGAAGTAAAGGCGGAAATTTCAGTAAATGAAATAAAAAGGCCGAAATTTGTTATTTCCGCCGAAAGTCATTCTGCAGTTAATTACATGACTTTGTGAGAGTTATGGGAGACAAAAAGTGCGCGATGAAGTTTGATTTTTTTCTGGTCTTTAAGGTCAATAAAGGTAAATTTCTTCAATAACTAATTGTTGATTTGAGTTCAGCATATACATTTGCACAGAAATAATGCTATTTTGGATAAATTTGAAGGGGGAAAAGCCTTCAGGACCTAAAACGAAAATTTACCCATATCTATAATGATGGATGTTGGGAATTAGTAATATTATTAAATACTGATTTATTCCAAATGATGTCGTCATTCTTAGGTTGCTGCAATCACTTAATTTCGGTTAATGTACCCTCCGAATTCGATCATACCTGTCGTAATTCGGTGACTTTCTCTACGATTTTCGAATTGGTGCCGTCCCTTTAATCGAATAAAGTAGAGTGCTATTATTCGGCTATCTGTACTTGTGGTGGATAAGAAATTAAGAATTAAAAGCATTTTGGAAAAACTCAAACCATGGCAAATTTCACAGGCTCCTCGCAACAACCTGTTGCGGACAGTGACAGGCCATCTGCCGACTATGATCGCTCTCTTTACACGACCGCTACCATTTCCAGGTCTGACTAAGTCATTTCAATGTCGACATTTATTACCCAGCTATAAGTCTTCCTCGACGCCATCACGACGGTAAATCCAGCAGATCATCGTCCTTGACAAGACAGATCTGCCAGTAAGCAACGACTCGGATGGCACAAGGAAGCGACTTTGACTTTGCAACAAGCGACTCCGATTCTGCATGCAAACGAATTTAATCCCGCAAGCGTGCTACGACTCTTTCGTAGAACACAGGTTAACCAGCTACACTAATCCCTCGTCACCTCAACAACCAATCGCCATCACTGCGGCATACATAACTCGCTACAGGCATTCTGTTATGTAGGAAAAAAGTGTCGATACCGACACGTGTTGTCAAACGCGGGTTTCCAGGAAACATATGTATCGTTCTGAGTATTCAGTGCGGGCACCTCGACATGGTGTAATGGTCAGCAAGCTTATTTCGCTAGAACCTATTACAACTGAATTGTGAGTTCGATCCTCACTGGGTACCCCATACTTTCGACCTTGTGCCACATCTAAGCGGTGCTTAGAAAATCAACTATGAGGAGGAGCAGTTCACCTCTTCCCAACTGATCTTGTACTTTAAGCATCAGCTTAAAGTCAAGATTAGGACAGAAAGGCACCCCCCCCCCCATCAGAGTTTGGCAAAAGGTGGGTGAGTCTTGCGCATTTGTGCCGAGTGAGAGGAGCCGATTTGGAGTGGCATTAGGACATTGTTCTAGCTGCCTTGAACATTGCACCTCCCCAGCCCAGACACAGACTAGATTAAGCTTTATCTTTAGTTTTCTTTTTCGATTTACTTGGGTTTGTGTGCTCATTGGCACAAACCCGGTTTATTTCTGCCCTTACCTTCTTTACTTTAATTCCCCCTCCCTTCCCCTGTTTAGGTGACCAGATAAGTCAGTTCTCTGGTGGGTGCGGGACGCCTTTCGTATTTTGGGCGTGAATTTCCTATTTGTTTTTGAGTTTGGAAGTATGTATGCTTATGTGAATGGTTGGATGAATGAATGATCTATATTATTAAAGTCCCGCATTGATTTCATCCAGTTAAATGATATTTCTATCACAAGTTAGAATTTTTGTGTGTGTGTGTGGGGGGGGGGCATTACTAACACAGTTTTGTTTAGTTTCTTGTAAATAGTCTGCTTTACTTGTAAATAATCATTGGGGCTTTTAAATTGTTATTTCTTTCTTGCCACAGACAAGAATTGTACCTATGAGAATTTTTAGTTAGGATTTGATGGAGATGCTGTGGTATTATGGTGGACGTAGTAAGAAAGGTAAGTATGAAAGCGTTGTTTTGGTGTAAGGAATATTGCAGTATGCTTGGGTCAGTGATTGTGCCTAGCTAAGTTTAATTATAAGACAGACGAAGACCAGCCTTCCCCATCCTCATTTTCGGACTTGTGCCACATGTACTTTTTTGGTACATTAAATATTGTTCTGCGTATTTAGTGTGTTCTTGGTATTTCTCTCTCTCTCTCTCTCTCTCTGTGTGTGTGTGTGTAGGAGTATTATATGTATGAGATCTGTATTAAGTTATAACTCTCTTTTTTTGTCTAGCAACTGGACGCTAGTTCTAATGTCTTTTTTTTCAGTATTATTGTATTATTTTTCTGTAAGTGATATTGAAAAAAAAAGTTGTCTGGTAGTCTGAAGTGGCAACTTCAGTAAGGATGGTGAAGTCCCCTCAGAAGCCAAATTCGCTGGTGCCGTCAACGTCAGCATGGGGAGGGTGTAAACCTCCCCAAAATGACGAAGCTTATTACGCTTCCATAAAAGAAAAATATCAGCAAATATTTATGGGAAGGAACTGTTAACAATCCTGGAGGCGTTAATGTAGTAGAAACGCAGACCATCTCCCTGCTAACAACTGACGAGAAAACACGCAAGTTTGTTGGTGTTAGCAGGGAGACATTAGAGGAGGCGGTGAAAAGCCTCAAAATAATACCCAAAGTAATCGCCAGAAGAAGCCATGCCATGTTGGACATCCGGTTGGCATCGGAAGAGGAGGCAAAGCAGTTGGCGGGAACCATCTTAACCACCAAAGTACTTTGTCTTCGAAAGAAGTATATGCATACCCGGAAAACATGCATTACTTTGCATGGGGTGCCCATGGATATTTCTGAGGATCACCTGGAAGCATTCTTTACCTAGTATGAACAGATGGTAGAGGGGATGGTAGTAATGTGCAAGGCCGGCTTTGCTATAGGAGATGGCACTCTGCAAGTGAAATTTTCCAGTCAAGAATTCAATGAGGTAAAGTATGGGACCATCAGGCAGCAGCAAAGAACCAGTATACAAAAATAAACATGACCAACGTAGGGACGCCTGAACTACCAAAATTGACGCAATTGTGCACAGAGAGGGTCACGGTGTTGCTTCATCCCTCCTTATTTTCTTCTTCTTGGCTTGGCTTCGCAAACAAAGATTTATGAAGAGAGCTGTCCACGTCGACTGCAGGCACGCTGATGGCCGACTAGGCTGATATGGGATAAGCAAATCTGGCCACAGCGACTGCAGTTAACTTTTTGGTCTGGTATGGCTGCTGGGGCTTCCCTATTATTCTTTAGCAGCGTTTCTCCTTCAGGCTGGCTATGCAGGAGTCCTCAAAAGTGGAAACGGCTTGGTGGACGGTGCGGCGCCAAGCCTGACGGTCAGCAGCAAGTGTCAATCACTTGCGGTGGTCAATGTGGCAGGTACCGAGGGACTTCTTGAAAGAGTTTTTATACCTTTTCTTGCACTGTGGGTTGCTGCAAGTGAGACGGAAGGCAGCTTTCCTCACATGACATGACGGTTGAGCCAGGTGGACCTGGTGGGCCTGGTCAAAACCGTCTAAAAGAAGAAGGCCGGCTCAATCGTGAAGTGACTTCAAAAAAGTAGTCCTACGTAGGTCTTCGGTTAGTAAGACCAGCAGTAATGAATGATTGTAAACTAAAGGAAAAGTCTTAGAAAACTTTTTTAAATTACGATTAAAAAAGACAAAAAGAAACAGAGTAATATTCTATTGTATACTACTCAACTTTATTTAATAATATTTATTCTTTTCTAAATGATTAATAATAGTAATAATAAATTGTTGCTGAAAGCGGTTTTAAAATAAATAAAGAAAAGAAAACTTCACGTTATTTTTCATTAAAATTTAAAAACTAAATTCGGTCATTATATTAATTGTTTCAAATTTAAAATATATATATATAATTTTAATCAGTATTGTTTTAATTTGCTTGTTTTTATTTCGATTTTAACAATTATTCTGTAGTTACAATATCGTAAGTGATTATTACCTTAGTCTTATACACTTGTGGTGATACCACCGACCGAGCAAAAGCGTGCAAAAAGGATGTTGGCTCTATGCCGACCAGAAAGCTAATGAATAAAAAGTCGTCGTGCGCATCCGGATCCGCGCAGATGTTCCGGCTGAAAAATAAAAATCAATCAAATATCAAATTACCATTTTTATTTATCAGCCAATGATAAGCCCGGAACCAAATACAAGGATGAAATGCGAAACGGCCAGCCTTTTGAGCCAGAAGGAAAAATATAAAAGCCGTGACAAAAGGCACCCAGACAGACAGGCACAGACAGAGGAGAAGAGTGTAATTAGTTTCTTCCTCGACCATATGTTTGCCTCTTCTTCCTGCCCTGTTCTCGAAGTACTAACTGACCTTTTCTAAGACATTCCACAAACCAACTTGCTGACCTACTGACCTTAGAAACGGCAACTTGATAATGAACATTAATCATACTACCAAGCCTTTTACCTTTCAGCATTATATCTTCCTTGAACATTCTTTTATCTCCTTCAACTCATTACTATCTGCCATGAACTCTCTCTAACTTCGTTGGACCTTTATTCTAATACGGAAACAACTGAATTATGAATTAGGGAACAAACAATAATTAAATAAACACACAAAAAAAATTACACAAGTAAATGATTAAAAAATAAAACAACTAAATATAAATAAGAAACAAATTAGATACAAACAACAGATTTAAAAAACAAATAATACTTTATGGAAAAATAGGTTACAGATACAAAATTTAAAAGACTGAAATTAAATTCATTCATAATTAAATTTGTTTCAAATTTGAAAACAATTTTTTTATATATTATAAAATCAACATTGTTTTAATTTGCATGTTTTTATTTTAATTTTAACAATTATTCTGTAATGTATATAATATATTGTAATTATTAAATGATTGCTACTCAAATTCAGATACGACAACGACTGAATTATGAATAAGGGAACATCAATTGAATAAACAGCAAACACATTTACAAGTAACTGATGAATAAAACTATTGACTATAAGTAAGAAACAAATAAATTAGATGCAAACAATAATTAGATTAAAAAATCAAATAATACTGATAGAAAAATACATTACAGATGCAAAATTTAGCTGAATGTTTAAAGTTTTTGTTTTTTTTTGCTTAACTTGTTACTTGTAATATTATTTTCTCTAGAACAACAAAAATTATTTAAAAGAGCATTTGTAGAGCTCCAGACAAACATTTTTTCAATTCTATTTTTTCTACATTGTGACCCTCATCACAAGTGTCAACATTAAAAAGAAGCTCATTATCTGCCAAAACATTCAATGTTATATGCAGAGCTAATTTCCTTTGATTTACCAAATGAAGAAAAGAAGGATTTTTTATCAGCTTACCAATGATTGCATAATTATACAGAACAAAATTTGTAGTTGTATAATTAAGAGAAAATCTCTATTAATCCCCTGAAAATAGCAGTTTATTTCAGGTATTTTTTCCACATCATCTCTTTCAGATATTAAATCTTTGCAACTATTGCATTTAATTTTCTTAAAAACTGCATAACAGCAATAACCTGCTAAGTATAGTATTACAGGAAGAAAAGAATTTTTACATTTATTAACATCATCCTCTTTAACATCAATTCTAAATTTATACATATCTAACTTTTGCTCCTCTGTCATTTCATCCCAGTTTGGTTCTTGTAAATTCTTTAAATCAATTTTAATGCATTGTTGATTAAATGGTAGGCTCAGTTTTAAAACTGATAGCATTCTAATTTTTTTTTCACACTCAAACACTTGCCCCATCAAGATATTATACTGATCCCCACTAAGTCACCGGTACTGACCAAACCTCGCCTGAAGGTGATCAGTTTGAAATTTGCCAGGTAATATGTATAGCATTTTCAAATCTTCTTTGCAATACTTGGTCAGTTCTAGATATGCATAGGTTGTATGATGCAAAGCAGTGAAAGTTTCTTTTGTTAATTTGCCATTTCTTCCAGAAATGCTATTCTAAGATTCTAACCACTCACAGAATAGAGAGAAATTTAAAATTTTCTTCATTTAGTCTAAGTGGATTACAATACTTATTTCTTAGCCAACAAACTTTATATGGCGTTTTTACATTTATTATTGTCTGCCAAATATAAAATGTGTTTATATATTCTGCAACTTCTGCAAAATTAGGCAAACAATTCTGTTTTCCTAAGGTCAATAATCCCTGAATAGTGTACCCATTAAAATTTTGCAAAACTAAATTAACATTTTGCCTTTCAAGGTTAGTAGGAGAAAGTGCCTTTGAGGTCAATTTATAACAATATTTCAAAATTGACTGAGATTCAAGTTCATGAAGCTTCTGTAAGGTACAAAATGGGGCCATTTGAATACTATCTGATTCATGATTTCCATTGTGACAAAATTTTGGGAACAACATGCATTTACTTGCATCTTTTTAACCAAGCCAATTGTTTCTAATGAATTTTAATATATAGACTGAGTCAAAAAGGAAAAAGAGAGGTCGAGACTTCATAACTGGGTGGGGATATACAATGGAAAGCTTTGGGGGATTGCAAAAAAAAAGATATAGCTTTTTTATTTATTGCATTATTATCTGTTATAATTGATAATATTTGAAAGCCTATCTCCTCTAAACCAATTATTATACATTTAACTATATCAAATAAATTCTTAACTTTAAGACATTTAGTTGGCATAACATGCACAACATCCTTATATTGTAAGAATACACTGCTAACCATAAAGGCAAATGCACTTGTTGCAGCTTCATTGCTGTTGTCAGATAAGCCAACAATATTGCCACCCTTATAATCAAAATAAGGATTTAGATGAATTTCATTCACAAGTAAAGTGTGGTGTCCTTCTGCACTAGTAACTTAAATTTATTTTTAATATACATAAGAAAATTGTTATCATGTTGCTCAATCAAAGGATTCATATATGTTGATAAGGTAAGTCTTTTAATGGTTGAATAGCTTGGTAAAATGATATTTTAGCTGTCTCTTAATAATCTGTACCCTTTAAGGGATCAGTTATATAACAATGCAGAAAATATCATCATTTCTGTTGAATAATCAAGCTTATTCAGTGTCATTAAGTTTAGCTGCTCATATATAAATTTGATGGAACTAAAATATTTGTTTGATTCTTCTTGCACCAATACTAGAAATGACATTACCAATTTTAAGAATCATATTTGGAGGTTTGGTTTGCTGCTGTTCTGTGTCAATTTTCTTCATGTTTTCAATCAGAATTTCAAGAGTATTTTGGTTGGTTACATTTTTAGGAAACTTATAGTCCCCTATTGTTTTAATTTCCACATCTCTACAAAACACATGTACAGTAAAATCAGATACAATTACAAGAGACAGATTAATTTTTGGATATGGGGATTTGATGATGATGATGCATATAATAAGTGTTTCTTGCTTCCTCAAAATATTCCAGTAATTTCTATCAAGAAAATTTAATTTCCCTTCTACATCATCAATATTATGGAATTTCTTCTGCTTTTTATATGCTAAGTCATCAGTAATACTTTTATTTAAAGCCCTTTTAAGGGCAGAATTCTCTAGTTGAATTCTCCTAGAATCTGGTGACTCTCTAGAGGTGCTGATGAAGATAAATATGAGGGACAGTTTGGGAAAATTCTAGGGATAGCACCATTCTGAAGATATGTATTTCTTTTTAAGTCTAACTGGAATTTTGAGACCTGTTTTTTGTCAAACGCTGATGATACTCTCCTTATGTTCTCCGGTGAAAAATGTAGTTCACATACCTAAAAAAATTTTTTAAAATTTAAATTTTAAATTCTTGTGAAAATCTAAGAAAAAAAATCTACGAAGCATTTTTCTTACAATTCGAGGAAAAGTGAAGTTTTCTGATATTTTTGAGGAATATGATTTAATTTATTAATTCAACAAAATGATTATCAGTGACGAAGTTAAGTACAAATAAAGAGAGAATTTTTAACATTTATACATTTTTAAATCAAAATAACAAATAAAAAACATTTTTTTATGAATAAAACAATTCTAAAAAGTTGTTAGACTATTAGAATTATGCCTATAAAAATATTCCTTTATAAATTTATATCGAAAATTTCTTTAAAGTTTTTTTAATGAGGTTTCAAGCTTTTAAAAGCATTTGCAAATGTGTTACAAAGATGAAATTAATTTAATCCTTAAAGTTTCTTTGATTTACGAATAAAACAATTCTAAAGAAATGTTAGAATTATTAGAATTAAATTTTATTTTTATGTCTATAAAATATTCCTTTATGAATATTTATATTGAAAATTTCTTTAAAGTTTACTTTTTAAAAATGGGTTTTTTTTAGCTTTCAAAAACAATGTGAGCGATAAAGTCAAGTCATGTTGAATTAACTTTCTCGCTAGATTTATGTTATAACTTTTTGTCGTGAATTACAAAGATATGAAATTGATTTAATCCTAAAAGTTTCAACTATATTTGCTTATTTTTTAATACAAAAATATACTCACTCTGCTGAATTTAGGTAAAAAATTGTCTCTTTTGATAGTACGAATCCAGAGATCTGATAATTTTTTATCTTTCGGAAAAGAAAATACATGAACTGTAGGGCCGTTTTTATAATTTCCTTTACTTTGCAATTTGGTACAACACATCTGTAAGGCATTGTTTTTGTTTATAAGTTAATGCAATATTTAAAAAAAACAAAACAATTTAAAAACTGTGAAAGATTTAAATACACAAACGACTTGTTGAAAGTTTAAGACTCATCAAACTAGTCTTTGTTCTTCTTGTTGGTAAACACTAGAATCTTTACAGATGTCTGCAGGATAGCAGACTTCAGTTGATCCCAGAGTGGTTCAATAGAGCGGTCTTCTGGGCAGTCACTGTTTTCAAGCTTGGACTGTAGGTCTGTCTGAAAGTTAGCTTCCACTACAGCTGACTGAAGGCTGTTCAGATTGAACTTTTTTGGGAGAAGGCCCTCTTTCTTGGCTTTAGTTTGAAATGCTGCCTAAGTTTCCAGCACACTAGGCGATGGTCAGTGTGTCATTCTGCACTGGGCATCACTTTGGTTTGAAGGACCTCTTTGAGGTTTTGCTAGTTCACAAGAATGTAATCTATGAGGTGATAATGTTTGGACCGAGGATGCATTCAGGTTGTTTTAAGACTGTTCTTTTGCTGGAAGATGGTGTTGATGATGATAAGTTGCTGCTCAGTACAAAGTTCCAGCAGCAAGCATCCATTGTCATTGCAGTTACCAACACTGTGTCTGCCAAGTACTCCTTTCCAGGTATCTGCATCTTGGCTTACCCTAGCATTGAAATTGCTAAGGATTATCACCTTATCGTCTGCAGGGGTGCTTTGAAGATGGCTGCGGAGCTCCGAGTAGAACTTGTCTTTTTCTGCAGGTTCAGCTTGATGGGTTGGAGCGTATACACTGAAAAGCGTGGCATACTGGTTGTTCTTCAAAGGGAGGTGCATGGACATCATGTGGTCGGAATGATTGGTTGGCAGATTTTCCAGCCTGTAGATGATGGAATTCCTGACCATGAAGCTGATGCCTGAAAGATGCCTTTCTGTCGCAGGTTTCCCTGAACAAAAGAGAGTGTATCTGGTGCCATGCTCTTGCTTTCTTCTGGGAAGCGGACCTTGCTAAGGGCACCAATGTTGCATTTAACCTGGACAGTTCATCGGCGATTAGAGCTGAGCGACATTCAGGTTGGTTACTGTGAGTTGCATCAAGCATGGTTATGATGTTCCATGCGAGTTTCAGTGTTTTTAGAGGTAGGTACATACCTTCCTTGTTTTGGTGTTGTTTGACAGCTTAAAGAAAATGCCTGTTGACTGTGGCAAGCCAACTGGGGGATGTGAGACGAGCTTTGGTTAGGCCACCTTTTTTAGGCCCCTCTCCATGTGTAGCAAGCAGTGGAGTTCCTAAAGAGGGTTGCTTGGTCGTTCAGGGTGCTACCGGGTGATGCTGTCGTCTCAGGTCCGCATTAGGCGTCCAATATCCTGAACCGCCTGCATGCAAGATTGAAAATGTGGCTTCCATTGACATCTTTAACTTGCCGTTTCACCCACTTTCCGCTGCTACAATGCTTGGAAGAGTTAGTTGTGTCACGGATGTGGACGTGTCCTGCGCAATGAAATTTTTAGGGTGAGTAACCCGTTGCAGTCTTTATATTGACATTAACATACTCTACGGATGTCGGTGATATTGTCCTTGATATTGACACAGGGAATCTTGGACAATCCGTCGAGTTCCATACTGCAGCAGATTTCCGTCCGGTATGTGATTAGGGTTTCCTTTTTCTCTTTCCTGACCTAAACGATGTCAATCAAGATAACCAGCCTGAATGCGAACGGCTTGAGGGATCGGAGAAAAGCTGCCCGCCTGATAACGTTAACACATTCCCTTTGCAGTTGTCACCGCGACCCCGTTTTTTACCAGTTACATCAATCCCTCGTCACCTTGACAACCAACGCAGTTTACCACGAATCAACCGACCGCCGTGACCTCAATCGACCAACACATGCGAACGACCATATGCTATAACCTCAAGCAACTCAACCAATGAAATCGCTCAACTCCCTGGGCGACCCATGCAACCCATTGCCATCCTGACAAACAGCAACAGAAACCGATATTTCAAGAATAAGATATCTGTATGTATGTAAATAAAAGTCAGTCAGTTAAGTGTCATCCATGACACATGCTTGGGTGATCATGTCTCGAAATAAACATGACTGACTGGGCAGATTACTTTCTGCGGTAGACTGGTTACCAACCAAAGCAATAGAGCCAAATATGTCTTGCCATTTAACTAGGTACCTCCACTAATTTGCTGAAAAAACCCCAAAAAAACAAAAACAAAAAAAAAAAAAACTAGCATAGTACAAAGAAAAAAAGGCCCCAAACTTAATAAAAACAAATTTTTTCCATCAAAATGTTTGTTATTATTAAGAAAAATTAAATTATTTATTTAATTATTAAAAAAAAAAATTAATCCTTTCTAACACATTTGACATTTTGGTAAAAAATCTTGTTTTGATTTTCGTTAGCAGGTAACCAAGCCGTTACCAGAGTTTACAATGGATAATGTAATATTACGTAATATTTCGATAACTACCCCACATCTATTGAACAGGTGAAGAGGCTCATCTCTTATTCCCTGGTTAGGATGTGGTTTCCGGCTTTCTCTTTTCCAATCTTTTTACGCTTTTCTTCTTTCTTTTTTTTTTTTCAATTGGAGTAGATAAACTAAACTATCGCCCGGTTCATACTCCACCCACGTCTATTGAACAGGTGAAGAGGCTCATCCCTTGTTCCTTGTTTAGGATGTGGTTTCCGGTTTTCTCTTTTCCAATCTTCTCACTCTTTTTTTTTTTTTCAACTGGAGTAGATAGACTAAACTATCGGCTGGTTCACACTCCACCCTCGTCTATTGAACAGGTGTAGAGGCTCATCCCTTGTTCCCTGTTTAAAATGTGGTTTCCTGTTTTCTCTTTTCCAATCTTTTCACTCTTACGTAGCCCCCTGCACATCAGTTGCGTTACCGCCTTGCTCGGGGTGATATGATTAAAAAAAACAAAACAAAAAAAAACCTAACATTTTTAATTGAATTTTTAGAAATAAAAAAGTTTTCTTGAAAGTTTTCTTCTAGTTTTCATTGAAAGCTAAATGGTTAAATTTACTATTTCCAGTAAGCAAAACACTCTGGTGTATTCAAAACAGAAATTATATTAATTGGAATATAAAATTTTGAGATGTTTTTAATTTTTTAATTTTTCGACCATTTTTCAGGGAGCGGCAGATTTGTAAATAAAAGTTAATTTTCAGTTTTAAAATTGCCGCAAAAATAAAATATACATCTGTGACATATTATTTTTTGAAAAATCAGTAAATTTAATGTTAAATTAATCTGATTTATACAAATATTACCTATTTATAGCATGAAATTTAGAACAAAACTATTTTTAAACACAGAGTTGACCTTTCCAACCTTTCCACCGTAACTGAAATGTGTTGACCAACACTTCTTAGATCAACACTTCTTAATTAAGAAATAGTTATATTCTAAATTTCATGCTATAAATAAGTAATACTTAATTTCATGCTATAAATAAATAATACTTAATTTAACTTTAAATTTACTAATTTAAAAAAAAGTAACGTGTCACAGATGTATATTTCATTTTTGGAAGATTTTTAATTTTAAAACCGTGAGTTGGCTTTTGCTAACGAATCGCTCAATGATGGCCGAAAATTTGAGAGTTTTTTTTTAAATCTCGAAATTTTAGATTCCAGTCATATAATTTCTGAAATACACCAGAGTATTTTGCGTACTGGAAATAGTAAGTTTAATCTTATAGCTTTCAATAAAAACGAAAATAAATGTTTCAAGAAAACTTTTTTATTTAATCGAAAATGAGTGGAGGTACCTAGATTGACATTCAACGCAGAGTCTCGTCTGGGGTAAATAAACGAAAGCCCGATCTTATGTCTACGGGAAAATTTACACCCCCGAAATGCCGCTCGGTAAGCTCGACCTTGTGCCACATCCAGCCTTTGTTAGGTGACTTGAGTAAATGCAGAGGTCACCAAAACTCTCACTTTTTCGGACACTCTGCCTTTGGGCGGAGTGGAACCCAGACGAAGGGAAAAGTCTTGTCTGGGATAAATAAGCAGATTGTCTTTGAAGGACATATGCAGGACCTACAAGGAAGCAGGTGGTTTGAATTCAGAGTTCTTTCTTCTAAACTGGTTACCACTAAATACAATTGGACCTAGTATGCCCTGCTATTTTATCCATTGCTGAGGAATAAATGCATTCATAACTCTCCCAAAGGTATTAGCACGTACATGGATATAATAAACTCGGATGAAATTATTATGCTGTTAAATATTGAAGCAGTGGTCCTAAAACATTTTTTACTCTAGGCTGCATTTTCGGAATTAAAAATTTGCTCATGCCTCGCCAAATTTTATGGAATAAAAATTACATAAAAAAAAACAACAACCCCAAAACAGGGTGTGTGTTAACGGGAGATAATCGCGGATTCGAGGTCAGAATATCATCATTGATAACTCTCTCCTCCAATTTGCGGAGCGTAGTTACTATATTCTTAGTGACTGATATAATGCATAAATATCACAATGATAAAATAGGTAAATAATTATTTATAACAATTTATACTGGGACTCATGCATGCGATTACAAGTAATCCATAATAATATTTAAAAATTTAAAATTCTATTTATTTTTGACATATTAGATTTTTAAAACTGTTTTGAAACTGTCTTTTCTACAAGTATTTCTATAGTATCTGCTTTGATGAAATTTTCCCTGGTTCCCCGACAACATATATTTGCGCGTGCTACTAGATTGGTATTAAGGTCCCACTCTTTTACCATCAAAATAGTAAAATGTAATCTCCTTGTCTACTATATATAGTTTCTTTTCTCGTACCTCTAGTTTGTGGAACTCTTATTTGTATGCTTGCTTCCCTGATAGATACAATATCCAAAAGTTTAAATGCAACGTCAATTGCCGTCTTCTATCGCCTTGATTCCCATCCATCTTTTATCCTTTTTTCTTGATTATATATATATATATATGAAAAAAATAATAAAAAATTGTCTTTCAATCATCCCGCCTCACCTGATATCCTCTTCTGCCGTCCCCATAAAGTGCAACATTGTATTAGAGTACTTAATGTCATACCTAATACTAAAGACAATATTCTAATAATGCTATAGAGTACTTAAAAGTAAGTATTGAAGTAAATTAAAATTTAAGCTAATGCCATGGACATTGTTTCAATACTGTTAAGTAATATCGTATATCATAAATACTATAGTGCATTACAATATGTTAAGTCGTAACTGATACTAAAACAATTTATTTATGTTGTAGAGGAATATTCTATCCTACCTATAAAAGACTGTGACTAGAGCGAATAGAGAGCCGTCGTCACTAGACTGACGGCTCTATGACACTGTCAAGCCCTCTGCCTTCGGGTGGAGAGCACTCTCTGCTTCCGAGCAGAGAGCACTAACCCAGTCGTGGTTCTGCCGAAGTGTAGAATCACGACTGGGGAAAAATAGACATTTTTTGGCCTGGCTATATGGCCGGGAAGACCCACAATAAATAGACCCTGTGTCACATCTAGCCTTGCGTGGGAAGGTTGGTAAATACTACCATCGTCACTAGACGGGCAACGCTCGGAGTTGACAGCTTTATGCACTGTTAAGCCCTCTGCCTTCGGGTGGAGAGCATTGACCCAGTCGTGACTACACCGACTTAATGTTTGTAGAAAGCCGAACAAACAACTGTTCGATGGTTGCACTTTTATATACAAGAAAAGAATAGAAAACGGTTACAGAAAGTAAAATTGTTTTAGCATAACAACTCACACACTGGAGTAGAGAGAGAGAGAGAGAGAGAGTGTGTGTGTGTGTGTGTGCGCGCGCGCGCGTGTGTGTATGTGTATGTATAGTTAACTTGTTGTTAAATCGTCTCAGAAGATATATATATAACTTTTCAACAATGTTCTCCAGACTCTTTTGACGGAGTCAGTTCTCAAATAAAACGCTGGGACCACGGTGCCTTTCAAAGGTGCTGGTACAAACGATGGATGTTGCCGAGATGGTGACGAGCATTAAGTTTCATATACTCAGCGGTTTTTCACTGCGACCGCTACGACGATACTTCTCATAGTCCTTGGGCGACTATCAATTTCAACAATCCGCAACAAATTCGGGACGACGCTTAAACTTTTCAAGTCATGAATCTCTTTGTCGGGAATTACTCAATCCGACCTCTTCACAAAACATCAGTTTCACATAATCATTTTATAATCTTCTTCTTCCTCTTCCTTGTCCTTCCGTCGTCGCCGCACAACAAATACAATCCGCAACAAACCTCCGTCTGAAAAAATAGGAACAAATGCAAGCAAAATATAATATATGTTTTACTCTCCTTTTTCATACAAAGACGGCTTCGGTTAGGAAGTTCATTGGTCTGAATTGTCAGCAATCTTACTCCACCGGGGAGGGGGAGGGTAACTCAACCGTACGCTCACACGGTTCTGGTCTCTCTTATCAGCACCCCCATTACAGGGGAGACCCGATGACTCACAACCGTACGCTTCAACGGTCGTGACCCGACTCTGTCATTCTTCTACGCGCTTATATAGGGAACCCGGAGGTTATAAGCAAGGTCACAATGCGCTAAACACGAGTGTCCGTTGCTACAGCCAAAGATTATGTGACCTCTAAATGTCCTCTCACTTACTCAGCGCTATTTCAATTTCACTTGCAAAAAATTATTTTCGTTCATTTCCATTGTTTTCTGATGACCTAAATTAAACGGCACTCAACTTACGCTAGATCAGATTTCACCATCAGTAAACTGAGTATGCTAGTTTATTTCAATGTTCAATTTAATATTGCCACGTTTACTGGAAGTAGAAATTCTATTTAAAAAATTCTTAGAAATAAAAAGAAAAAAGAAGAAAGAAATAAATGACATGAAGTTTTGGTCGTTTCGGCCTTCTTCAGGTGCCAGAAATTTTTAACCTTTTAAATGTGTGTATGGGTTTGACTCTCTCTCTCTCTCTCTTTCTCTCTCTCTATCTATCTCTGTCACACACCCTAACTCAGGGGGGCAGCACTTGTTAGAGTCCCATCTACGAACAAATAGTGACCCCCACCAAAAAACAAAAAACAAAAAAACAAAAAAAAAACCAGATAAACAGGTATATTGTGTGATGAAGCCGAATGGTTGTCATAGCAGTGCAAAATGCACTAATTGCATAAAATGATGAATGATGAAGTCTATTATAATCTTTTTGTATTTTTTATCTTCATCTTTTTATTGATCCTTTATTTAATTTACATTTTTATATATATTTTTATCACCTTTTCAAAAGAAAGCACAATAAAAAAAGCTTGATGTATTATATTATTTTCAACTATTTACCTTATAATAAATATTTATAACCTATCTAACTTTTTAATAATCCTTTATTTAATTTACATTATTTATATATTTTTTATATCCCCCCCCACCAAGAGAACGTACAAAAACAAACTTAATGTGTTGTATTATTTTATTTTCAACTATTTACTTTATAATAAATATTTATAACCTTTCAAACTTTTTATTAATCCTTTATTTAATTTACATTATTTATATATATATTTTTATATCTCCACCCAAGTGAAAGTACAAAAAACAAACTTGTTGTATTATTTTATTTTCGACTATTTACTTTATAATAAGTATTTATAACCTTTCTACCTTTTTATAGTTTACGTGTCTTTAATTATTTATCTTGTTTTACTCGACTGCAATTTAGATTTTTTTTCTGATTCGACCTACATTTTTATAGTTAAAATACCAGCAATACATTTTATCTTTATTTGAAGGTATACAATTGCATGCAAAATATATTTAGTTGAAGTCATAAAATTGCGCACAAACAAATTTATATTCTGGCATTAAATAAGCCATAGACGTTGATATGCTGCGAAACAACCAACCAGCCAAACAATCAAAATGAAAGAACTCTTTCATGACGTTTATCTATATATAATATCCTACCATTTCTTAAATCAAACTGTATTCCGAAATATAAGTTCTACAAAGCTACAACATAAAACACACGCATCACTGCCTCTAGTAATCATGTCCGCACAAACAGTTATATGCACAAAAGCTGAGTATCATCTACCATGTATTCAACTGTGAAAGCAGAATAACATATATCATATTTTTATTAGTTCAAAACTCTCACGAAAATTAAATTTCGGCATTATATGATCCAGAAATTGGTATGCTGTTAAACAAACAAATCAACCAAACTTACTATAACGCTCTACCTCGAGTAACAACCAGGCCTTGTAGAGAGTGAACCTTACAGAAAAAAGAAAAAAAAACAGTAATAGAGTATTTAAAATTTCCATCAAGTTTGCAATAATCTAAGCTAATACAAATCTTGTTTTATTATCGTTCTATATGCGTTCATACGAAATTACTGTTTTTAGAGCATCTTAAAACTTAACAAGAAAATGGTTTTAATACTGTTTAATATTCGAGTTAGTACGTAATTTCAATAACATTTTCTTTTTCCCTTCTCTCTCAATATATATTTAGAAAAAGTACACAACTTTACGTCAATGAAGAATCGTTTTGTTTGATTGCGTTCTTTTCATTTACCAAAGGAAATGCAATGAATTTGACTGGAATTCAAACTCGGCTGTTCAGTTCCTTTACTCTACCGTTCTTTCACAGTAAGAATGTGTTTATTGCACTTTCTTTTAAGTAGGTACCTCCACTAATTCGCTGAAAAAAAAACAGCATAGTATGTAGAAAAAAGGCCGCAAACTTAATAAAAACGAAGTTTTTCCTCAAAATGTTTATGTTATTATTAAGAGAAAAGATCAAACTACTTTTTAATTATAAAAAAAGAAAATGCTTTCTAACACGTTCGAATTTTTGGCAAAAAATCTTGTTTGTTTTTTTCGTTAGCAGGTAACCAAATTATTACCAGAATTTAGAATGGATACTGTGTGGTGAATACGAAATAAAAGTAACTCTCTTCTTCTCTTCACTGTTTACCAATTCGCGAACCAGTGTGAAAATCCTTTTGACCAAAACAAAAAGGATTAACTTTGTACTGAAGCCAAATTTCTCGGGCGTGTGTGAATTATTTTTTGGCCAATGAAAAAGAAGCAATTTACAAAATCGAGAGAAATTAACAAGCCAATGTCAAAAGGTTATTTGATATAAATAGGAAAGAAAGTTGAATCAATTTAATGGAAGCGAAGACCAGATAAGAAACGGCGACGATGTAACAAAAGAAATTTCAAGTCGCTGACCGGACATAATTTCCCGATACCCATTCGCTTTTCCTCTCCTTCTCACGCGCGGTTTTCCTTTATCTCTTCTCCTTCGTCCTCACAGTTTCACCGCCAACAAAGAAGAAGACAACGACGACAGCAACAAGACACTTCAACTGACTCCTAAAATTAACGTCGATAAATACATTTTCCTTCATCGCTTTTTCTTCCTCTTCACTTATTCGCCGGCCGCAAAAAGAAAGAAAGGTAAAATACTTTACAAACGAACTCTGGATTCATTTAACTGATTACTACATTTTCTCGTAAAACATTTTTATAGTATTTGTCTGTATTTCTGAGATAAGGTAGTATTTACATTATTTACATTATTCGGACTATTATCTTCATCTTCGCTGTCATTTGTACGATGTTTTGGCTGTTGTACGCTCCAGTCGTCTTCAGGTGCTAGGAATTTTTAAATGAACCCTTTATTACGATCACTGGGGTATATAATTCTCATTCTCTGTATGAAGCCACCTTTGGTAGTCATAAATTATATCCCTCTAACCGGGATCTTTTTATTTGTTATTTGTTCACCACTGCTGTAGCCTGGTATTAAACTCACAACTCTTTGGGTCAAGTAACTGGAACTAACCAACCTTTATATCCACTGAGCCAAAGAGTTGTGAGTTCAATATCAGACTACAGCAGTGGTGAACAAGTAACTTAGAGAATCCGGTTAGAGGGAGATAACTCATGACCACCAAAAGGAGCTTCGCACAAGGAATGAGAATGATATATCCAGTGATCGTAATAAATGTCGTACAAATGGCAACAAAGATTGGTTTATATATATATATATATATATTGGTTTTTAACCGGAAGAGCTGCGTCGATCCTCATGCACAAAAACTCAAATATGTCAATCTTTTACAAGTATTTGAAGAGATAACTTCCTGGTCACTACAGTTTCTTATGAAAGAAAGAAATAAATTTAAAATATGCCAAAGATAAAACAAACCGAAAAAGAAAAGTAAAAAAAAAATTGTTAGAGAAAATTCGTTTTGACTTAAATGTAAGGTTTAACGAACTCAGTATTTACTCAAGCCGACTCTAGAAAAGTAGGATGTGGCACAAAGCCAATATTTACCGTGGGGTTTCCGAGCACGTACACTAGGATAAAATTCCTCGTAGTCCCTGTATACGCGAGGTCGGGCTCTTGTCTGCTTTTACGCAGGCAAGACACTACCATTCCGTAAAGTCTCGTCTGGGTTTCTCTTCGCCCGAGGGCAAATAGTCCGACAAGGATATAAATTTGGTGAACTCGGTATTTATTCGAGCCTCTTCACAATGGCGGGATGTGGCACAAGGCCGATTTTACCATGGAGCATTCTGAATGCGTACACTCGGGTAAAATTTATCCATAGAGCCCCATACACGGGATCGGACTCTCGTCTGTTTACCTCAGACGAGAGTGCCCTTCAGAATAGCATTGTCTGGGTTCCTTTCCACCCGAAGACAGGGTGTCCCATTGAAGCTGGATGTGGCACAAAGCCGAAAATTATGTGGGAGATGTGAGTTCTTAAGCTCATACAAATATTTCCAGTGGACCCTTCTTAAAGCAGAGTTGGGCTCTTGTCTGTTCACCCAGACGAAATTTTACCTTTCGGTGAAGCCTCGTCTGGGTTCCTCTCTGCCCGGAGGGAGAGCATCCAACAAGGATGAGCTCTCGCAAAACTCAAGATTTATTGTAATAAATTACAATTGTGGAACAAGGCCGAAATGGGGGAAAGGAAAAAGCTGAGGCTGGTCATCGCTTACTGCATTATACCCAGCTAATCGGATTCCCGACCAAGTTACACTTTACAAATTGCACATTCACCACAAGAACCCATCCATTGCCAATCCACCTAATACGATAATACCGCATACTCTCAGGGAGCCTAAAAAGAATCACCCCATGACGTAAAAATTTAAAGAATGTGTACAATTCTATATAGACCTCTCGCGGAACTGTCAATGCATGCAGAATTCTCTTGAATATATGTATTCAAGACAAATCCATTAATGCGGGGAATGGATCATACCACATGACCCACTTTCTCATTTTCGACTTTTCAAATAATTGCATCATTTTTTAAAGAATATGTATTGTTCAAACATTTTTTGATTTGGAAACGTCACAAGAACATAGAAGGAATATATAGTGTAACACCGCATCGTCACCCCACTGGACCGACACGCTCCACCAGACTGGCCGTTGGTCCGGTATGGTCCAGTATTACAGGTTAGACACAATTCTGTGGTTCCCAATGCCAATTCGATGCCGTCCTCCAGCCATGTGATTTTTTAAAATCCTGGACAGCAGTCATCAGGTCGTAGAAACCCGGAAGCTCCCCGTCGATCTACCTGCGTGTTCGTCGGACGAGAATTGGGTTAACAGAAAAATAAATATATCATGGTGGCATCACCCATTCAACGGATTGAACTCTTCCATCTACTACAATATACTTCCCCTCACAAGAGGTGGCAGCAGAAGAGCAGCGATAGGCAGAGATAAACAGAGACAGAGTGAGATAGACAATACTGCTACCGTAACTACCATTGGGAGTCCCAGTTCTAGTATTACTACTTAACCCGTATTTATCATTCTCATAACAGAGTTCCACGTATTTGTATTTTGCTGTGTTTAATATATATATCGTTATTTTTTGGTTGTTGTTGTATTATTTCTTACTGGACTCTTGGCCAGGTCCACGACAAAATATAACCAAGTCGACGCGCTTTTGGAAGGACACGCACACGCACGCACGCGCGCGCGCGCACACACACACACACACACACACACACACACACACAATAAAAATAAGCAGTTCTTGTTGCACAAAGCTGAATGTCTCTTGTATATAAAAAAATACTTCGAACAATAAAGGTAAAGGAGAGATGCGGCCTTCATTTAACCCCTTTTGGGTCTGTTCTTAGAGCAACTATTAAAACCTTCGACGTTCCAGTTCTCAGTTGTAGTAACGGTAGTAAAGTATTAATCGTAGTAGGAGTAGTGGTATTTAGATGTTAGCGGCGGTATTTCGCTTCTTCTCCCTCAGTATCAGCAACACACAGCATATGCTTCCTGTCAATCTGTGACGTCTCACAGCTCGACACAGTTCAACACAGTTCGACTGCATTCGAAAACACTCGAACACCAACTCCTCTCTCTTCCACTCTCTTACTCTCTTCTCGTCTCATCTCATCACCTAGTCCCGTGGTGCTTCTGTCTGTGCTCTCGCAAATACGCACTTATATAGAGGCTGGTGGTCTTAGAATACAACTAGATTATTGACTTCTCCCATAGCTCGACCACACTAACCACCTACATGACATACCTTTAAAGTATGTTTCGTGTCAAGTGTAACAAAAGGAGAAAAAATGATTGACCAAAACTCGGACATAAATCACAGATAAATATTTCATTTACAAAACACACCAAATAAAATATTTGTAAATATACAATTTTTGTTGCATTCAAAACAAGAAACATAGAATTTACTACTGGCAAGTGTTACGAGGAGAAAGGGTGGGGAAGGTCAGTATCTTTACCCAGTTAAGTTGGCGAGGAAGTTAAGTGCTATACTTTTTGGAAATCCTCAAATGAGTATATAAAGAATAATTTTAAGTATGGTCAATGAAAGAGTCAAAAATATGTATTTACCCATGTAGTTCCATGAGGTTCTCTTTCAAGTTTTAGTTGGTCGGCAACTTCTTATAGATTTTTTCGGCTGGATATAAATCCTTGAATCAGAACCGGAGTTGATAACATTAGCAAACCCTGGTAACAATTGACTGTTCTCTGCCCAAAACCTATTTTTATAGGGTATAACACCTAATCTGCATATTTCTAGAACGTTTCGAATTCTCTTTTACTGGAACATTCTCGATCATTCTAGTACCTTCCAAACGTTCTATTTCTAATTTTCTTATCTTTACGACTACTTCCTGAATTAATTTTTTTTTTTTGTAATAACCGGTAGGACTCAATAGAATTTATTACTACAACTTTTTAAATATTATTATTATTATTTTTGTATATAAATGCATCCTAATAACAAGTACAATTTCAACTCTCTTGGGAATAAACAATTTACTTTTACATCGATTGATTCTCGAGGTTCACAACAAAACGCTATTGTTTTATTTACCTTGGTATTAATTATTCTGACGTTCCTTTTGTAAACAACAGAGATCTTGTTTAAAAAAATTCACGATCAAAACATCCTTAATTTTAATCTCGATTCTTAGTGTCAAAATCCATTTCTCTTCAAAAGTTCCAAATTATTACTGTTCCATTAGTAATCTGATATCCTTTGTATACTTACAAAAATATTGTTTTTCTAAATTAACTTTCTGTACTGTGGTGATAAAGGAAGGAACTATATAATCTCCCTTACTTTCTTGGAACGAGTTGTTCCCCTTTTGTTTAGTTGACTGGTGAAAGGCCATATTAGCTGTGGATACCCCTAACACCAGTTCTTAGTTGAATAAAGCTTTTCTACAAGCCTATCTGACTTCTCCACTCAATTGTAAACTCTACCAATCACTTATTACAATTTATTCAACTAAGAACCGGAATGGAAAAGTTTCTCAAGCCGGAACGACTCGAACTAGACCCGTCTAAGCCCGAAGTTGCAGACACGTGGAGACACTGGAAAACGACTTTTAATATCTTCCTGGAGGCGGTCTCTGAAACTCAACAACCTACTTCTATGACAGACAGATTGAAATTTAAACTGTTAATCAACCTCCTTTCTCCGGCTATTTTCAAACACATTTCCGATATACATGACTACAGTACGGCTATGAATGTTCTTGAAGAAATCTTTGTGAAGCCTAAAAATAGCGTTTTCTGCAGACATTTGTTAGCTACTCGTCGGCAACAAACGGACGAAAGCGTAGACCAGTATCTACAATCACTAAAAAGACTTGCTAAAGACTGTGATTTTCAGGCTGTTACGGCAACACAAGCGAGAGACGAATACATCAGAGACGCGTTTATTAATGGAATTACGTCCAACTGTATCAGGCAGAGGCTTCTAGAAAATAAAACTCTAAACCTTAATATGGCCTATGAGCAAGCGCTCACACTAGAAACGGCACAAAAGCAACTAGCGTCGTATTCTCAACAGAACTCCCTAACTGCTTCGGTATCTACTGTTCGGACCGAAGAAACGGATGACTATATCCGTGTGCGATGAGCAACCTACTGTAGCTGCTATTTCCGGACAGAAATGTTTCTTTTGTGGAAACCAGAGGCACGACAGGCCCAGATGCCCAGCCAGAAACTCAATTTGCAAAAATTGTAAAAAGAAAGGGCATTTCGCTCGTGTCTGCAGATCCCATACAGCGGCTGCTACCAACTACGGTAAGTCCTTGCTTGCTTCGTCTACTCTTAACTTGTAGGGGATTTGGTATTTGCTGGGTTGTATGTGCTTCCGTATTTTACGGGTCTGGCTCTCTAGATTATTTCCCCCACAAATACAACACTCTGTTTTACAATCGCGCAAAGTGAAAGGAATAATTCACAACGGACATTAAACAACAAACAATTTATTATGTGAAAAATAAAATGGTACGTGGAAACAAACAAAATACATGATGCGAAATTTGCCTTTTGGGAAATAAAACTTGGCAAGAAGTTAAATTTGTTCAAAGATGTGTATAAGTTTACATTAGCAGAGTCCGTAAATAAGTCTTTCCTACTTACATTTAGTTCATTTCAGGTGGCGACAGCGTGTCGCGTTGCTGAAAGAAAGTTCGTCGGTTTTTTTCTTTTCAAGGTCCTCGGAGCTAGGTCATGAACTTTGGCGTGGAAGAAATGACTTAGCCGGGCAAAGTATCGGTGGCATGCGGACTTAATGGCTAGCTTGGTGACTGACCTTTTTTTCTAACTGTGTGTATTATATACATTAATAGGGGATCAACGAATCTTCCTAACATTAGGGTGTGAAAACATTTATTGACCAATCAGATTTATTATTTTACTATTTTGTTTTGGGGCCTAAATATTTTTGTGTTAATTTACTTCCGATCCTATTTTTCTAGAATGTTCTTATTCTAAGTTTTTAGCTGATTGGTTGAGAAATATAAAAATGTAATCTAAATTCTACTGCTGTTTTGATCCAATTTTTCTAGAATGTTTTATTTGATTTCCTGTTGCTTATTTTAATAGAAAAAAATATGTATCCCATAAACTTCTCAGTTAGTCTCTCTCGTTCGTCCATGTGTGGAGAAATTAAAGGAGAACCTGTAAAGATACTCGTTGATACAGGAAGCTCAGAAAATTTTATCCACCCTGATAAAGTTAAAAGGCTCAGGTTGACAGTTACACCAAGTTCTGAAAGAATTTTAATGGCCAGCAGTTCCCATTCTTCTACTACCCTTGGACATTGTATAGTATCTCTCCACCTGAGTGGTAGAGAATACAAGAATATTAAGTTATCGGTGATGGCTAACCTTTGCTGTGACGTCATTCTTGGACATAGTTTTCTATGCGAACATTCTTCTGTGGAAATACCTTTCGGAGGGCCGCTTCCACCTCTTACTGTTTGTAGACTTACCGCCATTAAAAATATCCCCTACCCATCTCTATTTACGAACCTAACCCCAGACTGTCGTCCAATAGCAGTTAAATCCCGGAGACATAGCATACCAGACACGAAATTCATTCAGTCCGAGATCTCACGGATGCTTCAGGAAGGCATTATAGAGCCTTCTCAATCTCCATGGCGCGCTCAAACACTTGTAGTATCCCCCGAAAATCACAAAAAGAGACTTGTGGATTACTCCCAGACCATAAATCGGTTCACTCTCCTGGATGCTTATCCTCTTCCGCGGATAGAGGACATGGTAAACGAAATTGCCAGTTACCGAGTATTTAGCACCCTTGACTTAACCAGTGCCTATCACCAGGTCGCTATTAAACCAGAAGAGCGAAAATACACTGCATTTGAAGCTGCTGGATCCCTATACCAATTTTGCCGAATCCCATTCGGAGTGACCAATGGAGTAGCGAGCTTTCAACGGGTTATAGACGACATCATCAAGCGAGATGACCTCAACGGAACCTACGCTTACATCGACAATGTTACCATCTGTGGGCAAAATCAAGCTGAACATGACTTGAATCTGAAAGAGTTTATGAATAGCGTGGTAAAGTACGGTCTGACACTGAACAAAAACAAGTGTCTTTACTCGCTTACCTCTATAGATTTGCTCGGGTATACAATAAGCAAGGGTTCGGTAAAACCTGATCCTGATAGACTAAAAGGATTGATGGATTTACCAGTACCTCAAAACCTTCCTTCTATTCGACGAGCTATGGGGATGTTCTCTCACTACTCTCGGTGGATCCCGAACTTTTCTGAAAAACTACATCCCCTAACAAAAGTTACCCGTTATCCTCTCTCTAAGGAACAAAGAGAGGCCTTTAAGTGCCTGAAACAGGAGATTGCTAAATCGTCCCTGGTAGCTATAGACTCTTCTCTTCCTTTTGAAATCGAAACTGATGCTTCAGAACATGCTATCGCTGCCTCCCTAATCCAAAACGGTCGACCAGTAGCTTTCTTTTCAAGAACCCTAACTTCGGCTGAGAAAAGCACTCATCAGTTGAAAAGGAGGCCTACGCTATTGTAGAAGCGATTCGAAAATGGCGACACTTATTACTTGGAAAGCACTTTAAGTTGATCACCGATCAGAAGTCAGTCTCGTTCATGCTCAATCCTAAAAGTAAGAGCAAGATAAAAAATGAAAAGATCACAAGATGGAAATTGGAACTTGCTTGTTTCAGTTATGATATAGCATATCGTTCAGGAAAACAGAATGCAGCTGCTGACGCTCTATCCCGGATTTGCTCTTCTACTACTACTGCGGACAAGTTACACGGCTTGCACGAAGATTTATGTCATCCAGGAGTAACCCGAATGCTACATTTTGTCAGAAGCAAAAATATGCCGTACTCCGTAGAAAATGTAAGAGCAGTAGTCCGGTCGTGCCAAGTCTGTTCTGAGATTAAGTCTAGATTCATTGGAAGAGCACCTCAGACACTCATAAAAGCGAGTCAACCTTTTGAGAGATTGAGTATTGACTTCAAGGGGCCTTTACCTTCAAGTTCCCGAAATCGCTACTTACTGACGGTGGTTGACGAATACTCTCGTTTTCCTTTCGCTTTCCCTTGTGCCGATGTGGCTGCTGCGACTGTCATTAAACACCTAACTAATCTATTCTCTGTTTTTGGAAATCCTTCTTTTGTGCACTCAGCTCGAGGAACAGCCTTCATGTCAGAGGAACTAAAAAGATTCCTACATTCTCGAGGCATCGCTACCAGTCGAACAACTGCGTTTAACCCTCAAGGCAACGGAAAAGTAGAGAGATACAACGGCATCATCTGGCAAACGGTGAGTCTGGCTCTCCGATCAAGAAATCTCTCTATTGCTAATTGGGAAAAGGTGCTGGGTGTGGCTCTCCATTGCATCCGCTCATTACTTTCCACTTCCATTAACTGTACTCCGCATGAACGGCTATTCCATTTCCAAAGAAAATCAGCTACAGGAGAGTCCATACCTACATGGTTAACAAGATCCAAATCAGCTCTCTTGAAGCGCCATTTACGTGGAAGTAAATATGAGCCCCAGGTGGAGACCGTTGAGATACTTGAAGTCAACCCGAACTATGCCCATGTACGCTTCAATAATGGGCGAGAAACAACTGTGTCCTTGCGTCACATAGCTCCTCTTGGTGATGGAATGAACAGTTTAGATGCGGAACCAAACCCTATGCCAGGGGACCCCCAAGAACTGGATGACCCTAACCGGTCTAACACTCCTTCATCTTTACAGAGTACTTCTGAAAACTTTGCTGCAGAGGATTCAGTTCCTACTACTTCTCTTCCCCCACTCTTGAATGATCCTCAGGAGACCTTGTCAGAAGATGCTGACTCACAAAACCTTCGACGTTCCAGTAGAACCCGTCGAAAACCTCCTTATTTAACTGAGAACTATCAACTTTAAACTTTCGTTTTCATTTCTTTTCTGTTTTCAGCTTGATCAAAGGATTCTACGGGACTCTTTTAATTGGAGATACCCTTTTGAGAGTCGCTGAACCCTTCCGCTCCCAAAAGATTGACGAACCCGAAGTTTCCTGGGCGGCGGAGAATGTGGTGATAAAGGAAGGAACTATATAATCTTCCTTACTTTCTTGGAACGAGTTGTTCCCTTTTTGTTTAGTTGACTGGTGAAAGGCCATATTAGCTGTGGATACCCCTAACACCAGTTCTTAGTTGAATAAAGCTTTTCTACAAGCTTATCTGACTTCTCCACTCAATTGTAAACTCTACCAATCACTTATTACATGTACATTGATATTTCAAAGTCATTTACAGCATATCAACATCTTGGCCACTTGAAAACGCTTCTCTTTCACTTGATGTTTTCTGTTTTACTGAACATCCTCCTTTCTTCTTCTTCTTCTTCTTCTTCTTCTTCTTCTTCTTCTTATTATTATTATTATTATTATTATTTCCGGGGTAACATCGTCTCTGCCACAATAGTGTTCAAACCTATTTAAAAAAGAATTGCATTGTTGTACCTTATCAAAAGATTTTTTGCTTGTTGAAGGTTTTTTTGTTGAAGGTTTTTTTGCTTAGATGGGCCATGTGTAATATTTTTGACTGGTTATCTTGCCTTAATAACAAGGCGCACAAAAGGAAAATTGTGTCCAGACTCATTTGCAAACTTTGTAATATGTTCTATTGTTTTATGTCATTGTGATAAATGTTTATTTCTGTCAAATTTCATATCGGACTTTCGAGTCTTGTGTGTTTTATATAATACGCCTTAGTCAATATTGGGGATTTCAGAGGTGGCGTTCAATTTTCTCCCACTATCTCCTCTACCAAGCCTTTTGAATTTTTTTTTTTTTTTTTTGGTGAGTTGTATTTTAATTTGGTAATTGGTAAAAACATAATTCAGATTAAATCATCAATTTTCTGAACGACAACAAGGATTAGAAAATTAGTCACTGACGATTCGTTTTTTGTTTTGGGATTTTTTATAAAACTATTCACGTTGCTCACATTGAATTTTAAATGATTAGTCTTTTGTTAAAGCTTAAAATATTTTAAAGACTAAGGCAACTTTGATAGAGTGACATATTCCTAGAGAACGCAGGTGAGGTTGTAAATCATTTAGCATAATCATGAGCCACATGAGATATGACTCATCATAAAGGCGGACCACATGAGATATGAATCCTTATAAAGATGGACCACATGGGGTATGACTCATCATGAATGAGAACCATATTATTATAAAAACGTTTCAGGGTAATTTTTCGTTGAAGGTGTCATTTTCACTACAGAAGACCATACACGTGAGCCGCTGGAGTGTCTGCCGTAGAAATTCAACTGCATTAAAGAAAAAAACAAAAAACGAAGCAACAACAACAACAACAACAACAAAAAAAATGTTGAAGTCCCAGAGATTTTAAATGATTTTACTGAATCTGCCAACCTTATCACTTTCAAATAAAGTGTCTTTTTATTTTTAAAGAATATGTATTGTAGAAACCTTTTTTGAAACGAATTGTATTGTACATTCTCAAAGGATTTTTCGTTTGTTGAAAGTTTTGTAAAAAAAATTATATTAGCTTTTTTATGAGTCATGTAATTTTTTAATTGGTTATCTTGCCTTAACAAGGCGCACAAAAGAAAAATTGTGTCCTAACTCATTTGTAAACTTTGTGTTCCGTTCTATGTCATTAATATTTTTTGCCAAAGAACTGTAACCTTATTTTTAATTTTTTGTTGATGTATTTTCTCTAACAAAAATAAACATTTACATTTTAACTCAAGTCTTCGTTTTTTATTTGTTGTAGTTTTTCGTCGTTCAATATCGGTTTGCAGGCCAGTATCAGTCAGTTAAGTGTCTATGCGATACACGTTACCGTTTGGGCGATCATGTCTGAAAGAGACATGACTGACTACTAGACAGAATATTTTTCCGAAATGGTTTGCCACTACTTTCTGCGGTAGACTGGTTGCCAACCAAGGCTTTAGAACCTAATCTGTCCTGCTATTTAACTCATAGCTGGAGGGAGAATACTTTTCTCGAAAAGGGTATTTGCATGTAAGTGAATACAACGAATTCGTTCCAAGCCGATATCCACTGCACCACCATGCACATCCAATATACCACCGAAAATAAATGCCACTTTTTCGAAGTGACAGGAAGAAGATTTTTCAAGTTTCTCATTATTAAACAGCTTCCTTGAAAACTCCAAGGAAAATTAAGTTGTCATAAAAAAATTGTACTCTGTAAAACAGAATGGCAAATAATTTAATTATTTTTTGCGGGTATTGTTCGAACGCATTTATAATGTTTATCATTTAGTAAGTTTAGTTTTAGTCTGGTACAGGCTTACAGTAGTCAGGACCTTCGAGACGAGTTTCATAACCAAAGCGAAAATAACAACGTGCAGACACACATTGGTAATTTCACTCAAACAATAATTTTACTCGGAGTTATTTCCCTTACACCGACTCATATACAAGGCATATTAAACCAATATTTTTTAGTTAATATAAAATTGTTGTCAGTAATCCAATTTATAATGATACTCTGTCTGATGCGCTTAGATAATAACATTTGTTTTTATCATTTCCTCCCAAACAAGACGATAAAGCCACTAAGATGCAAGGGATTACTGAGTGAGAAAGAATATGAGATAAAGAATCATTATTAAGTTTTAAAGGAGAGAGAACAATAAAAGAACAGTAATTAAGAAGACAGAACCTAATGATTAAATATAAATTTTTGAAGATCAAACTTGAGTGGAAAGCAAGAAACTGGAAGTGAGTTCCACAAACGAGAGAAAACATTGTTAACATAGGACTTATAATAATATGAGAAGAAGAGAACGTATTCAAGGCGAGAGAACAATAAAAGAACAGGAATTAAAAAGACAGAACATAATGATTGACATTGCATTCAAATTTTTGAAGATCAAACTTGACTAGAAAGCAAGAAAGTGGAAGAGAAGGAGGAGAAGAAGCTATTAGCATAGGACGTATAGTTACATCTAGCCATTTCAACTGTATATATAAACATCTATGCAGATGACACCACCATTTATTCCTGTCTCAATAGAAAATCTGCCAAGGCCAGTAAACCTGGTTACTGCTCTTGACACAGACCTCCAATCAGTGGTTACCTGGGACAGGAAATGGCTTGTAAATTTTAATGCCTCCAAAACAAAACTGCTCTCTTTTAACCACCATTGAGAAACTTTCCTGCCAGGAACTTGTTTTGTTGTTTCCACGCCTTGCTGTTTCTCATTTTTACGAATATTTTTTATATACAGATGTTAGAGGGTTTATAATTATTTATCTTGAATTCTAGTCAAATTCATTGCATTCACTTACATGCAAATAACCTTTAGAATGGTGTGAATCTCTCACTTCTCTCTCCAGTTATGGTTTAAATAGCAGAACTGATTGGGTTCTATAGCCTTGTTTGGCAACCAGTCTACCACAGAAAGTAATTGCAACCTACTACTGGAAAATATTCTTCCCAGTCAATCATGTCTCATTTGAGATATGATTGCCCGAGCATGTATCCCCGCTTAACTGACTGACTGATCCTGAATTATAATTCCCCTAGAATTACATTAAAATTGTATTTTATATGAATAATACTTTAAAAATTGAAATTTAAAAATTGAAAAAATTGAAAATAATTGTAATTGGGTATTGTAGATTCGGGAGGGGAACATGAGACACTTGCATCCTTGGTTTCACAGAGTGTTTAATTTTTCATCAATGGTGCTTTTTCTTGATGATATGTTCACTTCTGGAAATTCTTTACTGAAGACTAAAACTGTTTGATATGACCAAAGATCATAAAAATACTTGATCCCTTATGTAACAGCAGTTTGAGCCAGTTGATGAAATAATGCCAATGCAGTAATATAATTATGTGAACTCTTACTCCAGTCACTAAAAAAAAAAAAATCTCTGACTGGATGCTGACATGCATAGCATTTATAATAGTAAACAGTATCACCAACTTGGCACTGAATATGAGACAAAATACTTTACATATCTTCTTTTATGTGCTGTGCTGCTTCAGGACATAGACGATCATGGCCTTCCACAACACCCTATCCCTAGTATCTCATAACATGCTTTCTCCTGTTACTCTTTCAAACCTCACTCTGCCATCCATTTGCTGAAGCCCATCAAGTATGTAGCACATTACTTTCCTCTGTTTCTTTTACTTCTCTATCTGACCTGAGAGTATCAGATTCTCCAAGCCATCCTTCCTAATTACATGCCCCAAGAACTTCAGCTGTTTTTCCTGATGTCAAACATTAGTTTTCTTTTCATTTCTTTTCTTTCCAAAATCTTATCGCTGTTCATATATTCGGTCCATGGTATCCTCAGCATCCTTCTGTAGAACCATATTTCAGTTGTTCCCTTCATCTTTGATGAGATTGTCCAGCATTTGCTGCCATATTGAAGAACAGACATCACATAACAATCCAGCACTCTCTTCTTTGCTTCCAGCGAAATCTTTCTGTCTTTCAATATTCTATTCAGCTTCTGGAATGTATCCTTGGTCATCCCAATATGCCTTTGGATTTCAGTGTTGTACTTTCCATCTTCTGTTAGGGCACTTTTCAGGTATTTAAATTTCTGTTCCTTCTTGATTTTAGTATTTCCAGCTTGTAATTGATATTTTATGCTTCTCCTTTTGTTGATGACCATGAAGGCTTGATTTTAGTATCCCCAGCCTGCATATATCAGTTGAATAATTTATTTAATTAGTCAAGCCAGCAAACACGAAGAAAAACAGCATTAAACAAAAGAAATAAAAATACTACATTGAATACTTGTTTGTCAAAGCAGTAAAAAATGGCAGAATATTTTAAGTCCCTACTATTATTAGAAGGATTTTAAATCTAGGTTATTGAATATATTTTTCTAATTATGATACAGCTATTCTTGGAGAATCATTTCATTACTTAATGAAAATAGAAAAAAACGATCCCCATTTTATGTTCAGTAGGATCTAATATTAAAACTAGATTTCCCATGATTTAAAAAAACTGCAACATATTTTGTTAAATTCTTACTATTATTAGGAGTTATTTTGTCTGCAAATCTTTCAACCTGTTTTCCCAATTATTACATTAACTAGTTTTAATCCACGAAATTTTCATGGTTTTCCTATTTGAAATTTATGATGCATCTTAATTCTTCAGTTAATCCTCTCTACTATAATAAAGACCATTGTGCATTTATTTGTACATTTTTTGCTCAGTTCACTTTCTTTACTACCAGTTATTAAACTTTACTACCAGTTATGAAAACTCTTACCATGTGTTTGCACTTTAATAGTGTCTTATTTTATTTTATTGTAATAATTATGTCATTGAATAGTGAAGAATATATATATATATATATATATATATATATATATATATATATCCTTTCTTTTATAATAAAGATCATTATATATATATCCCTCCTGTCACACTCATGAGTTTGGGTTATTATTTTTTTTCTTATGCCCTAATGTAAGATACTCAATAGTAGGTACATCAATGTATATGTTGTCATCATTTTAAATAGCATATCGATATAAATATTTTGCTGTCATTTTTTATTGTACAGGCTCACTCATAATTGAATAATCTCCTAGCAAATTCTACAACAATAAAATATCCGTAAAAATTTCCCTATCAGATCATTAAATACTTAAGCTTAACAACTTTAAACGAGAAAGATCCATAATAATTTCACGGTTTTACTATTTGAATTTCCTGATGAATTTTTATTCTTCAGTTAATGATTGAATAATCTCATGGCAAATTCTACAACAATAAAATATCTGTATAAATTCCCCTATCACATTGTTAAAAATATTTGACTATAACAACAATATTAACATTTTATCAACAATATTAATAACTATAGATATGAACAGTGGTTGAGAGGGCACAAATAAAAAGATCTGTAATGGACACTGAAACAGACATGAAACATTTTTATATTTTCTTCCTTCTTTCATTTTCTCACTGAAACCAAGTAGCATCTTTGATATGTATTTTGTCTTCATACAAGATCAAAAGGGAATAGACTATTATTTATGAGGTATTAGCAAGAGATGTTAAACACTTCTATTTTTTCTTTCTTTTTTCACTGAATAAGTAACTTGTATAATAAGTCTTTTGTTTTATCACAATCGAAACAGAATAGACCATTATTATGAGGTATCGGCAGGGTGTAATGCTTGCATGAACTCAGGAACTAATGAAGGGAGCAACAAGTAGAATGATTATATGATGGGTAATAATTCTTGCGAAGACCAGCCTGGTACTTAATAACAATAGAAAACACCACCAACTTTATTTTCAGTAGAATCTTATATTAAAAATAGTTTACCTATTCTGTAAAAAACAATATTTTGGTAAGCTTTTACTTTTATTAGCTTTTAATATATATCGTTAAATATATTTTCTTATTAGTATATTAAAATGTAGTTAGTCAAAGGGATCAGTTTTTTACTTAATAACAATGCAAAATTGGATCACTTAAAACAAATTTTGAAGCAAAAAGACCAAAACAAATTTTGCGAGCCTGTGTTAAGATTAGTAATTCTGGATTCTGATTGGACAAAAAGCAACAAATGGAACTTTATGACTCGTGTCATATTTCTTACCACCTAAAAAAATAAGTTTGCGATTGAAGTTGATCACGTGGTTTGATTTGACTACTTTTCTCCACCAGCCAAGCAGTCAGAAGGGAGCAGAGATCAAATAGGACACGGCTACGATGTAACAAGTGAAATTTCAAACTGCTGAACTGGATACATATCCCAGCAACACACATACGCACTCTCTCCCTTTCTTACATGTTGTCTTCTTTGTCATCAATTGCCATCAACAAAAAAAAAACAAAAAAAGAATGAAAACATTTTTTATTATTTTTGATCTGACTTAAACTTTCTTTCTTTTTTGTTTTTAAAAATGCTGGGATACAGAGAATGCTAAAACAATAACCTTGTAACAATAATGGATACATCACACCAAAACAGATCAGTCTAGACTGTAGCTCAATGAGCTGTCACTTTCCAAATGAGCTTGAAAGAAAACACTCTGTATTACCCAAACATATAACCTATATTTTCAAAATTTAAAAGTAAAACATTATTCTGATTAGTTAAATTAAACACACACATAAATTCTAAATTTTTCTGTCTTCCCCCTCCATATTAACTAAATAACAAGTGTATTGTTTTCTACATTCAAATTTAAATCATTTTCACAACACTGCCTGATGATGAGTTAAAATCTCAAAACAGAAATTTCTGTGTTGCAATGTAAATTAAATAAATTGTGTAAAGTTGTATTGAGCACTTTTTAAAAAGTAAATGCCGTAGAACTTGGAATTTTAAAATTGTTGGATCTTTTCACCAGGATATATATATATATATATATATATATATATATATGCAAATAAATACACAAAAGTCTTTATTATAATAGAGAAGATATATATATTTAATTTGGAAATGAGTTATTTCGTGACCTAGGTTTCTACCTTTCCATGTCTTCAGGTGATTTACAATAATGGTAGGTCACAAAGTAACTCATTTCCAAATGAAAAATATTCAAAAGTTCTACAATATGATTGTATTGAACACTTTTTAATACAACTGTGTACTGGTCAAATTTAATTATGACCAAAAAACGAAAACGAACTAATTAATACACACACACACACACACACACACACACACACACACACACACACACATATATATATTTTTAGATAAAACTTCAAAAACTACATTCATTGTACGGTCATTTTCTTGTAATACCAAAGATGACCTGAAGGTAAAGATTATGGCAACATTCACCAACTTAAACCAGGAGACCATCCAGAAGAGTTGCAGGAGATTCTGTAGTTGTCTGGAGTCTATGGTTGAAGCCAATGGCAATTTTATTGAATAAATTTATTCTTCAGTGTTTCAAGATATTTTTATGCAATTTTAGTAAATATATCTGTTAAAGTGAGATGACAGTGTTATTTTCATTTTTGTGTAATTTAGATGACAATTAATCCATTATTCTCTGTATGGTCTGGTCAGTTCATGGCCTTCATATACTATTACTCAGGTCTGTGCTTAGGAGAGGTTACTCCGGTCTCAACCTAAGAGACAGCATTTTATGGGTTATAAGTTCATACACAATTGGTACAGAATTAGATTCTAGAGGTTTATCATACATAAAACTTGCTACATACTATTTGGATCCTGTGGTGTTTTATATGTTTCCTAGTGATAAAAGTTTTTTCCAACCAGATAGTGCAATCGTCCCATTGTGCATTGGTGATATAAAACTGATTCTTAGAATATACTGCTGATTTCTAGGTATTGCACTGGTCCCTACACCTTCTATACACTATATGCTTTGTGCATTATGATACATAAAATCCCTTAGTCATCTTTCTGTAATCAAATTGTTCCATGAAGTGAGATGATTAGCTCCAAACCCAATACTGTACTCTGAGAAGGGTTGGTTTTCTGACATTTCTCACATGTTTGTATTCTAACCCTCTACTGAAAATTCAATGTTGTCCTCCTAGACTCACTACCAACCAAGGCTGAAGAGTTCAGTCTTTCTTACTATTTAACCCATTGATGGAAGAGATGAATTCATACTTTTCTTAAGGGTAACTGCATGAAAGTGAAACTCATAATAAACTCAAGCGGAATTTGAACTTGGCTTACTAAATTCTTTTTTTGGATCTGCTATTGATTGCACCTGCACATCCGGTTCTTGATCTCAAAAGATTGTTATTATCACAACATTTTAGCCATTTTGCCCTCAGGCCTGCTTCAGGTAATCTGGGTCATTTCCATGGAATTTAAAAATGAACCATTTATTTAATCTGCTAACTCATAAAAAAATTATTTTTACTATCTTAAAAATGTTAACCTTGAATAAATATTTAATCATCTAGATTGTTTTTTAATACACATTCTTTTACAAGAAGTGTATTTTTTGAAGGCCGATAGTTTATGTAAAAAAATTTTATACTTGTATATCTTTTTTGTCTCAGTGGTTAAAACACACCAAAACTGATCACTATATATGAAAACAATTTTCTTCAACTGGAAATGCATCCTTCACAATAAGAGATGTGGTCTCAAGTTCAAGTAACAATTTGAATGAGGAGGTCTTAATAAGCCTAACTTTCCAAATATATAGTGCTCAGGTCAGTTAATGTGGAAAGAAGAATTTTTGACAGCAAGGAGACAAGACAAATTAACACCAAGGATTAAGAGTGCTTTTTCAAGAAGAGAGCATCAAGAAGGCAACACTTACCAGCCAACTGCAGAGAGACTAAAGAATTTTGAATTACAAATGCACAAAATTTTTTAGCAAACTTTGTGGCATCGCTGATAAGAAACCTGACCCTGCTTGACAATCTAGAGCATGTGGAGACGGGGATTAGATGCTTTGCAGTGCTGGTCAGGGTAAAGGAACTGAGAGACAGACAAAACAAAGAACAAAACGAGATTATAGACATGTTCTCTACAACAGCAGGATGTGAAACAGTAAAAAAAGTGTCAACAATGGCCTATCCAAAAAACTCACAAGACCATAAATCATGAGTTGTATTTAGATGATAATAAACGAAGAAACTATTTTAGTATCTGAACAAATCAAAACAATACTTATGATCCTTAATCTATATTTTGAAATTTTATTTTGACTATAAAAAATATTGATTTAATTTTTTGTTATCTAAGCTAAAGTTAATCAGAATAATTACCATTAAAGTATTTATAGAAAAGTCAGAGGAACCCACTTTATAGTGGTTGGGAAAGTGAGAAACATGCTTTGATTTGAAAAGTGGGTGCTGGTCATTATTAATTTCACTGTTTAATAAAATAACAAAACAGGAGTAACAGTGCAAACATTTGTAGCCACTAAAAGTAATATGTGTAGCAATTAAACATGACATTTATACTCACTAAAAACAATATTTATATTAATAAGAAATAATTTTGGATAAACAAATCCTTAAAAATTAGTGCTGTTTAAATTTCAGGTTCAAAACTGAAGCTAGAAGATATAGATTCACATCGTCCCAATGAAGGAAATGTTAAATAGGTCATTTAAACTTTACCCTGTCAGGCTGGTCTGCAGGACCAAACTGGTAAAGACCCACTTTGGCTCAAAAGTTGTTTCCATGAGGGAAAAACGTGATGCAGATTTGATTCCTGTGGCAGAAACACTTTTTCCTTAGCAGAACTTCTCAATTTAGGTCAACTGTTATTAATTCCATCATTTAAGAAAAAAAAGAGATAATAGAAACTCAAGCATTTGTACCCATTAAAATAATGTTTATAATGTTTTAGTAGTAAGAAATAATGTGGGAATTTTTTCTGGTTGCATGTGTGTGTGTGTGTGTGTGTGTGATGTACAAAAAATCCAAAGCTTGAAAATAACTGTTCAACAGCTTTTATTTTTGGTTGAAATGGTGAGAAATTGTAGTATTTTGCAAGTAAAAATGTGTTTCCCAGTTAATAAAGTTTTTGAGTGTACAAATTGTTTTGTTGAGAGAGATTTGTGTGTTAGTTCCTACAGAAGGAACAAGAAATTTGAGTGTGAAACTGCTTGAACATGCACATCTTTTGGAGCAAGGATTGTATGTAGTTTTCTTTTGGTAGATGTTCTAACATGTGGAACAAGAAATCTGATGTCAATTTGCCAGGACAGGCCTCATCTTGTGAGGGTTGTGATTGACTTGAAGGTAGAGACCACTGAAAGTGGAAAAATGGGAAAGAGTGACCTATAAATGTAGAGACTGCTGAAATGGAAAATAGAAAAAGAGGGCAAGCCATGAGGTAGAGGCCACTGAAAAGGAAGATGAAAAGAAACCAAATAGGGCTCCTGAATCCAGAGAAGTAAGGAATCCCCCATATGCCACAATAGCCAATAAGTGAGATACTTTCTATAATAATGTTGGTTAAAATAATCCTTTCAAAAATTAATGTTTTATTGTTTATATTTAACAAAACTAGAATATATTACATTTCCACAGAGCTCCTGTGGGTGTAGGCTCCCAGATGGGAACAATGAGTCTAATTAGCATAAAGCTGGTCCTAGGAATAAAAGATTTACTACTGTAGATTTTGTGTGGTAAACAAATAAAAAAATCAAGTTATTTTTAATATAACTTTGCATCTGGTCGCTCTTGTTTGAAATGCTTTTAGTCTTTGGTTACTTGATTATTCGAATTTGCTAATTAACTTACAAATTCAATCAGGTGTGATGTTTTTAAATAGCCCAGACTGTTGCCACAATGTTCTGTCTGGGATAATGACAATATTTATGAGTCAGATATGTAAACTTTGGGACTGAGTTTTATTTTAGGATTACCTGGGAATACAAAAAAGAAAAATAGACTAAACAAATAATGAGACATCACTCTAGTTAGAATTCTAAGTAATAATAGAATTTTAATAAAAATAGACATTAAAAAGGTAATTTTTTTACTGAGGTTGTGTTGATAAAAGTATTGTTTTTTTGTATTACTTTAGTCAGTTTTGAAATTAGTCATTTCCAATCTAAGTGTTGATCTCATTGCTTTTTTGTTGTTGTGAGCATAATGACTTGGCTGATCCCATTTTCATCTGTACACTCTATACACATTATCAAATTTTTAAGCAAATTTGAACCATAGTGCCACCAAAAATAGAGAGTATTAAAACAACAGTTTTTCCCTTGATACCACTATTATTTTAACTACCTTCACCCCTCAGCAATTTTTATTGTTTTAAAAAGTAATGATTAGAATTGTAATAAAATCTAAACATATGAAAGTGAATTCATACTTTTTCTTCGTTCTTGAGAATTGACAACAAATTTTTTTTTTATTAAATAGTTTTACACTATTCATTTATTAAATTGTTTATTGGGATGATTGGCAAAACACTGGCTACTTGTGAATTGATTTGAACTTAAAATAATGATAAATAGTAAGGATTTCCTTATTTCAATAATTTAGTAAATGTTTATAAATTTATGAATAAAAAATTGTTATCTTATTTCTTTCTTTATAAATTTGTAAATGATTAATATTGCATTGCATTAGTTTTTAATACAATTGTATTAGGTTTTAGAATGTAAATATGAAATTTTTCCTGTAAATAAACAATCTTATAAATAAATAGTGCTTAATATTTATGTTGTAAATTCTCTAGAACAAAAACAAAATGTATAAATTGTTTTTTATCATATGTTTAGGTTTTATCCCAATTTTAATACAAGAGACATTGCTGAGGAGTGACGGTAGTTAAAATAATAGCAGCGTCAAAGGAAAAAATGTTATTTTGATGCTCTGTTTTTCTGCAAAAGTTCAAGTTTATTATAATTATGTTTTCTCAATGTAATTCTTTTCAACCAGCTGATGCTGGTAAAAAGTTTCAGTATATATTTAGGGAGAGACATCATGTGATCTAAAAATCCCTATCTATGAACGCAAAAGAAACTTATGTTTAGACAAACTTTCTAACTCTCTTGTTTTGTAGTAAAATGACATGGGTCATAATTTTGATTTCATTAATGCCAGCTTAATTAAAAAAGATGATAACCCTTTAAGGAGAAAGTATTTTGAAAACATACTAATAGCATTACTACCATCTATAAATGCTTACTTAAAACATTACATTACTTCCCCATCTTTCTATTGGTTCATTTTTCATGAATCTAACCTATGTCTACCAATACATAAAAACGAATAAAATAATACTACTTCTAAACAATATTCTAAATAATACATATTTTAATAATATTCTTAATAATACATAATATAATATAAAGTATAAAAATACATTTTTATAGTAAAATTATCAACAAAATATTTTTAAAGCAAAATGACTTGTAATACATTTTATAGTAGAATTACCAACAATACATTTTATAGCAAATGATCACCAACACATTTCAACTGTAGTTGAAGCCATAAAACTGTGTTCAAAATTTTAGATTTTGGCATTAAATGACCCACAGAGATTGATATGTCACTAAACAAAATCCCTTTTGGTTTTGTCAAACATTTGTTAGGTGGTGCTGTATAAGTTTATAAAAAACAAACATTTCCTTCCCCTCTCTTTCTTCCTTTTGGTCTGAGTTCTAAAAGCGTGTGAAAAAAAGATGACCAACTGGGGACACATTTATTTCCCAAATTCCATCGATGACTGAAGTCTCTTCCCACTTTCTAATGGATAGTATTTGCACGTATCTTCCAAAACCCCCACTTATGAAGTAAATCAATTTTTTCTTTGATGATTCCAACTCAGCACAAGGCTGACTTGATCTTGACTATTATAACGATGCTGACCCTTCAATGATGAAGAAAGTAGAAATTTTTCTTTGGTTATTCCAACTCTGCACAAGGCTTAATGGCTTTATTGCCTTGCTTAGGATGAAATGATTTAAAAAATTCCAGTTATTTTTATTTTTTTTTATTTTTTATTTTTTTTAATCATATCACCCCAAGCAAGGCGGTAACATCACTGATGTGCAGGGGGCTACATAAGAGTGAGAAGATTAGAAAAGAGAAAATCGGAAACCACATCCTAAACAGGAAACAAGGGATGAGCCTCTTCACCTGTTCAATAGACGTGGGTGGAGTGTGAACCGGGCGATAGTTTAGTCTATCTACTCCAATTGAAAAAAAAAAAAACAGTGAGAAGATTAGAAAAGAGAAAAACCGGAAACCGCATCCTAAACAGGAAACAAGGGATGAGCCTCTTCACCTGTTCAAAATGAGTAAATGATTAAAAAAATTCCAGTTATTGCTCCATGTCATTTAAGAACCTCTCTGACTAGAAAGTAAAATTCAATATTTTTTATTTATTTTTATTTTTAATAAAGTTTATTATTTATCATTTTATAAAGAAATCAATTTGAAAAGAAATCTTTTTATTTGAAAATTCATCAAAATTTTAAAAATTTAAAAATATGTAAACCAACTACAATGCAATACTTATTATTCACCATTTTATAAATAACTATGAAAATTTTTATCAATCTAATAAATACGTAGTGTTTAATATCTTTATTGTCAATTCTCAAGGATAAAGAAAATATATAATCCACAAATGTTTAGATTTTATTGAAATTCTAATCATTTCTTTTTAAAATTTATGTATTTAGAGATTATTGATAACAGCCAAAGAATCTGCAATATTAATTGTCCTTACCTGGCATCTTGGATTCAGTCAGTTTCCTACTATTGTAATGTATCTTTCCTGTGCCTTTTCTATAAATACTTTTAGGGTAATTCTTCTGTTGAACTTTAACTGGTACCTAGACTATATGAATTTAAGTGTACTACTAGATTTGATACATGTTGTGGTGCAGTGAATATTTGCTTGGAACAAGAATTCAGAGAGCCAAGTTCAAATTTCAGTTGTGTTTGTTGCATACATCTATGCACAAATATCCTTGGGAAAGGCATTAAATTTGTTTCCTCCCTCTACCTATAGGTCAAATTAGATTCTACAGCCTTGGTTGGTAAACAGTCTACTGCAAAAAAAGTAATGGCAACCTACTGTGAAAAAATCTTCTGCTCAGTCAGTAATGTCTTTTACAATACATGATTGCCCAAGAGTGTATCACGTATGGCACTTAACTGATTGACTGACTAGATATGAAACAAGGTCTCATCATTTTACAAATGAAATGGCAATATGTAACCATGAGATAAAAAACAATTTGCAAAAAATTAATAATTTCATTAGATCTTATATAATTAGCACTGGCAAAGAAAATTCAAATTAATTCAAGATAATCCTTAATGTTTAATTAAGAAGTAATCAGCTGAAATAATTACATCTTTCTGGAGATATAACAGTTAGATTGTCAGAAATGCTTCTGAAAGAAATGAAAGTAAAATGTCACTTGTATTTGAACCTTCCAGCATTGTACTATTCAGCTTTTTGTTATCCACAGGCTACAGTATCTGCATTTTATAAGAATGATGATTTTTTGGATATTATTTCACTGTTTTAAATCTCTTACTCTGAAAATAAAAGGAACTTGCCTTATTATTTCATATTATTATTGTAAAAGGAATTACAAATAGATTGGTGAGAAAAAAGAAATATTTCTCTTAACAATTCTTAGCTACCATTAGTAGAGCACTTTGACTGAACTAACCCTGATACAGAATGGTTTGAAAGGACAAGAGGACTTGTATTTAGTATGTAGTATAACATTTATATCCAAGTATAGCAATATGAGTCAAACCATCAGGAGATAATATGAAAAACTAAGTTGTCTATATTGCCAATTAAGTTATCGCACAGTGGAAATGATATGCAAAGAAAAATGCTGTCAAAGGAGTGAAAAATCCTCTTACTTGAATATTAAAATGTTTTACCAGAGATAACAAATTTAAGCCTGTATCTCTCATGTAGTGAGAAATTAAGTAAAACATCTGCTTATGTGTTTGATGGTAGGGAAGGGAGTTCTGGCTGACTTTATTTTCCCACTCATGCATGGAACACATTATATGTCAGAGGTACACAAGCTGGTAGATGAAATAAACAGAGTGTATATTCAAATATGGGCATCCACAAAAAATAATGTTTGAAGTAATAAAAATGTTAGATTAAAAAAATTTCTTTAAAATTGATTAATTCTTTATAAATTGTTTTGTTTATATTTCAGAGACAAAACTGAGCAGATATGCATTTAAAAAAAAATCTGAATGAGTGAATTATACTTTAAAGACAAAATAGAACTTTGCTTGATTATGAATCTCTTCATAGTCATGCAGTCAAAGTATACAATGGCTCCTTATGTAAACGGGGATGCAGATTTGAATTCTGCCAGAGGGTCTATTAGAGTCATAGGGGCACCACATGTACTGTAGCCACAGTAGAAGTGATGTTTCTTTGGACACAACAGTCTGATGGGGCCCAACCCTCACCAAGCTGGTTTGAGTTCAGAATTTTCTTTCTTCTAAACCGGTTGCTAGCCAAGGCTATAGAACCCAGTTTGTCCTGTTATTTTACCATAGCTTGAGGGAGAAGAGATGGATTTATACCTTACCTCAGGGTATTAGCACATAAGTGAATGTAATGAATCCAATTGGAATTCAAACTCGGCTCTCTGATTTCTCAATCTTAGTCACTAGCCATCACTTCACCTTGCTTCCAGAGGGTATAATTTCTTTATTAAGTTTTCTTGAATACTCAGGCTGGTAGACAAAATAAATATTGTTTAAAATAAACAGAGAATCTACTAAAAATAATGTTTAAAATAATAAAAAGTATTTTATACTAAAAAGAAATTTTACTATACAGAATATGCCACACTTTAGGCCTTGTGCCAGACAAAGCAATGCTTAGTAAATATCAATAATGTAACAATATAAGCTCTGTGACAATGTTACAGTTGATTCCTTTGTTTTTTATGCAAGAAACAGAAACTTAAATACAATTGGAAAAAAAAGATAATCAAACAAGATTTTTTTGAACTGGTTATCAATTAGTGCCTTTCAGAATCAATCAAATACCAAAAAATATATTCATTGACTGAAAAAGAAGGAGAGAAAAAAAATTTGTACCAGGGAATCAGCAGTATAAATCACAGACTACATGACCAGCAGCCATTCTTTCTGCTTACAGAGGGAAGGCTGCTTACACTTAATATAAATGATTTCAAGAATTCTTAGATGATAATTTGAATGAACATTGCTGAATATGGTGAAAGAATCCCTGGTGAAATTCAAAACACAAACCAGATTATTTATTAATTGTTTTGCAATGGAATAACCACAAGTATTTACAAGCATATGTGAATTTTCAAACTTCTCCCAAGCTAGCAATCCTGATCTCCAATATTTGGTTAGTTCTTTAAACATATTTAACTTCACTTAGACATTTATAATTATCAATAACTGAAATAACATGATGGAGTGGGAGTGGCAGAACATCTTTGTAGATAGATTAAAGCTTACATTAGGAAATAAAAAAAAACAAGCAGAAAAATAGCAAATCTATAATCTCTGTGTGATTTGCCTAGAAAATCAAGAGCTGACTCTATTAATTTACAGCAACTGCAAATAGACAGGACATAATGCCAGACCATACAATTTTGGTATGTGGAAGCTGAAAGGAAAAAAAAAACCTATTTGATTTTTTGACACAGGAGAGTACATTGTACTTTGAATACACATCTCTCAGATCATTGTTCTGATTCTGTTCATAATATTGATACAGTGTAAAATCAATCCCAGACGTTTTACAGAATTATCTTGACTTAGCTGGCTGTTCTGTGTACAAAAACAGACTTTTAAAAAAATTATTTCTTTTAAATAAAGAACAAATAGATATATACATTTTAAATTAAAGAACAGAAATTCACATAAATTATTAAAAGTACATATCCATTTAGCCATCATTTACAATAAATAATTATCATCATCCAATGTTTGTGCATGAGTTTCCAAAAACATTCCCAGTAAAAATATTTTTAAAAATGTTTAAAAAATTTTAAAAAAATGCAGATATCAACAATATAAGCATAATTTCAAACTAGAAGTTAGAAAATAACAAAGTTCAGATAACTATTTAATAAGTCAAAGATTGATTTAACAATGCATTTTTATAATGAACAGTACTACCCTTTAAATGTGATAAAGATCAATATATTTTGGTTCTGACAAATCTCATGGCTTGAGGAAGATATAATGACTGCTAATCTACAAAAATTATTACATGAAAAAAATTTCACTATTTCTTATAAGTGGACCAGTTTATTTAAATAATGTTAACCTATTTACCATTTGAAAATTAATGAAAAAGCAAAGTCTCCAGTTTAGGAAGGGGTTTCTGAGAGAAGAATTTTTTAGTACCTTTGTAAAGATGAATCCATTCTATACTTAATTCATTCCAGTTTTAATTCAAATCAAAATTCTTTTACAAACATTTGCACAATTAGTCCTATATATGCCCTGGTAAGATTATGATCCAGCTCCAGATGGGAGAGCAATTTTTACTCATAAATATTTAGTTTTGATTATTTTCACATTTGCATATATAAGGTTATCATATATTCATAGTTTGGCTAGTATGGATCATGCGAAACAGCAAGAGTATGTCTCCAGTAGAGTATACCACCAGCCCAGATTATGCCTCTGCCCAGAGTATTATACCATCCCAGTGTATACCCTCTGCCTAGAGTATACCAGCAGCTGAGAATTTATCCCAAAATCAGAGTATAGTACCAGTCAAGAGTATGCTCCCAGCCCAGAATATACCATCAGCCCAGAGTATAACCAAGCCCAGAGTATACTATCAAGAATATACCCCCAGTCCAGAGTATACCATCATCCAAGAGTATCCAACTAGCCTAGAGTATAACACTAACCTAAAGTATGCTCCCAGCCCAAAATATACCACCAGCCCAGATTATGACCTCAGCCCAGAGTATACCAATCCAAAGTATATTGCTAAGAATATGCTCCTAGTCCAGAATGTGTCACCAGCTAAATGTATACTACCAACCAAGAATATTCCCAGCTCAATTTATACTACTAGCTCAGAGTATGTCACCAGTTAAGTGTATTCTCAGCCTAGAGTATACCACCAACTACCAGCCTAGAATATACCATCAGCTAAGAATATACCACCAGCCCAGAGTATGCCACCAATCCAAAGTATATCAGCAGCTAAGAGTTTATACTTAGCTCAGAGTATAAACCAAACCCAGATTATGTCTTCACCCCAAAATATAATCCAGTTAAAAGTTTACCCCCAGTCCAGAGTATACCATCTAACAAGAATATACCACTAGATCAGAGTATACCTCCAGCCTGAGTATACTATAATTAGCCCAGGCTATACATCCAATGAAGAGTATATCTGATCTGAGCCTAAGAAAAAGCCATAAAAACCCATCAAAATGACAATTCATATCACTATTCAACAGTGACCTCCCATCTCCAATGGCACCTGCCAAAGATGGTTACCACAGTAATTTACAACTCACTCTCTCTCTCCTACTGTACACCTCAATGAACAACTTTTATGACTGTACTTATCTCTTTCTTTCAATGAGGGACATTCACACCAATTTACCACTTGTATTTTTTGTTTATACAATTATTTATTTCCTAAACCTCTGTTGTTTCTTCTTTGTTCTGCCTCCAAAACCCTTAACATAACAAGAGTATAATTGGGGTTATTCTAGGCTAGGTTGTTTGATATTTGCATATAAGTTAGACAAAGCCAGTTTATAGCTCTCAAGACAAAAGGTGCTAGGCAATTATATACCCACATAATCCAGAATATCCACCCTCCTTTTCCTACGAGATAAAAAGCATATTATAGAAGATACAATAGACCATGCAGTGTTACACATCTGTAGAGATTTCTTGCATGCATTCTATAGCCTCCAATTCCAAGAAATCAAAATATTCCTTTGTTTGCACATTGATAGGCCTAAGTTCTAGATGCTTATTGAATTTGGTTTATATGATTGAAGAGCGGACATTTTTGTGATTGACTACTGTTGTTCCATTTGTGAAGTCATAACTTAACATTGATTCTCTGAAAATTTGGTATATGCATTACTTTACCCAACAGCTGTATTAATTGGACAAGATTAGGTTCTTTTAAGAGACATGGATACCTGATTACTGTTAAATAAGTTCATATCGGCCATTATTACCAGGTTTTAGACTAAAGCTATTGCATAACATTTTCGTTACGAAAAACACTCATTGATACTAATAATAAAAGAGAGTATAAAATGAACCATAGCTTAGACTAGGCTACTTTATACAACAAGGTGTAAAATAGGTTAGACTCAGTCATGCTCCAAATGTTATTCTGGACTAGGCTAAACAGTATAAATGATATATGCAGAGACAGGGGTAATCTATGCTGTTACACTGGTCAGATCATGTGGAATATATTAGCCAAGATATAACATTTTATCAAATCCATAGTGATTACTAATGTTTTTGTAGTGTAGTGTTACTAACTTACTGAAAGTAGAAGGCACTCAACTGTCTCATGGGTAATAACTTAGCTATTTATACTCTTGGTGACTTTCTATATAAATGAGTCACTTCATCTCTCTGTCCTGAAATGGTTTTATCCTCTTATTTTCTCTAGTACTTCTTCTGGGAGCTTTTGTCTCCTCACTATCTTCCTCCCTCTCACTAAGAGATTGTCTATATATGGGAGATAATGATCTTTTTCTTTTTTTATAAGAGTGTTCCTTTAACAATTGTTCATTTTCATAGTCTCTATTGCTCTTGATTTCACTGTCATGCTTGTCTTGCATGCTCATAATTATCAAATGATAATTGTTCATTCAGTTCTTTAGATATTAGCGATGTCATCATAGTGTAGTGTTACTGACTCACAAGAAGAAGAAGTCATAAAACTGCTTCATGAGTCATAGCTGTAGCTATTACTACTCTTGGTGACTGCCTACATAAATGAGTCACCTCAGTTTGTTGTATGCGTTGCACTAGATTACTGTTCTATTAGGTGTGTTCAAAAAGTATCCACTACATAACTCGGGATTTTGAACAAATTAGTTCCTTTTTAGAAACCCAGATACCTAATTATTGTTGTACGAGTTCCTATCAGCCATTATTACCAGTCTTTACATAACATTCTAGCTGAGAAAAATAATAATAAAAAAGAGTATAAAGTGAGCCATGGGGACATAGTTTAGACTAGGCTATTCTGTACTCTGTGACATGAAAGATGTTAGAATATCTATAGGGTATGATGAATAAATTGTTGGCATTTTTTATTTTTCATTCTGTACATGTGCAATGTTTGTTTTTAGTTTTGTCAAATACACAGTTTAGTGGGTTCAGTTGGGAACCATCTGTAAAAAAGTGTCCCATGATACAATTTACTCTACTAGAAATTTGGCATACTGTACTGCTTGGCATTCATGCCGGAAGTGCCAATACAAATATTTCAGAGTGTTTGGGTGTCAATTTGTGGACAGTGCAAAGGATTCAGAAAGTGTTGGATGAATCTAATGAGGATTATGTTTAGGGTGCTAACTAGTGATGGCGACATTATGCCTCCCTTCATCTTCTCAAAGGGCCTCAGACTCAATATGGAAATCTACATCAAGTGCCATGACAAGATAGTGCTACCCTGGTTCAAGAGGGTGGCTGCTGGAAGACCCTATATCTGGCAACAGGACTCAGCATTATATAACACAAGCAGGAAAACCCAGTCATGGATATCAGACAATATCACAATTCTGTGGCCATATCACCCCCTTACTTAACTCCCTAGACTGCAACTTCTGATTAAAATGTGTGAAGTGCAATTGAGTGAGAGACTAACAAAACTCCTTGTCTCAACAAAGATGAACTGAAGGCAAGGATTATGGCAGCATTTATCAACTTAAGCAAGGAGATTGACCAGAAAATTTGCAGGAGATTCTAAAGTTGTCTAAAGGCCCTGGTCTAACTAACCCAATGGTAATTTTACTGAATAAATTTACTTTTTAGTATTTCAAGATATTTTTGAGTAATTTTAGTAAATATATCTGTTAAAATGAAATGTCAGTGTTATTTTCATTTATGCGTAATTTAGACGACAATTTATTCATCGCACCCTGTATGTACATGAGACAATATATACGTGGATACACTTACAAAACTCTAGATGACCTGAGGCAAACAGCTGATCTCTCCTCTGACTTAGCTTTAACAGCTTAGGAGAAAAAAACTGGCTTGTCACTTTCACTGACTTGAAAATCATCTTGTGATGTTCTTTCATCACCAAGAGTACCCAGAATTTTCACCTATCATGATGAATAGGTGTTCCCTTATGGAGACCCTATAACTAGAGCATCTATTGGGACTTAAAATCAACCCAGACCTAAAGTGAATCTTGTACATACAATCCATTACTAAAGATTCTGGAAAAAGTGGTCATTTCCTCGTACCACTCCACTAAGTACCTGACTCCTCCTGCTATCCTTTATCTTGCCAGATCAGGCTGAAAATGGAGTACTGCTGCCATATATGGGTGAGAACTGCCCAGTCTTCATTTTCCAATTTCAATAGAGTTCAAAAGTGTTTCTGCATCTTTACGGGTGACAAATTATTTTCCACCTTTGGAAATCTCTCACTACTCTATTGATGTTTGCATGGAAAGTGTTCAGATAATCAACGTTCCTTAGTTTCATCAGATCTAACCATCATGATTAAGATCTACCATGCCATGCATATTGTAGCTAATCATCCTCATTCCCTTCATATTCCATTAATGAAGTGTTATTTCCACTTGAGTAGCTTCTTTTTGCAAACTTTGTGGGACCAACTCCCAAGGAGATGCTTCCCCAATCACTACAATCTCAACTTGTTTAAGTCTAGGATCAACCATTACCTTCCCCACATATTCCCATAAACTGTGTCTCTTACTCTATAACTCTCTATCTTGAGTGGCTCTTAGACCTTGAACAGGGTGAACATCATTGTAAAAAATAAAAAAGATTAAACTATATTCTGCTATAATCTGGGGGTGGGATCTGGGCTGCTATACCAGTTTGACTGGGATTCTCCTGGTTTAAAATGTTTCTTCTGGTCATATAAGCAGCAAGTATTCATAGTTGTATGTCACCCATGAGGCTTAATGTTGTTGGATCATGAAACAATTTTTTATGTACAGGTAAACTAAACCAATAATTAAAAAAAAATGAAAACTGTCTTGATTTGGGGCTTTGAAATTATGTTCTTTCAAGATCATTGGGAAGTTTTTTATTTGTAAAGTCTATAACTTTTACTGTAATAGAGAAGATGAAAAGACTGATTTTATGTAAACAGAATACAAATAAAAATAATAATCATCATCATCATTTAACGTCCATTTCTATGCTAGCATTTGCTAAACAGGGTTTTCTTGATAGTTCTGTAATTGAACCATCATGAAATATTGGAGCGAGTTTTATAGCTGTTTGCTCTTACTAACATCAACCAACTCAATGCTTTTATTGAGACACCATCTCTAGGAAGATTATCTACCAAAGTTTAGCCTACACTATTCTATATAGAGTACGTGTAGAGGTTTTTATATCAGAAATTTTCTTCTCTTAGATAAGCTGCTAATCCAACCTAAAGACTCTTACTTAGCCAGTTTGGGGGATAAACTATTTGCCCATAGCTGAGACCCTAACAGGTGCTACCACTGAAGTTCAGGGTGGACCTGGGAACAACAGCAATAAAGAGGTGGTTCTATGCTCCTCTAAAGCTCTGATCTCCTGATCAGAGGCTTTGCTGCTGGATGTAGTTTATCGTTATACCCAGAACCAGAATACAAAAATAATAATCTGAAAAATATACAGTACTGGCAAAAAATCTGGGGCCAGACTGTAATTCTTTAAAAAACACCTTAAAATGAGTTTTTTTTTTAAGTAAAAGATAAAAATGTTACCAACTTCAGTGTATTTGCTTTTATTTTTCATTTTTTTTACCAGGCCTCTCTTATTAGCAGCTAGTCAGTAATTGCCATAGGTGATACATGCTTGGACGATGATTTCTCTTATGAGACATGACTGACTAGGCAGAAGATTTTTCCTGCAGTAGGTTACCATTATTTTTTGTAGTAAACTGGTTGCCAATCAAGGCTATAGAACCCAATCTGTCCTGTTATTCAATCCAAAACTAGAGGGAGAAGAAATGAATTAAAGGTATTTGTGCTTAAGTGAATGAAATAAATTTGACTGAAATTTGAACTCAGCTATTCATTCACCAAAAATATCCATTACACCACAGTGCACATCCTCTTAAGTCCAAATTTGGATTCATCTGTTCACAATACATTTTGCTAAATTATAAGTATTGTTTTGACCATTAACTGTTCAATCGACTTTTCAAGATAAAATTTTCTAAGTTAAATGTTTATGCTGGTTATAAATGTTAACTCAGCACCAACAAATGTAAAAAAACATACATAACTGTTTCTGATAGAAGAAAATAAGATTGTGTGATTGTGACAGTATTTTCATAGGTTTTTTAAATTTATTTTTTAATTTTGAAGTAATTTGCATAAGCAGCTAAGCATTGAAGTAAGGGCACAATTTGAAATTTTATTCAAAGAAGGCTACTCTCAAAGACAAATTGCCAATTTTGAACTTTTAGATGTGCATTGTGGTGCAGTGGATATTGACTTGGAGCAAGAAATCGGAGAGCTGAGTTTGAATTCCAGTTGAATTCATTGCACTCACATATGCTCAAATATCCTTAGGATATAAAAACCTCTACACTTCTCCCTCCAGCTATGGGTTAATTAGCCAGAGAGATTGGGTTCTGTAGCCTTGGTTGGCAACCAGTCAACTGCAGAAAGTAATGGTAACCTACTGTAGGAAAATTTTCTGCCCGGTCAGTCATGTCTCTTTTGAGACATGATTTCCCCAGCATGTATCACATATGACACTTAACTAACTGGTAAGTTAGAGGAGTGGGTATCTGAGAAGAAAGGCTGAATGATGAATATGTTGTCCCAAAAGTTAGGCATGGTGAAGGATTTGTTATAGTGTGGGGTTGTTTTGGGGAGAGGGCTGGTGATTTGATTCAGGCCAAGAGAATCATGAAAAAGAACAATATTATTTGATTTTGCCAAGACATGGTATATGATGCTGTTTGATGATAATGTTTTATAGTCAAGTGTTCATTTATTTTTGTTAATATAAAAACAAATACCCTGTAGTTACAGAAATTTTATTGTTTACTTTTAAAAAATCATTTTAAGGTGTTTCTAAAGAAATGCAGTCTCATCTCAAAATTTTTGCCTGTAGTGTATTTACAAACTTACATCTGAAAACTTAATAATATTAAGAGTTTAACAAAATATTCTGTTATTTTTGACAATTCTTTTTATTGATTTGTTTTTGTACAGTTTATCAATCCTTTTTATGTTAATTAAAGCTGAAATATAATTTTAGTTTGTAAGAGTATTTGTGTGTAATTGAATGTAATAGATCTGACTAGGATTTGAACTCAGCTCTCCAAGCCATTATTCTTTACACCACCTGCACATCCTTATTTTTGGCAAAATAGATAAACTAGTATTAATATATAATTCTGTTGGACATAAAGAGGGGTCAATTTTCTATTGTTATTAAGTAATTAATGAATAATTACATTTTAGTATAATAATTAGAAATTACATTAAAAAATCATATGTGAGAAACTAACAATAGGAAAGACATAAAATATACAGTTATTTCCTAACCCAGGAGGAGTGTTAGGTTCATGACTTTTAGACAGAGACAATGAGACAATCAATGCAGTGAAAACACCCCTCTTCTATTGCTCCAAAGAAGGTCAAGGCCATTTCATCTGCAGGCAAGGTGATAGATTTTTGGATATAAAAAGCATTGTGTTTATTGACTATCTTCAAAAGAGCTATACCATCAATGGAAAGTACTCTGCCAACTTGCATAGTCATTTATGAAAGGTTATCAAGATCAAATGCCCAAGAAAACTGATGAAAGGTACCTTGCTTCACCAAGACAATGCTCCAACACACAGATTTCAATGGCTACAGTGTATGACTGTGATTTTGAACTGGTTGATCATCCTCCCTTATTCACCAGACTATCTGACTATCATCTGTTCTCCAACATGAAAAAACACTTAGTTGGGAGTCAGCATTGCAGTGATGATAATGTCATATCTGATGTTGATGACTTTTTGATCAATAGGATGAAAGATTCTTCACTAATAGAATTCAACACCAACAGAACAAGTGTGTGGGCTGCAAGGGGTGGTCTATGCCTTATTTAGTCACATTCCATGAGAGTATCTTGGTCAGTCTATAGACTTTTTATATATAATAGGATGCTGTGGTAACAGTCTGTTTTATGCTTAAACATGAAACAGACTTTAGCCACTGGGTGTTAACCTCAGTGTCTACTTTTATATTTACATGCACCTTATCATTGCAATTGATCATTTTAACCCATAAATATAGCATACCTTAAAACTATATTTTTATCATATGTGTGTGTGTGTGTGTGTGTGTGTGTGTGGAATGCTGTTAAAAATTCAATAGATTTTGATAATACCACTAAAAATATCAATTCTATTCTGTGATCAGCTCATGTAGAAATCGACTCATTCTTGTGCAAAATAGAGGCTCCAAATTCAAATTTTCACATTAGTATTTGTTAACCAATAAGCAATGTTATCTCAAACACTATTACAACTTCACAGCCATCATATTTCAGACAATCACATGTTGTCTGCGATGAAATTTGAAAGCTCTCTCTAGAAAATGATTAACAATATTTTCACTTATAAAAATAGATATTTAAAAATTGGAAAAATATTTGCTAATTAATAAACTTGAGTTTAGTAAATCTAACATTTAGCTTCCTTGAGCCTATACTCTCTAGTAAATATTGTTGCATAAATTCACAAAATCAGTTTTTATTTTTTGGTAAATTTTGGCCAGGGTTGTTGTGCAATACTGATTACTCCTAACTTTCATATCATTAATTACTCAATCATATTTATTTAGTAACTGTCAAATAGCTTCATAATTTTAAAGTAAATTATAAAAAATGCAAAACTTATGAATGGATATATATAAACAAAGAAATTTTAATAGTAACAACAGTACACACTGGCTCACTACTGACTGCTGGAATATTACACACATACATAAAACAGCATGAATACATGCTTCACTTGTTAAGTAAGCACATTCAGCTTTTTAATGATACTAACAATAATTTATGTTGTAAAAAACAAATAAAATATTTTTGTGGGACTTTGTTTGCAAGGGTCTTTGTAATTTCTTTTTTTTCAGCTTGTAAGGAAACAAATACTCAATAATAAAATTGATTTAAATTTGTAGAGCTGTGTTTAAAGAATAATTATTTTCTTCACTTTTTGCACAATTTTTACTTAATAAATATATATATATATATCAGAATAATAGTTCATAAAAATAGTGATAAAAATGACAATGTGGAAAACTGTATAGCAACATCCTTGTTCCAAGAAAAAATATCTTCAAACAAAGTAACAATTTTATTAATGGAATCAATCCCTTCTATAAAAGAGAAAATACCAGGGAGAAATATAACAGACAGTTTCTATTGAAATTTTACAAATATAGAGATGCTGAATATTTAAATTTAAACTAGTAATACTAGCAAAAATTCAAGACTTTCTCAAGGCATAGATATTTAAATTATTAAAATCTATTTTTAAAAGAAAATGTCTTACATTATTTTATTCTTATCAATAAAATATAAGGATTTATTAAGAAAAAGAAAACAACATATATTTGCATTTAGACTATTGTTCTCAAATTTTTTGTTGTTATCATGTTTCAGCTGTTGTATCTTCTGGCTTTCTTCAGGTGTTTATCGATACAAGTAATCTTGAAAGAAGTTTGAACTGAACTCTTTATTTAATCTAGTGGGTAGATTGTTCTCATTCCACTGTCAATGTATAGGGATATCTCATCTTTTTTAGTATTGCTCAGTTGCTGTTCAGTTTTCACTGAGTTTGTAGTACTTGGATGAGAGATTGAACCAGCAATAACAACTAAGATGAGAACAATAGTCTGAAAGTAAATAATATAAATAACAATAAGTTCACACACTAGAAATTCACACAGAAAACAAATGTGGTCGTAAAATTAAAATTAAAATTAATTCTAAAACATTTATAATATGTTAGGTATCAAATACCTGTATCAAAAATTAAAAAGATTTTTTTTTATATTGACAATATCTTTTTCAGATTAAACTGCACAATAGAAAGACTAAAAGAAATTCTAAATTTTTTAATACTCAACATGATTGGTTTATAAATCTTTTGCTTACCCAAAAAATAACTTCCAAAGAAATCCATATGCAAACATCTGGAATCTATTTTTTCCCGTAAATACAAGTCTCTGAAGGCTTTCATCAGCAATGTGAGGAAAGGAGTGTGAAAATGTCAGCTAAACAGGATGCATCAGAGCTACAAGAGGTTAATTATCTTAAAGAGTAATTTTGTTAAACCTTGGACTGTCAACACTGCAACTAATGTTCACTCCTTACTACTTTTGAAAAATTGCAAAGATTATCACAATTTTTCACCTCCTTATCTCCTACTCAACAACTTTGTCAAATAACATTATCATAAACATAGAAGACGACCCTCTCTCAGCTGATAATTCACCAGAAAAATTAACCCAATCTTGTATTTGTTTTCTCATTCACATAAAGAACTGGGAAAGCTCCATTGTATGTTTACAAAGAAAAAAAAAGTTTTAATTAAAGCCACTGTGAGAAATGAAGATATGACTCCTGTTTCCAATATATTTGGTTGTTTATTAAGGGATGCATTTGGATGGTGTTGGGTGGTAGGTAGGTGACACTGAGAACAACTTCTGGTACTTCTGTCATGACAGACTAACAGTTCAGTTTTTTCTTTCAACCAGAGAAAACACTGACTCTCTTCTGCCCTTCTCTCCATCATGACATATGGCTAGTAACTTACCCACAAGTTACATTGAAAGTCTTTATTGATAGATGTGCTACCCACTGGCAGGTTTTTGAACTAGTCTTAATTCTAATTGTAACTGTTTATAGAAGCCTTAAGCAGAACTAACTTCCCGGAAAGTGATACTCAATAGTTTTAATTTATTTATCTCTTTATTTATCATCTTTTGGTCAAGTTAGTGTCTACTTTGAAGATCCTACTTCCTTGACTTTACACAGTCAGTTAAGTACCATACATAATACACACTTTGGGTGAACATGTCTTGAAAGAGACATGACTGACTGGGCAGAAGATTATCCTGCAGTAGGTTGCCATTGCTTTCTGTGGTAGACTGGTTGCCAGCCAAAACTATAGAACCCAGTCTGTTCTATTATTTAACCCATAACTGAAGGGAAGAGACAGGTTAATACCTTTCCCAAGTGTATTTGTGTGTAAGTGAATGCAAAGAGTTCAACTGGAATTCGAACTTGGCTCTCTGATTTGTTGTTCCAAGTTGATATCCACTGCACGTAAAATACAAAACATTTCAAATTCAAACAAAATCATTGAGGTTAACTGAATTGCTATAGACCTGATTAAGGCTGGTGGGCAAAACAGTTAAAATATGATAACAAGAACAAAGATGAGGACAATATTCTAAATGTAAATAATGTATATAATTAAAATCACTGAGAGTCTACTTGACTTTGTATTCTAGTTACTGCTAGGTTTTACTGAATCACATTGTTGCATTTTTATCATAATAAATTGTTTTATTTTTGTATCAAATGGAACAGAGTTCTTTGAATTTATTTATGTTACTTTTTATTTTTCTATGCTGTTAAATGTTTTCCTTATTACATTGTAATTTTGTACTTTAATAAAAGTACACATCAAAATCTTCCATTTCAGTTTAATGGCATACTTTGAATTTATTTTTTTATGTTAACAATAATAATGTCATTTTCCTTATGTTGTAATTTTGTACTTTAATGAAGTACACACATCAAAAACTTCAAATTGAATTTCATGGAATACTTTGAATTTATTTGTATAAAAACTATAATGTTGTTTTTCTTATTAAATTGTAATTTTGTTCTTCACTCACTGAACACATTTTCAATTTTTTGTCTGTTTATGAAGTAGAGAATATTTCAGTCTGCACCTATTCGAAACAACAAAAGTATTTTTTTCTTAATCCCACTATAATAAACAAGTAAAATTGAATAAAAAGAAGCTTTATCAAAACCTGCTAAATGGTGACTTGTCAAGTATTTCAACACAGGTGAAGGTGAATTACTAGCCATGATACCCCATGGTAATTTAAACCTACATTATTAGGTATCAGAATGATGAAAACCTCTGCCATGATTACTAACCCCCCAGCCTAAAAGCAGGTAAGTCAATATAATAGACACCCAATAATGAAAGGTATCAGTTTCTTCAGCTAAGTAAGTGCGATAAATGCTTTTTTTTTGCTCAGCATTGACACCTGACTTCCCATACACAGAAGAGCATTCCAGTCATTGCTTTTCATGAAGAAATATTCTCTGACAATTTATTACCTGACTGTAGCAAATTGTAATGGGTACATGGCTGAGTGATTAGAATGTTTACTTTCTGAACTTAAGACCTGAGTTCAAATCTTATCATGGTTGATTTGTTAGCAAGGTGACTTCTTGATGTTATCAGCCTGGGAAGGCGACCCCAGCATATGACACCTTCAGAAGTTGCCTGAAAAATACACTATGGGTTGACTAAAGCTTTGTTAGTAAAATTGAGAAGCAAGAACTATTTAGGAGCCATTGATGGTTATACTATTATGAAGTCATAAGTCATCGTGACTGAAGGTTTGGGTGTAATGGGTTTGTTCAAGACTGGTGATCATGCCAAATAATGTGCTCTCCCAAAAACTGTAACTAACATTCACTCAGCACAGTTGCAGTATAAATCACAGGTAGGCTCTGTGTCTGAGCAGGCGTCTGCAATAGGGATTGGCTAGTCGGCTTAGTAGACGGGCATATTCTTATATGAGGAGCCAACCATTACTTAAAGCAAATTAATTTTCCACAAATGCTTTTGTGACTAACTAGAAAATTTCCATTTACATATTATATTTTTCTGAAATCTGAGAAGCACAGTGTTGCCAACTTTTTATATCAAGTTATCTGTTGCTTCCTAAAGTTAGAAAAAAATCTCCAGTTTTCTTTATAAAACAGTGTGTGGCAAAAGCAACACCCTTTTGTTATAACGTTTATTTATTTATTTATTTATTTATTTTTTTACAGTGATGGTACCCTTGTAAAAAGCCCATGTGTCACTAGAGATAAAGGATTACAGAGTAAGAGGCACAGTTGATGTGGATAAGTGGAGAAAATAACAGTTAACCCAAGACATGAACAAGTTAAGAAACTCACCAAAAAGGTGGTTTGCCACAATGTGTGTGACATGGTGGGTCTAAGCTGTGATGGTTAAATCATCTGAACACTCTTCATAGGAATACTAATAGAATAGCAAGAAACTCACAACATGAGAATAAGGAGGTAGAGTGGAAAAAGAATTTGTCACCTAGAAGGATGTGGAAAAGTTTTTGAACTTTATTGAGAGGGGAAAGTGAAAACTGAGCAGAAGTACTCCATATTCAGCCTGATATGGCTCTGGGAGAAAGAGGCTGGAGAGTGGAAAATAATTTGACACCTAGAAGGATGCAGAAATGTTTTTGGACAGTATTGAGAGGGGAAAGTTCATACTGAGTAGCAGTACTCCATATTCAGACTGATCTTGTTCTGTGAAAAAAGGGTTGTAAAGTGGAAAGATATTTGTTACCTGCAGAAAAGATTTTGGACTCTACCAGGAGGGGAAAGGCAGGACCAAGCTCTTGACAAGAATGGTGAAGCCCGAACTGTTGCCTTGGATATCTCTAAAGTCTGGCATGCTGGCCTTCTACGGAAACTGCAAAGCTATGGCATAACTGGACTTTTGTTGGACCTAATCCAGTCATTCCTCTCTAACAGCACATTGAAGGTGGTATTAAATGGACATGCCTCCCAGAACTACCCTACAAATGCAGGTGTCCCTCAAGGCTCTATCCTAGGTCCTACGCTCTTTCTGATTTACATCAATGATCTCTCCGAATCCATAACATCCCAAGTAGGCATGTATGCCGATGACACCACAGTTTACTCTTGCCTCGATCAAAAATCTGGTGTGGGTGACAAGGTGAACCGCGCTGCTGAGCTTGAAAAGGACCTCCAATCCGTGGTAGATTGGGATAAGAAATGGCTCGTAAATTTCAATTCTTCCAAAATGAAGCTGCTATCAATTAACCACCATAGACAACCACACCTCCCTCTCATTAGCATGGAACATGCTTGCCTCCCAGAGAGTAAAACACTACGCCTACTTGGCCTGACACTCTCAGCAGACCTCAAGTGGAATGACTACGTTAAATCCATTGCTAAATCCGCTGCTATAAAAGTCAGCTCTCTGTGCAAGGCCCGGAAGTTCTTTCTTGAATTCATCCTGCACATATATAAATCTACCATCTGCCCGTGTATTGAATACTGCTGCCACATCTGGTCGGATGCCCCTGCTATTCTCCTCAGGGTCCTTGACAAAATACAACAGAGAATCTGTAATGTGTTTGATACCGACTTGGCTGATCGCCTGCAGTCACTCTCTCACCAGCGTGACATGGCTTTCCTGTGCCTCTTCTATAAATACTTTCATGACTTCTGCTCTGATGAACTTAGATCACTGGTGCCCCTAGGTATGAATTTGCACAAGATACTAGATTAGCTACTAGGTCCCACCCTTTTACAGTGAAACCAATGAAATGTAACTGCAATTTCTACTCCAACAGTTTCTTTTCTCGCACTTCCTGCCTGTGGAAAATTCCCTTCTGCATACTTGCTTCCCCAACGGCTACAAACTCCAGGAGTTTAAATGTAATGTCAACAGACACCTCCTAACACACTAACTCGCACCCATTCTCTCAAACACTCTTCCTATGTACCTCCTTACTCATCTATCACCATCCTTCTGACATTTCCTATATCCAACCACTCTATGTAACCCCCTGCACTATAGTGGTAGTGGAATGCCTTGCTTGGGGTGATATGATTAAAAAAAACAAAAAAAAAACTAGGTAGCAGTACCCATATTCATCTGGATCTGGTTCTGTGAGAAAGGGTTTGTAGAATGGAAAATCATTTGTCGCCTAAAAGGATGCAGAAACATTTATCAAAAATAACTGTTTCTGTTCTTGCCATTGGTTCTAAAACATTAATTGTAGTTTGCCTTTAAGAGGTTCAACATTGTACAGTTGTCTTTCTGAATTTCTTTATGGATTAACCAATCAGAATTCAGAATTAAATTTCTCAAAAGTGCTTTCATGGTTTCAGTTGTTTCATTTGTAATAAGTTGGGGAAAAATACCTGTCACATTTGAATATGAAAAAATATGCTTCTATGCTTGAAATTTATATATTTAATCAAAGTAATATTTCCTCTTCATTATCAATGGCATAATCCTATCTGTTGGTCAAATATTTGATTTTTCAAACATAACATTTTTTATATTTTAATGCAGTGAAACACTCAATATCAAACAGACTTTTCCAAAGAAACAAGTATGGAAAACTGGTGTACAAAAAAGTGCCCCAAGATCTTCAAACAATTTTCCCCAGGTTTGAATTCAGAACTGTCCTCTTAGAATGGTTACTATCCAAAGCAAAATACCCCAGTTTACACTACTATTTTACCCATTCACACTTTTTTCCAAAGATATTTGTGCATAAGTGAATATAAAAATTAGAACAAAGTATGTTCATTGTTAAAAGTTTTGGTAACTGAAGTAATATAAAGAAAAAAATATGCACTCTCCGACAGAGTACATATTTTCTCTAATAAGATTTCTTGAATATTCAGGCCAGCAGATAAAAATTACTAAATAAGCGTTATTTTAAAGTTGTTTCCAACCTGTAATTACTTTTGAGTGAAACACACATACACATTCTCTATCTCTTTCTCTTTCTCTCTAGTTGCATCTACTGATAGGAAGGTTGGATCACTGTGTTGGGCCAGAAAGTTTTTCTCATCAGAATCCATCTTGCACATTTATAAAGCTAACATTTATCCATACATTGAATCAGTCAGTCAGTTAAGTGCCATACAGGATACATGGTCAGGTGAACATTTACCCACAGTAGGTTGCCATTACTTTCTGTGGTAGACTGGTTGCTAACTAAGGCTATAGAACCCAATATGTCCTGCTATTTAACCTATAGTTGGAGGGAGAAGAGATGGACTAATACCTTTCTCAAGGGTATTTGCACGTAAGTGAATGCAATGAATTCAATGGGAAATCAATCTCAGCTCTCAAACTTTTCAATCCAAGGCAATATATCACTGCAGGACAAATACACATGCATTGAATGTTGTTGACATATTTGGTTGGGTGCTCCTGCTATTCAACAAAATCCAAAGAAAGATCTGCAATATAACTGGTCCTGACTTGGCAGCCCATTTCCAGTCACTTTCTTACCAACATAATGTGGCTTCCCTCTGTCTTTTCTACAAATATTTTCATGGCAACTGCTTTTTCCCTGGTGTTTGACCACATGAATTTAAACAGGCTACTAGATTGACGTCAAGGTTTCACCCTTTTATTGTTGAAATAGTTACATGTAGCCATCTCTTTTACTTTAATAATTTCTTTTCCCATCCATCCCATCCATCTCTTATCCTTACTTCAACATCCCCTGTACCTTGTTTTTTCTCACTGTAATCCCCTGTGCACAAGTGGGTTCCTACCTTGCAATGATTAAAAAAAAAAATAAAAAAGCTATAGGTATGGAGGAAGCCACTTATTATCGTCACTTCAGAATAAGGTCTTTTTAACAACAATAAATGGTTGATAACATGAAGCAAAGAATATAAAAATTGGAAAAAATCTATTCGTTGTTATAAATTTAACTGAAGTCATCGTTACAAAGAACTTTATAAAACATACACAGAGCTTTGATTATAAGAAAAGGATAATTTTTAATCAATATACAGGTTGGTCCAAAAATAGGTGGACAGTAGGTGGAATAGGTTTGTGTATCGGTTGTATTTACAACAAAATGAAATCCTTTTGCATGTTTTTTAGAGCAGTCCATGTGTATCTTAATGAAATATTTCCTGAGAAATGAATTAGCTGAAGATATCCAATTGATTGGCCAGCACATTTACCTGACTTGACTTTAATGGATTTCTTCTTTTGAGGAGTACTCAAGAACAAAGTTTATAGTCGAAAACCAAGAAGTGTTGGTGATCTGAAAAATTAGATAAGAGATGCATTTCAAGAAATTATTACATGAAGAGACGTATGCAAAAATGTTGGTCAAAGAATGAAAAGTAGACTTCCAAGGTGTGTAAATTGTGATGGATAACAACTTGCGTTGATAAAAGTTAAGCATTTTTGCATTATTGTACCCAATGAAATTTAACTGTCAATGTAATAATTGTATTAGTAAATATATTTGTATATGTGATCTCAAAATAAATATTATTTACCCACCAACTACTTTTGGACTACCCTGACCCTGAAGTTTAATTACTGACTGATTTCTGTAGCAATGAAAGTTACTAGTCTCATTAGATGAAATGTCTACAGGTCATGTGTATTCTCTTTCCAAAATAAAATGAATTCTTTTGCATTAGAATTTTTGAAGCTCAAAGTTATCTGGAAAGCAAGAGGCTGGAAGAGTCTTCCATAAGTGAGAAGTGCGAGAGAAGAAAGTGTTAGTATAGAAGATAGTTGCTTCCAGCAATTTCAACTGTAAAATTATAAGATCTAGCTACCAATCTAGTACTGTGCTTCAATTTAAAATTCTATATTCTAGAATTGTCGAGATGTCTTGCAAATAATGTTTTCAGTAAAGTTTTTTATAACTGGAAATAGAAATCAGTGATTTTTGATGACATGATTTCAACTCAGTCTTGATATGCTGTCTCCAATTTATACTAAAAGCATGAACATAGGTGTAGACATACATTTTTTTCACATTTTTTTCATGACTTGATTTTGACTCAAATGTGTTTGCTCTTCAACAGTACCTTATTAATTTTTTTGCAATAATTATGTCATTGAGTAGTGAAGACTATATATATCCCTTTTATTATAATAAGGACAGTGGATATGCAGTGTCAGTCTTGGGGATAAAAAAATCATCAGAGGAGTTAAGAAATAGGCTGGGTATTGCCAGTATAACAGATGCTATGTATCAAGCAAGACTTTTGGGCATGTTGAGAGAATGGACATAGAAAACCCAAGCTCAAAGTTATCTGGAAAATGTTTATGCTTTAACAGTGCAGAATTGATACGTTGTCTTTGATACTAAAAGCACTGACCTAGGTGTAGACACCAAACCTTTGCATAAATGTTTTTGCTGTACAAAAGCTAATGTATATAAAAGCACATTTTTCATTTTTTTTCATGACTTGAACGACTGAAAAACACTTTTCTTCATGACAGTCAGTCAGTTAAGTGCCATACGTGATACACACTTGGGCGATCATGTCTCGAAAGAGACATGACTGACTGGGCAGAAGATTATCCCGCAGTAGTTTGCCATTGCTTTCTGCGGTAGACTGGTTGCCGACCAAGGCTAAAGAACCCAATCTGTCCTGCTATTTAACCCATAACTGGAAGGAAGAGACGGATTAATACCTTTCCCAAGGGTATTTGCGCGTAAGTGTAATACAATGGATTCAGCTGGAATTCGAACTCGGCTCCCCGGTTTCTCGGTCCGCGCCGACATCCACTGTACCACAACACACATCATGACAGTAGACTACTGAAAAAATCAGCAATTTTTGCACTGAGCATCATTACAATTTAAAATAATATACAAATAATATAAAGAAAGGGATGGATTTTTTATTTATTTATCCAACAGATTTTATTACATATTTGACTCAGTCTTGATATGTTACCTGATTTATTGTAAAAGCATGAACTTGTGTGTAGACAACAGCCTTTGTACAAATATTTTTGCTATGCAAAAACTAATGTATATGAGAGTACTTAAAATTTATTCTTAACAGTCACATATGATTAGTAGTCAAGATGAAACATTTATCATTGCAATTGTTTCCGAAAATATATACTTGAATAGACTGCATTTATAGAATAAGAAATTGATCTTTATTTTAGAAATGCAATATCAGGGCTGTAAAATGAGAAAATAAGTGTTTCATTATGTTTCTGTCTAGGAAACAAATCTCAATTTGACATACTGTACTTCATAAAGAGTTGATTGACAAATCAACCAAGTTTAGTGGTTCTTAACTTGCAAATGTTCAGGTTTTCCTGAAATAAAACCTTTAGTTTGAATGAAGAAGGTAAAATTGAATCTTGCTTACCTTGTAGAGGGGGAGAAGAAGAAATGGTGACAGGTGGTGATTTATTTTATAGCTTAGACCACTGCCATAAATGGTAACACTTCTTTTACTCCACCCATGTGGAATAGTCAAGCATGAGGTGCTATAGATGTTGAGGATCAAATCTAATTAGAGACTACAAGGAGCCACCAAGATCAAAAGTAATGACCTACAATTGCAAGAGATTGAGGCACATTTTGAGGTATTGCCCTCAGGCTCAGGAAAATGAGCAAGGGAGAGCTTCTGTACCAGTAGCTACACCATCAACAGATCAAAGGCACAGTACTGAGCTCTACCAATCATAGAAATGTTAATGGGAGATACAAATCATGGGTTACAACAGGCACCCAAACTCCAGTCTAGCTTAGTCTAGCACAAGGTCAATATTATTGGTTACTCATGAAGAAAATCACTATACTTTCAGACTGGTCTGTGAGATCTGCTTGCCAACCATATCATAATAGGAAATACACAAGACACTGGGAAGTTAAATGAGAACAGCTTACTGCCTGTACCTTAGTTAAAAGATTCAGTTCAGAATTTCCTGTAGGTTACCTGAAATAACATACACCTAATGAAGGTGAGAAAGCCTAATGGCCAAAACATTGTGATAACAACAACAAAGATGAGGACAATAGTCCTGCATGAAAATAATGATAACTCTTTATTCCAGAAATTAAAACAAAAATTATTTTTCTCATTTTTTATAGACACAATGTTTTGGCCAAGTAGCCTTTCGCCACCTTCAAGTGTCTATTATTTTTTACTATATCTTATATATATCTTATATATATATCTTATATCTTATATATATCTTATATATATATCTTATATCTTATATATATATATCTTATATATTGATTACAGCAGTACATTCCTTCCTGTGATGCCAGTTCATCTTTGTTCCTAATGGATGTGTGGGTAGTATAATAGATAGTGGCTTGGAATGAAAAATTAAAGATCTAAGTTTGGATTCCAGTTGGGTTCATTACATTCACTTATGTACATATAGGAAAGGTATAAATCCACCTCTTTAGGAAAGGTATAAATCCACCTCTTTCCCCAACTATGGGTTAAGCAGTAGGTTTTGTATCTGCAAAGATCATTAATTTTTTTCTAAAAATTTTAATGTTATTGTTGTGTAGTGTTATTGAATCACAAGAAGTGGTAAGCACTTGACTACCTCATGGGTAATAGCTGTAGCTATTTATACTCTTGGTGACTTCCTATGTAATTGAGTCCCCTTATCTCCCTGTAATGAAGAAGTTTTATCCCCTTTTTTAGCAAAATGTTGTTAGTTACTTTAAATTTTTTACATTACAAAATGCTCATACATATTCGCCAGGTTAACTGAAATGTTATAATAAATTATATCACTCAGCATCCTTGAAAATTTAAAAATGAAAATCAAGAGTTATTAAGTTCAGTAAGTATGATAAGATACCATGAGAAAGATTTCCCATCCTCTTTACCATCAAGACAATCCTAAACTCAAGTCTCTGCTTGTAACAATTCATGGGAACTCTGGCTGTCATGTCATATTCCTATTTAATATAACATTTCAGTTAAACTGGTTGAATATGTATAAGTGTCTTGTAATTTTAAAACATTTTCGAGTAACTAACAATCTTTTGTTTTTGTTTATAGTTATACTGTACAAAATAAAATCCATAGTTAAATCTGCTGCTAGGAAGGTTGGTTCACTGTGTAGGGCCAGGAAGTTTTTCTCGTCTGCATCCATCTTGCACATATATAAATCTACCATCTGCCTGTGCATTGAATACTGCTGTCACATCTGGTCAGGTGCCCCTGCTTGGGGTTCTTGACAAAATCCAACGGAGAATCTGCAATGTAATCTATCCCGACCTGGTAGCTCAACTCCAGTCACTTTCTCACTGATGTAATGTGGCTTCCCTCTGTCTCTTCTACAAATACTTTCATAGCTTCTGCTCCAATGAGCTTAGCTCCCTGGTACCCTCTCTGCATGAATTTACCCAAGCTACTAGGCTAGCAACTAGGTCCCACCCTTTTACAGTGAAACCAATCAAATGTAATTGCAACTTCTACTCTAACAGTTCTTTTTTGCACTTCCCATCTGTGGAATTCCCTTCCATATACTTGCTTCCCTGACAGCTACAATCTCCAAGAATTTAAATGCAATGTCAATTGCCATCTCTTATCTCTTTAACTCTCATTCTTTCCCTGAGAGCACTTGTATCATGTTCTTTTCCCTTTCCAATCTACTCTCATGTAGCTCTCTTCACATCAGTGTTCTCATCCTTCTCTTACCCATTCTCTGACACCCTCTGTAACTTGTTCCTCTTTCTTATCACTCTCGTTTTATGTAACCCTCTGCACACCAGTGACAGTACTGCCTTGCTTGGGGTGAAATGGTTATAAAAAAATATAATTTTGATTGCTTTGAAAAAGTCTGTCAGATGACAATATACATTGGCTAAGACTAAGTACAGTTTTTCTCTTCATTTATATTGTCTTTTCTGCAGGTTACTTCTGAGAATATTTACACAATGTAAAATATGTTTCCACTTTAAATAACCTACAAAGGGTTGATAAGTCATAAAAACAAGTCAATGATTCCTGATAAATCATTGTATATCATTTTACTAACAGATTGAACTCAAAACTACTGAGAGACTAACATATATGACTAACCAAACCAGCACTTATATCTTTATGCTATTGTCACAAAGTATAGCTGTAGCATATTCTTAGAACTTTTAGATCCAATGTTAGATGGTTTTGACATTTTGGTTATCATGTCAGACTCATACTGCTTTTGATAAATTTTATTTTTTTTGCATGAAAAATTGCCACTATACAAAAACTTATTTGATTTTTTATACTCATTTTTTACTGTTATAGATCTTATTATAGACATGATGTTTTAGCAAAGTAGCCTCTAGCCATCTTCAGGCATCCATTATTTTTGAGCAAGTTGGGATATCTTGTAGGTTGATTGTGTTATTTTTATTCCTGTGAGGTTGATTCTTGTTTGTTCCAACTAAGTTTAGCTGTTTGATACAAGATCATATGTAGATGAAATTGGAGAGAAAAATTGTATAATGGACATTTTCCAAGTGTAGATCTGTCTGCATAGAAAATCAGCATTTGAAATACTGTATTATTATCTTTTTTTTTACCATTCTGTAGCAGAAACTTCCATCAATAACAGAAAGAATAATGACAGTTAGTGGACTTCAGAGGCTTATTTTCATGAAAAACTGGCTTAAGAAAAAGACATTATAAATGTCAATCAATAGTAACAGTCTATGAATGTTGCATGTTTCCTGTATGGAAATGGCTAATCTTACCATTACCATTACATTACAAGGTAAATAGGAAAACTACTTTTGAAGAAATGATCAAATTATCAAATGCAAGTATTCAGTGTAGACCTCATTTCAACTTAAATCCTGGAAACATTAATATCTATATAACGAGAGGTGAATGAAAGGGAGACAATTACCATTTGTACCTCTACACCTAATTACACTTTTATAAAATCAAAAGGTTGTATGCACAATTGACAAAAGAACCGTGTCACTTTCACATATTCCCATAAAGAGTAGCTATTAAAAGATCTCCATATGCTCTAAATATTAATTTTCCTATTTGACAAGGGTAATACAAAATCATATCTTTTCAATCTCAGGATAGGTTGGGATAAATGTACCTTTATCCAATATAGTAAGATAACATAAAATCAAAATATTGAGTCAAGTTTTTAAATAGACTCGTCAGATCTAAACTCTCATATAAGTAAGTAAGTTTGTTGTCTGCTAAGTTGAGGGCAACCTGAAGGCTCTTTTCCTTTTGCTGCTACCTTGCAGAAGGAGTGGGCGTAACTCTTATCTCTGGATTTCTCCATTTACCTTTGATCCTTCTTTTTGCAGCTCAGAATGAGAAATCAGAGAGTCAAGTTTGAATTCCAGTTGAATTTGTTGCATTCACATACTTGCAAATATTCTTAGAAAAGGTATGAATCTGTCAATTCTCCTTCCAGCTATGGGTTAAATAGTCGGATAGATTGGGTTCTATAGCCTTGGTTGGCAACCACTCTCCTGCAAAAAAGTAATGGTGACCTACTGCAAAAAAACCTTCTGCCCAATCAGTCATGTCTCTTTCAAGACATGATCGTCCAAGTGTGTATCACGTATGTCACTGACTGACTGATATGTTCTAGAATTGAAATGAGAATAGTTATGACATGCTATTCATAATAAAAATTCAGAATATCTAATTAATAAATACCTTGATATATGAATCAGTTATAAATTTAGTACAAGAGATAAGGAAATTAAACACAGGATAGGTTGTGCTAGAGATAATTTTATCCAACACTGTAAGAAGCTACAAAACCAAAATATTAAGCTGAAAACTTGAGTCAGGTTTTTAAATAGCATCCTCAGATCTAAGCTCTCATATGAATGTCATACAATAGATAGAATCCAACTCATTCAGAAATGTTAAACTATCAGCTAATTACAACCTTTTTTCTCAGATCAATTAAAAATGGCTTCAAGTGGATGAACTCTGAAGGTCTTAATGAAGATGAGCCTTCATCAGATCTTATAGATTGGTACTACAGAATGACAAACAAAGAACATATTACTTGAACAACAACTAAAATTGGTTGTACATGTAATTAGAAATGAAAATAATGATATAATCAAGATGCTGATTTTTGACATTACTTTAAAATTTTAAGAAATCAATAGTAGAAATGGCGATAGCAGTTGACAATAGTAGAAATGGTGATAGCAGTTGACATGAAAATGCTAGTTTCTTAAAAAAAAAAAACTATTTTAAGAAAACTCTTTTATACATTTCAACTGAAAGCATAGTCAATGAATATTGCATGTTTCCTGTATAGAAACAGCTAATCTCACTATTACTATTAAATTACAAGGTAAATAGAAAAACTAGGCAAGCATTCAATATAAAACTCATTTCAGCTTAAATCCTAGAAACATTAAAAGCTAAATTCAAAAGTTTAAAAAATATAAAATAAAATAAAACTTTGTATACAGTAAGTGTAGAAATTTAAATATATATATATATATATATATATATATATATATATATATATATATATATAATCATCTTTAATGTTGTATTAAAAATGTATAAAAGATTAATAATTTTTAAGAATTTAAATTATATTTTCTACAAAATTACTCAACATTGCACTTGTCTATTGATTCAATAAAATTTTAGTTTTTATAACATTACTATTGTTTGCAAGACTTAATAGTTTGGTAAGTTTTCATAGACCTCTCACATAAGATATGTGAATATGTTAATATTCAAAACTAAGAGAAGACTATTTTTAATTAGGTAGAAAAATCAATTATAATATCATTAAAAGTATTATCATTGAAATTTTATCATTCAAAACTGAGATAAAACTGCCTTTAATTAGGTAGAAAAAACAATTATAAGATCATTAGCATTGCAATATCATTAAAATTATCATTAAAATTTTCTTTAAAATTATTATTATTAAAATTACAATGACAGTATTCAAAACTAAGAGAAACTAAAATAAAACTGCTTTTAATTAGGTAGAAAAAACAATTATAATATCATTAATATTACCATATCATTAAAATTATTATCATTAAAGTATCATAAAAATTACCATTATTCTTTTTTATGATATATTTTAAAAACAGATACACTATAATTGATATTATGACTGCTGTTTTGATTATTGTAAAGCTGAAAAAAAAGAAAACTCTATTTGGTTTTTAATATCATATTTTGATTCTTTACCTCTGTATTATCCTGTGCAAATTAGCCGGTCACCATTTAAGTAGTAAGTAGCTGACATGCCAGATAGAAATCCATTGCATCACACTTGACAAAGAGAACGACGTCTATTGCTACATGCAGAGTTACATCATGACTATTGATACACACAAGACTCAACAATGGCATCGCTGATAGGGTTCATAGGTTTGTTGGATGATCCTGAGCATGTTGAAACATGGATGATAGCTTTTGCGGCATTGGCAAGATTTAAAAATTGAAGGACTGAAGTATAGAAGGAAGAGAGAATCAGATAACACATTTGTTTTGGGCTACCATGGGATGTGAGGCTTTAATGGAAATTTCTACCATGTCTAACCCAAAGGAGTTGAAACAAACGACTTTTGAGGAAATTGTCAGTGTCATTAAAAAGAACATTAGATCAAAGAAAGAATTGGTTATTGCTAAAAGGACCAAGTTTCTGGAAGCAGAGGAATCTGTGATGCAATACTTGCATAGACTTAAGGAGCAAGCTAAGAATTGCAAGTTCGAAAAGTTAGGGATGCAAGAAATGTCAGTAGAAGATGAACTGATTTCATAAGGTTTACAAGACCAAAGTCATAAGCAAAAACTGTTTGAGTACATGCAAAGCAGCCAAGTGAATTTGGAAAGAAGTGTAGAATATTTACAACAGTTAGAGTTAATCAAAGAATTCAGTCAACTGAAAGAAGAGCTCGAAGTGTACAGGATGAATACAACTAAATTCAGAATGAAATGCAAATATTGTGGAAGAATGCATGAAAGGAATAAATACAAATGACTGGTGCTAGGAAAACTATATTCAAATTACAGAAGAAGAAATCATTTTCAGAGTGTATGTAGGTATGAGAAATAAGTCGAGAAAATGCGAACAGTAAAAATGTCCTTCTTCTTTTCTGAAGAAGAAGTTGGAACATTTGCAGTAAATGTGCAAAAGAAAGGTTGATAGAATATGAAAATAAATGTAAATGGTCATGTATTTAATATACAAATGGATACTGGTAACAAAATACCAAAAATGTTTTGGATTAAGTTGAGATAACTTGAACAAAAAAAAAGCTATATAAAATTAAAGCAGTTTGATGGATTAACCATAAAGAAAATGGGTTTCTTTCAGGGCACCTTTGAAACTGGTACGTGATTTGAAGTAATTCTATTTATGGTAGTAGCATGCCATGAGGATCATGGATTGTTAGGAATTGGTGTATTAAAGATAGATACAGCAGAGCTGATAAATTTAATGAAGAAAGTAAAATAGGATTATTGAAAGGATATAAAGCGAGCATTCAGTTGAAAAAGAATTATCACCCAAAATATATAGAGGCAAGAAAAGTCCTGGTACATATACTTTCTTTGGTGGTAGCATAGTTAAACTGAATGATCCAACAAGACATTCTAGAAAAAGTGACTCAACTAGGTAGAAGTGACCGAGCATCACTAATTGTTGCGCTAAAAAAAAAGCTGATGGAGACTTAAGGATATGTAGTGATTATAAGATAGGAGTGAATCACTAAATATGCTCAGATTCATTTTTTTTTTCTATAATCATATCACCCTAAGCAAGGCATTTTACTGCCACTGTTTTGCAGGGGGTTACATAAGAGAAAAGTTATGAGAAAGAGTGACAGGTTATAGGGGGTGTCAGGAAGTGGGTAAGAGAAAGATGAAAATACTGATGAAAGTGGAGTGGATGGAGAAAGAAGCATGACAGAGAGGATGCAGGTTAGGGAGATAGGAGATAACTATTGACCTTACATTTAAATTCTTGGAGATTGTAGTTGTCAGAGAAGCAAGTAAATGGAAGGGAATTCCACGGGTGGGAAGTGTGAGAAAAGAAGCTACTGGAGTAGAATTTGTGTTTACGTTTTACTGGTTTCACTGGAAAAGGGTGGGGCCTAGTTGCTAATCTTGTGGCTCGAGTAAATTAATATATGGGGGCACCAGTGAGCTAAGTTCATTGGAGCAGAAGCCATGAAAGTATTTGTAGAAGAGACACAGGGAAGCCACATTGCGCCGGTAAGAAAGTGGCTGTATCTGAGCTGCCAAGTCAGGATTGATCACATTAAATATTTTCTATTGGATTTTGTCAAGGACACCTAGGTGGATAGCAGGAGCACCTGACCAGATATGGTAGTATTCAATGCACGGGCGGATGGTAGATTTATATATGTGCAGGATTGTTTCAGAAGGGAAAACTTCCTGGCCCTACACTAATAACCAACTTTCTTAGCAGCGGATTTAGCTATGGATTCTATATAGTCATTCCACTTGAGGGCTGTTGTGAGAGTTAACCTGAAGAGGCACAGTGTTTTACTTTCAGGGAGACTAGCCTGATTCATGCTAATGAGGGGTAGGAGCAATTGTCTATGATGGTTAATAAATAGCAGCTTCATTTTGGAAGCATTAAAATTCATTTCTTATCCCAGTTCACCACAGATTGGAGCTCCTTTTCAAGCTTGGTAGAGAGGTTTGCTTTGTCAACTTCGCAGATTTTTGATCGAGGCGAAAGTAAACCATAGTGTCATCAGTGTAAATGCCTACTTGGGATCTTATTACATCTGGGAAATCATTAATATAGATAAGGAAAAGCATAGAACCTAGAATAGATCCTTGAGGGATACCCGTATTCATATGATAATATTGGGAGGCATGTTCATTCAATACTACCTTCATTGTGTGATTTAAAAGGAATGACTGGATAAGGTCAAACAATTTTTCAGTTATACCATAGCCTCACAGCTTGGGTAGAAAGCCAGAATGTCAGACTCTGTCAAAAGCTTTGGAGATATCTAGGGCAACAGTTCGGGCTTTGCCGTTCTGGTCAAGAGCCTGGTGTATATACTCAGTGATGGTTGTGAGAATATCAGCAGTAGACCTGGTAAAGTGGAAACCATACTGTTTGTCAGATAATAGTCTGTGGGCTGTGAGATGTTGAACTACCTCGACATTGATGATGGCTTCAAACTTTGCCAAAAATCGGTAGAAGGCTGATAGGGTGATAATTAGAGGAGTCAGTGGATTCACCAGTGTTTTTATATATTGGAACTACGAAGGAGGACTTACAGCAGGCAGAAAAGCAAGAAGCAGAGATGTAGTAGTTATAGAGTTTGGAGAGAACAGAGGAGAGTTTGTGGTGATACCAACCGAACAAAAGCGATGAACCGGATGTGTGCTCTCTCACAACTAAAAGTCAAATGAATAAAAATCGTTGTATGCATCCGGATCCGCTCAGATGTTCCGGTTGAAAAATAAAAATTAATAAAATATCAAATTACCAATTTTTATTTATCAGCCAATGAGAAGCCCAAAATCAAATACAAGGATGAAATGCGAAACGACCAGCGTTTGAGCCAGAAGGTAAAATATAAAAGCCGTGACAGACAGGCACAGACAGAAGAGAAGATAGTAATTAGTTTCTTCCTTGACCTATGTCAAGCTGCTACTATTCTTGCCTTCTTCTTCCTCACCTGTTCTCAAAGTACTAACTGACCTTTTCTAAGACATTCCACACAAACCAACTCACTGACTCACTGACCTTAGAAACGGCAACTTGAAAATGAACATTTCTTTTCTTTCAGATCATCATACCTTCCATGAACTTTTTTTTATCTCCGTTGGACTTTTATTTCAAGCATTACTTATTTTGTAAAACATTGATTGAAATGTATATATGTATAAATGTTATTTTACACTCAAAAATTGCCTTTCTTGAATTTATGAATTATAGTGGGCTACCTTTCCACAAGGCCAAATTCCGTTAACCTACTACGGAATCCTACTACCCCTCACTACAAATGAAATAAGATAAGAGGTACCTGCTATAAGTTCAAGGGAATATTTCCTCAGAACAATGATTGAGATTCCATCACTGTCACTTGCTTTATGGTGGTCAAGCTTTGAAATAATGTTAAAGATCTCTGAGGGGGTAATGTGGATGTCATTCAGTTGGGCCTCAGTCCGGGTGGGAAGTCGGGTACAAATACTACAGACAAGTCCAATGTCAAGTTGGTGGAGAATCTGTGAGCGAAGCACTCAGCCTTGTCTGTTGTAGAGGTAAGAACTTCAAATTTGTTGATTAGAGGTGGAATTGAGGGTTTGCTATTGTTTAGTACACTTTTACAGAGCCTCCAGTAGTCTTTGGAACTAAACTTATGGGATGCTATGCCCTGCTTCATTCTGGCTGCTAACAGCAGCTTAGCTTCTTTAAGTATTTTCTTGCACTCATTGCGAGCAGAGGCAAAGATATTGAAATTGCAACCCATAAGCTGGCAAATATGGAATACTTTGCCAAAATTGATCTTAAGTCTGTGTACAACCAAATTGAGAATGATGAGGAGTTTAAAGAAGTCACCACAATTAACACCCCAATAGGTCTGTTAAGACGAACTTGTCTACTGTTTGGTATTAAAACCTCTAGTCACATTTTTCAGATAGAGATTGAAGGAGTGTTAGGAAAAATAAGTAACATAATTATATACCAGGCCGATATAAAGTTAGGAGTAAAAACCAAGGAAGAATTAAAGCATAAAATTGAACAAATATTCGTCACTGTTCTGCGACCTTGGCTGAGATAGAACTCACTACACCCGTTCAGTATTCCCTGTGCATTTGGAACCCTGGCACAGTTTATAGCAAAATTCATAATCTTGTCAAATAGCTGAATACATGATGCATGGCCAGGGCTACCAAGGGTGTTTTTATTGTGACACCAACACTAGATGGGTTGCCTCCAGGCCCCATCCTGTTATTTAACCCATAACTGGAGGGAAGTGTCGGATTAATACCTTTCCCAAGGGTACCAGTGCTTAAGTGAATGCAGGGTACTCAACTGGAATTTGAACTCAGCTCACCGATTTCTCTTTCCAAGCCGACATCCACTGCACCACAATGCACATCCATCATTGAATGCTTACAGCACCTGATATTCCCAAGTGATCACGCATCTAGGTACTGACCAGGCTCACATTGCTTAACTTCGGTGATCAGACGAGAACCAGTGTATGCAACGTGATATGCTGTAAGCCAAATATTAACAAAATTGAAAAAGGCAAGATTAATGGGGAACAGAGACGAATACAATTTTAATTGTAAGAATTTTTATCATATTTGGCCTATCAGATATCAAAAAAAAAAAAAGACATAGCACTGATGAGAAGTTGAGGAAGAAGATTACAGAAACAGCAACTTCAATGAATAAGAAGGAATTAGAGTCCTTTTGGAAGCTAATAGACTTCTACAGCAAGTATATTCCAAGGTACAGTAAAATAATTGAGCCGTTTGCAGAGTTACACAAGATGAACAGTGAGTTTGAGTGGACACAAAGACAAAATAGTGCTTTTGAAGCACTAAAGACAATCATGAGGAGAAAATTGATAATAAAAATGTTCGATACTAAAAAAAATAACCATAACCACTGATGCAAGTCAAAAACGATCACTGACATTTTATCGCAAGAGAAAGGTCCAATTATATATTTGTCAAGGAGGTTAAAATCAGCAGAGATTAACAAATCAAATATTGAGAAAGAGGTATTAGCAATTGTATGGTCCATGAAAAGGGTGCAGAATTTTTTATAAGGTAAAAATTTTTGTTCAAGCCAGACCACAAGCTGTTAGAATTTATTTTTAATTCAAGGAAAGAATTGCTAAATGTAACATCTTTAAGGATGCTGGGCAATAAAAATCATGGCATCTGATTTGACATAATATATGTGAAAGGAAGCACTATTCCTCATGTGGATGCATTGTCAAGGTTACAGTTTGTGAATGGAACAGAAGAAGAGCATGAAACTAGTGAGGATAGAGTAATTCACTGGATGGAGACAAACGTGCTTCCTATAAATAAACTTAGAAGTCAAACTGAGCAGAATCGAATATTAAGCAGAATGAGAGAAAGAGTAAGAAGTAATACATGGAGCAATTGCTCATTGGTAGAGCGACCATTCAAGGAGGCAATGCACAAGTTGACCATAGAGAATGGTAGAATATGTAATAGGTAATAGTAACTCCATGGGTATTGAGAAAAGTCGTATTGAGAAGAATGCATGACAATGTGCATTGGGGAGTAACAGCAATGGAGAAGGTTATAAGTGCAAGCATGGTGGCTGAAGTATTCAAAGGATGTTGAGGAGTATATTAGGAGGTGTCCAAAGTGTAATGAGTTTCAGGCAGAAAGAAGTTCATTTATGTCTTAAGGAAGCACAGCCCTGGATTAAAGTGCACATGGACCATGTGCATATCAGGGATATGATGTTATTTTTAATACTAGTGGATGCATACTCAGGTTGACTAGAGGTGATCAAAGTAAAGGATAGAAGTTCAGCCACAGTAAAACTGGTTTTAATAACTGTGTTTTTGAGAAATGGAGTGCTTGAGTTTTGGGATGAGAGTTTGTTTGTCTTGTTAAGATAGATTGGATTTGTCCCATATAAGACATTGTCGTACCATCCACAATCTAACGAGATAGCGAAGAGAATGGTGCAAACTGGGAAAATGAAAAAGGTGTTTTCACTTATTAATAAGAGTATTGAGGTGTTCTTATCAAAAATGCTCCTTAGCTATGCGTCTGTCCCACATGAGGGAAGAAAATTGATCCCATTGGCGATAAAGGGAAATCAGATCAGAGCCCTCATGTTGATGTCATTTGCTATGAGGGAGAAGGTGTAGCATAAAAAATAGAAAGTTGCGAATCCAGAAAAGGTGAATTTTCTGTTACAAAAAGGAAACAACACAGTCATAATTGAAAAGAAAAGGCAGTGTATTTTGGTGCATACTGACCAGTTTAGAAGTAGGAATGTGTTGGAGGATATAGAAATGAAAGATTAAGAACATAAAGAGGAAGGAAGGTGCAATAATGAGGCAGTGCAGAGAATGGAAGTGCAGGAGCAGGGAGAGACTGAGAGTTGGAAAAGTGAGTTTGAACAGGATTTGCAATTAAGTGAAGATGAAAAAACAGATGAGGAGGAGGAGGAGGAGGAGGATAAAGAAAGACTGAGGTCACCATTGAAGAAATGACACGAAGAGCAAACAGAAAGACAAAAGTAATTAGAAGGAGTGACCAGAAAAACAAGGGTGTATGACTGCTTCAGTTTAGGGAGGGTTCAGTATCCCATGCAAATTAGCCTGGCACTATTTAAATAGTAAGTAACTGACAGGCCAGATAGCAATCCATTGCGTTACACTTGACAAGGAAAGCTACATCGTGTCTATTGCTACACACAGACTGTTGACTGTGGATCAATCAGAAAAACAATCAAAATGTGCCTATCCTTTAATTTTTTTCATCATTTCACCCCAAGCAAGGCAATAAAGCTGCTAAGATACAAAGGGTTACTTAGTGTTAGAAAATATGAGAAAAGCTACTATTAAGAAGAGAGGACAATAAAAAATAAGAATTAAGAAGAGAGAAGTTAATGAGTAACATTGTATTTAAATTTTTTTAAGATCAAAGTTGACTGGGAAGCAATAAGCTTTACAAGTGAGAAGTGAGATAAAAGAAACTGTTAGCATAGAACTTACAGTTACATCTAACCATTTCAACTGTAAAATGATGAGAGCTTACTGCCAATGTAGTAAATGTAGTATGCATGTGGCTCACAGAATTCAAAAATTTTCCTATCAATTAAAATCATTACAGTCCAGGAGTCTATTTTGTTTCTAATGTTATAGTTTGATTATTAACTTCATTAATGGCAGGATAAAATCAGCTCAGACTGGGAAATTGGAAAGTCGAGTTCAAATTCTTGTTGAATTTCTTGCATTCACTTATGTGCAAATACTCTCTTCTCCTCCCAGTGGGACAGATTAGTTTCTATAACCTTTGTTGGCAACTAGTCTACCACTGAAAGTAATGTCAATCTTTTGCACATCCTGGGTATGATAATAAACTACACCTAGTTCCTGGGTTTGACAATAAACTGCATCTGGCAGCAAGGCCTCTAATTGGGAAGTTTTGAGAAACATGGAACCACCTCTTGCTGTTGTTCCAAGTCCACTCTGATCTGGGGTGGTAGCACCTGCTAGGGTCCCTGTTATCAGTAAATAGCTAACCCACAAACAGGGATCAAACACTATGAAAGTATAAAAATAGATTTCTATAGTGAAAATTCCAGTAATACTTTTTTGAAGAAGAAAATATTACCAGCAATATGTTTTTGAAGGAAAAAAATATTGCCAGCAATATATTTATGAAAAATAAATATTACCAGCAATATATTTATGAAGAAGAAATATTATCAACAATATATTTTTGAAGAAAAAATATTAACAGCAATATATTTTTGAAGAAAAAATATATATACCTGTAATTTATTTGACTTTTGACAAAACCCTCTTTACAAAAATACATCAATGGAACCTGATCTACGAACTGATTTTTTACAAAGAATACATATTCTGTTCATATGAATCTACTGTAAAAATCTCGTAGGCATTAAATAACCCAAAAAAATTTCTGCCTAGTCAGTCATGGATCAAAAGAGACATGATCACAGGAGCATGTATCATGTATGGCACTTAACTGACTAACTGATAACCCATTACTGTCTCCAAAAATGCTACAGTAGACATTAATCAGTTACAAAAACATTCAGTTAAGCGGCTCAATTAGAAAAACAATCAGTAATAATTTTTCAAAACAGGGTTGACATGATGCAGCAATGCAGCCTTTGCTTTATATCTTATTTTACGAGGGTAACTCAAAATTATCTACACTTTCACCATAACATATCTCTAGATTTGTTACACTACTTTCTGCTTATGCATGATCACAGTTGGTACTATTGTAGTCACATGATCAAAGTTTGTTGCAGTTTTTTTGTTGCTGTTACAGTATGAACATACCCGCTTCATTAGCAGTGTGCACCAAGGAAGAACACAGAGCAGTGATCTGAATCTGCAGGGAACATGTTACCTCATCAATGATAACACACCAGTTTGCCATTAACTTCTCTTGTGCTTGCCGATTCATATTGTCAGTGCTGCTCTTTCTTCATGAATTACACTTGTCTGGCTGTGTTTAAACTCCTTGATGTACTCATGCATAACTCTATGAGATAGTGCACTGTCACCATATTGTGTTAAAAGTCTCAGATGAAATTTGATCCTTGACTCTTCTGAAATCAGGTCACTGCTCTAAAGATATGTTATGGCAAAAGAGCGGATAGTTTTTACTTACTCTTGTATTTTTTAATTATTTAATACCTTTGTCCTTATTCCCTTTGTGTTCCATTAGTAAGGAAGAAATTCCACTAGAACTGTTACATTGGGGAACAGTAAAGTCTCATATGTAATACATGCTTGGACGATCATGTCTCAAAAGAGACATGACTGACTGGGCAGAAGTTTTCTCCACAGTAGGTTGCCATTACTTTCTGTGGTAGAATGGTTGCCAACCAAGGCTAGACTATAGAACCCAATCTGTCCTGTTATCTAACCCATAATTGGAGGAAGAAAAGACAGATTAATACCTTTCTCAGGGTTATTACACGTAAGTGAATGCAATAAACTTAATTTCCAAATCAGCTCTCTGATTTCTCATTCCAAATGAATATTCACTGCACCACAATGTATATCTGTGGAACGGATTCCCGAAGCTCTTTCTTGATCACTACAATCTTAACCTCTTCAAGTCTAGAATCAACTGTTATTTATTCTAATTATCCTCATAATATTTTCTTTAACAGTGTTAAATGTAATGTTATAGTATCAAATTTTGTTGAAATCTGTCAAATAGTTCTGTAGTTATAGCTACATTGGAGCCAAGTGTACTCACAAAAAGGCACAAGTTTAATAACAGTGCTTATGGACTTACAAGTAATTTTATTTAGAGGAGCTGAACATTTACTTGCCAAGATAGGTTTGATCATGCCAACCAGGTCAGGCTGAAAGGTCAGCCAAGTGTTTAGATTTGACAGCTGGACATAACCTGTACATTTAAGGTTACCAGTAATGGCAGCTTCCAACTTGCAATGTTCGATGATCAAAGAAGGTAATAGAGAAACAAGGAATATTATTTGTGTCACGTTATATATTGAACATTTCAGATTGTATTTTTTCTATTCTGTATGATATTTTTGATTCAGACTCTGAATTGTTATTATTATTTTGTTAGAGTTCCCATCATATTTATCTTTGCGTTTATACTCAGTGGCTTTTGTTGAGCTTCCCAGTGTTTTATAATGGGATTGCAGATGAGAATGAGACCAAAAAGAAAAAAGACTTTGACTTGGGTGTGTTTGGTGTTGGTAACAGTTTTGTTCTGAATAAATAGCTGTTTCTAGAAGCCAGTCTCTTAACATAGACAACATCGCTGCTAAATTTGTGCTAATGTTTCTTTTAATCTTTTCATCCAAGAAAGGCAATTAAGACACTAGAATGCAAGGGATTGCAGGGAGCAAAAGAGAATGAAAATACTTTAGTGAGGAGAAATAAGGAAAAGGGGAATAATGAAACAGGATTCAGGAAAACAGAAAATGCCATCTGACATTGCATTTAAATTTTTGTAGATTGTAGTTGACAGGGAAGCAAGAAATCAAAAAAGAATTCCACAGGCAAGAAGTGTGAAAAAAGAAACTATCAGAATAGAATTTATGGTTGTCTCTCGTTACTTCAACAGTAAAGCAGTGAGACCTAGTTTCCAATCTAGTAACAAGCTTAAATTCATGCAGTTGAAGGACAAAGGATAAAAAGCTCATAAGCACAAGTGGCATGAAAATATGTTGCATGAAAATATCATCTTTTCATTTTCATAGGTAATCTATGATTGTGGCTGCAGGTACATAAGACTGATGTGACAAGGGGCTTAGTTGTTGCTGACAGTTGAGAGTATTGTTGGGATTTGCAACTACTTGGGTGTGCATCTACTTTGACGTGTGTTGACTTGAAATTGTATCTATACAGATGTGTATCTATTTGGATGTGTGTCAACTTGAATTTGCATCAACTTGGATGTGCATATACTTAGATGTGTGTTTACTTGATTTCACATCTACTCATATGTGCATTTATGTAGATAAGTGCCTACTTGGATGTACATCTACTTGGATGCACCTGAACTTGAATGTGTGTCTACTTTTAGAATATACATCTTCTTGGATGCATCTCCATTGTGTACCTATTTGAATTTGTATCTTTTTGGATGTGCATCTACTTTAAGGTGTGTCTACTTGGATGCACCCTAACTTAGATGTGTGCCTACTTGAATTTGCTTCTATTTAGATATGCATCTACTTGGATGCACATCATTTTGGATGAGTGTATAGTTGAATTTGCATATACTTGGATGTGCAGTTGCTTCATGATGCATCCATTTGGATGCACCTGAACTTGGATGAGCATCTAATTGAATTTGCACCTAATTGGATCTACAAGGTGCATGCTATGAGTTTTTGCCAACTGTAACAGCTCTTTGAACAATCACCCATTTACTGCATCAGTGGTGGGTGGTTAATGTTTGAACATTGATGCAAGCGTCTGTGCTTGTGTTCCTCACTTTAAAAACTGCTTTAGACTGGGAAAAAATTCTACAGAAACTTATGAAATGCCCCAGACAGCTTATGGATTAATTTGTATGAGCCAACACTAGAGGTTCAAGGATGATAGAGATGAGATAATATGTGGGAGAGTATCAATCATGAACTGTTGACAAGCTTTTAGTATTGTTGTCTCATTAAGTTTTGAAACTTTTTAACAGAGGCAGTTATAACTATCCTAGATTATTCTAATTTTAGTATATTATTATATGTGTAATAAGCTGACCTGCCAACTTTTGCTCTTCCCAATTGAAAGAGATGGCCATAATAGCTCTTTGAACACATTCTACTACACACAGCTTGTCACAATCCAGACCTTGCTCCCTGTGTCGTTTAGCAATTCCTCAAGCTAAAGAAGAATGGCAGAAGCAGTCGTTTTGAAGACATTGAGAAAATAAAGGAAGCTGTGACTCTTGTCACAGCATCCTTCATTTTGGATGATATCTGGAATGCACCTTGTATGTCTATTTGGATTAGAACTGTAGTTCCCAAAATCAAGGTCATGCCTAACAGGGGGTGGAAAACTTGATTTTAAGGAGGGAAGCAATTTGAGAATGAATTATTAAGAATTAATTTTTTTCTAGTGAGTTTGTGCGAATATGAATGTGTGCGCAAGTCAATATGGACAGTGTATATACAAGGTGCGATGGGTAAATTGTCGCCATTTTATACTTTTAAGTTTGTGTATACGTGTTGTTTGTTTTTGATTTTGTTGACCGTACAGTATAGTAGAGTCAGTTGGGCATCTTTTGTGAGAAAAAGAGCAGCATAATGCAATCCACTTTGCCATAAATTTGGAAATGTTGTGCTGTACTATTTGTCATTTGCACTGGAATATCCAATACAAACATTTCAGAGTGTTTAGGTGTCAATCCAAAGACAATGCAGTGAATTCAGAAAGAGTTGAATGAGTTTGATAGTGATTACAAAGGTACATCAGCTTCGAAAACTCTCTCTGATTGTCCTGATAAGAAAAGAACCTTTGAATTTGTTTCAAACTTAGCATGGAAGCCTACATTAAGTGCCCTGAGGAGGTAGTGCTCTCCTGGGCCAAGAGGGTGGCTGCTGGAAGACTCTATGTCTGACAACAGGACTCTGCACCATGCCATATAAACAGGAGAAGCCAGTCATGGCTGTCAGATAATTTCTGTAACCACAACGCCTTTTACATATGGTCACTTAACTTCCAGGACTGCAACCCACTTGATTATAATGTGTGGGATGCAATTGAGCAAGAGACCAACAAAACTCTTTGTAACACCAAAAATGAACTGAGGGCAAGGATTATGGCAGCACTCACCAATTTAAACAAGGAAACTGTTCAGAAGAGATGCAGGAGATTCTCATGTCATCTGGAGGCCATGGATAAACCCAGTGGTAATTTCATTGAATAAATTTATTCTTTAGTATTTCAAGATATTTTTCTGTAATTTTGGTAAATATATCTGTTAAAATGAGATGTCAGTGTTATTTTTATTTTTGTGTAATTTAGACAACAATATATTCACTACAACCTTTACAGTATACATGCAAAAATATTTGTGTTTATATACGTACATGTGTAATTAAATATATACTGTATATAATATATATATATTCATTTATATTAGTGACACAATATTTTTATAAATATTGTAAAATTCTGTTGCATATATTCAGTTTCAATTTTTTTTTAAAAAGTTAAGTCAATGGTCTTTTAGGCTTCCTCCATGTAAATAGAAGTTTACTTTTGCAAAAGGGGGGCATCAGGTGCAGGGAGCATTAGTGTTGTAAACTATAACTAGTCAAAAGTATACACTATTATTTCTCTAGTAGTTTTGATTCCAAATTTAAGATTTGTGGTGTTTTTCAAAGATGAAGGAAAGACTTGAAGCAACCAAAATGTGGTTCTACAGAAGGATACTATGACTGAACATTTGAACAACAACAAGGTTTTGGAGAGGATAGACACAAAAAAGAAACTGATACTTAACATTAGGAAAAGACAGCTGAAGTTTCTGAGACATGTACTGAGGAAAGAGGGCTTGGAAAACCTGATGCTCATGGGATGTATAGAGAGAGGGAGAGACAAGGGAAAGCAACACATGATATACTTGATGGAGTTGAGCAGATGGATGGCTGTGCAGGGGTTGAGCAGGATAACAGAAGGGGTGTTAAGAGCTACAAGGGTTAGGGAGATGTGGAGAGCCATGATCACCTACATCCTGAAAGCACACAGCACATAAAAGAAGATATTTTGAAGCATGCTCATGTCACAACAAGATGTGACAGAAGGTTGAGGTTTAAAGTGGGTTTAATGGCCACACTGTACAAAGATTTCTTAGCCTCCTCAGCACTTTCTTTTTTGAGAATGCCTCAGACACTGGCCAATAAACCCAGTCCCCTTCTGTGGTACTGTCTTTGTCAAAAGCCCCCCTGGCTCTTGGGTAATATTTAAAGAATACAAATCCCAGCCAAAAGGTTAGGATTTGTTTAGCCTCGAGCAATGTCAACTGCTATTTATAAGGTAGAGAATTGTCTATGGATACAACAATCAGGATTTTAGAGATTCTTAGATGGGGCATGGCCAAAAAAGGTTGGGAACCTCTTGATTATTATCTACTTGAATCCGTCTACTTGGATGTGAATCTACTTGAATTTGTGGCCATTTGATTTTTTCTCTGCAGTAATCAATACTCAAAATCAGTTGTAGATATCCCTCATGGACTTTTATAGATACCAGATCATAAAATAAAAGTTATCAGTTGTGCAAATTGCTTGATTTAGTTTATTCCTTACATTTTTCATTATATGAGATTTTTTCTTTTCCATACAGTTGGTTTACAACAAATGGTAGTTGCTATAATTGTCTTAAGCTGTCTGACTGAATTAGATTTTGTAGCCAAATCAGATATATGCAAGGACTATAATGGATATTTCATATGGAAAGTAGAACTGGTATACATTCAAATTCTTGCATCATCTGTTATGTTCACTTTTTCACTAGCACCCTTGGGAAAGACATGAATATGTCACTCCTCTCCCCATCTATGGGTTACTTAACAAGAAGACTTGGCTCTCTAGCCTTGAATGGCAACCAGACTAAGAGAAAGAAAAACTCTGAATTCCAAACTATAGAGAAGACAATAGAAAAGCACTATACTATCTTTTTCAAGAATGCATGGTAATTCAAAGATAATAAAGAAAGAGAATCTGTGGACAGCCATGACTGCCTATATTCTGACAGGATATTTAAGAAAATTTATTCAAAATCCCTAATCATACTTTATCAAAATATAGAGAATTTGAATTCAAAACCTATTTGCATTTCTGACCTATGTTGTTAGCACAAGGACATGTGGATGGTGTAATAGATATCAGGGCATTATGTAGAATTGGCAAACCGGGTTCAAATTCCAACCAGTTATATGCCCTTCTATAGAAATGCCCTTGTAAAAATTATTCATCCAATTCAGATTAAATAGCAAGGTAGATGGAGCTTTCTAGCATTGAATGATAGCTGATCTAGAAGTACAAATCTGAATTCAAACCATAAAGGAGGCAACAGGAAGCCAACATTAAACTACATTGCATAAGACTTAATGGTAATCCCTATATAATAAAGAAAAGGAAGCTGTGGAGACTTACGATCATTTATATCCTGATAGGGCATGAAATTAAAACTAGTTACAGTATTATATTTTGTTCTAGTTTGCTGTGTTCATGTTTATGCAAATATCCTTGGGAAAGATATTAATCCATCTGCTTTTCTCTACTTATGAAGTAAAAAACAGGGTAAACTGAGCACTCTAGCCTTGAGTGGCAGCTAGTTTAAGAGAATGAAACTCTGAATTCCAAACTGTGGAGGTTATACAGTTCTGAATTCACTAGAAATGGCATTTTAAATATGATTGTATAGAATCATGTGATGGTGGAGAAAATAATAATATTTGATAGTATGAAATATTTAGATTCCATTTGATTGTGGAGAATGAAACACTAATCATATGACATGTTTAGGTCCCATTTTATTGTGGAGAAAGTAACAATGTTTGATTTTTGACATGTTTAGATTCCATTTGATTGTGGAGAGAATTTTAACATTATTTAGTGCTAGTAAATGGAAAGAAAGGGTTAATGAACAGAACGATGAACATACCGAGAGAAAGAATGAAGATTTCGCTTTTCAAAAAAAAAAACTTGCTATCTAAAACCAGAAGAATTACTTATGGGAAGGCAATGTTATTGCAAGAAAACCATGTGGTGAACTTTAGACAGCTGATTAATGACTTTGCTCCCAAAATACTCGTTACAAAAGCATAAATAAATAGGATAGATAGAATTTAGTCTGTGAACAGGACTCAAGAACAGAGTTTCTTTGTGATTAAAGAAATTAATGACCCTGACAGTATTGAGGATATGCCTGACTGAAAAGCTATTTGGTAAATGTCTGATTTGAAACAGGCCTAGGATAGAAATTTTGTGTAAGTAAAATTGAAAATGATAATTTTTAATTAATGATCACAAGTTAAACTATTCCAAACAGTCAAGAGCCAGATTGGTCAAAAGGTAGTTAAAGTGGTAGGCACAGGTGAAATACCGAGGAAGGTGGAGGAATTGCCCATGCCCATTTGGACATTTTGGTGTGAGATGCCAATAAGAGAAGGAAGAAGTTATCGAGGTGGATTGATACCTGTAATTGCCCATAGAAAAGGGAATCTCCTGATTTGGAAATGTAATTAATTTTCAAGAGTCAAACAACAAAGAAACTCTTGTTGGAAGAGATAGGAATCACTAACTTCCTCACTATATCATGTCCTATGCCTGTGGATATCAATAAATAGGAAGAAATCAAAGCAGCCAGAGCAGTGCTTTTGCAGAAACTGAGACAAGAGATGACTGCACCGCCTGATATCACATGACTGCTTGCCTAAATAGACCCTCTAACATAAGCCTTGTGCCAGACTTAAACAAACCAGCCAAAGTGTTGTGTTTAACTTAAGAAGCAGGATGGGATGATAATGAGAAATTGATAAATTCTAACATCAAGACTAACCAAAAGACCGTACCAAAAGAACATCCATAAAGGTCTTTAATTTTAAGTTATTTCTTTTTACTTGTGACTTCATTTTGCCTAGACCTGTTCAATACGACGATTCCTGAGGATGATTTGATCTTTACCAGCCTTATGATCAAAAGAAAACACAACGTGGATAGGTCAGAGTTTGAATCAAAGTGGTTAGTTCATTGATTTACCACAGGAGTTGAACATTCGGAAGACTAGCTGAGTGCAAGGCAACAGAGTAACAATATCTGATTGTTTGACATGTTTAAGTTCTATTTGATTGTGAAGAGAGTAACAATATCTGATTGTATGACCTGCTTAACTTTTCTGCTCTTGAAGTGGATATTCACATGGAAAGAGGAATTGGAAAACTGTGTTCAATTTTCAAGCTAGTCGGCTGAATGCACTTTTGTCCCCAAGTTCTTTAGGAAAGACATCAAGTTATCTATTTGACTTCCAGCAATGAGTTAAATAGCAGGATAAAATGGGCTCTTTAGACTTGAGTGGTAGCTAATCTAGGAAACGGATGATGCTAAACAAAAAACTGTACAGAAGGCAAGAGGAAGCAACTTCAAAATGTTTCCAAAGAGGGAATTTAAGAGAAAATGTTGAAGGACAGATTGGAAATTTAACAGAATATGTTGAAGGTTAGAGGGAGAATTTAAGAGAATATGTTGAAGGCAAGAGAGAATTTAAGAGAATATATTGAAGGTTAGAGGGAGAATTTAAGAGAATTTGTTGAAAGCAAAAGGGGGAATTTAACTGAATATGTTGAAGTCAAGATTATGAATTTAAGAAAATATGTTTAAGATAAGAGGAGAATTTTAGAATACGTTAAAGGCAAGGGGGTATTAAACTGAATATGTTGAAACTGAAAGAGTGAAATTAAGGGAATATGTTGAAGGCAAGAGGGGGATTTTAGAGAATATGTTGAAGACAAGGAAAATTTAAAAGAATATGTTAAAGGCAAGAGAGGGAATTTTAGAATATGTTAAAGACAAAATATTACAATATGTTGAAAGTGAGAGATGGAAATTAGGAGAATATGTTGAAGGCAATGGGTAGAATTTAAGAGAATATGTTGAAGGCTATAAGAGAAATTTAAGAGAATATGTTGAAAGTAGGAGGGGGAATTTTAGAATACATTAAAGGCCAGATGGCTATTTAAGTTATTATGTTGAAAGTGAGAGGAGGAAATTAAGAGAGTATGTTGAAGGCAAGAGGGGGAATTTAAGAGAATATGTTGAAGGCAAGAGAGGTAATTTAACTGAATATGTTGAAAGTGAGAGAGGAAATTAAAAGAATATGTTGAAGGTGAGAGGAGGAATTTTTTAGAATATGTTAAAGGCAAGAGGGGTATTCAACTGAATATGTTGAAAGTGAGAGGGAAAATTAAGAAAATATGTTGAAGGCAAGGGGAAATATTTAAGAAAACATGTTGAAGGCAAAAGGGAGTGTTTAAGAGAATATGTTGCAGGCAAGAGGATTATTTAATTGAATATGTTGAAAGTTAGAGGGAGAAATTAAGAGAATATGTTGAAGGCAAAAGGGAGAATTTAAGAGAATGTGTTGAAGGCAAGAGGGGGAATTTTAGAATATGCTAATGAGCAGGAGGGGTATTTAACTGAATATGTTGAAAGTGAGAAGGGTAAATTAAGAGAATATGTTGAAGGCAAAAGAATTTAAGAGAATATAGTGAAGGCAAAAGGGGTAATTTAACAGAATATGTTGAAGACAAGAGGAGAAATTCAACAGTCATGATCAGTTATATTCTGGAAAGGATGTAGCATGTAAAAAAAGAAATAATATTTCTATTAATTTGTTGTAATGATGGTTGGTTGGTTGTTTTTGGTTTATGGCATCTCAACCTTGGTGGGTCATTTATTGCCAACTAAATTTTATTTATTTATTACTGGTAATACGTTTTTCTTTTAAACAATTTATTGTTGTTTTTTTTTATATAAGTTTTGTGTCTAGTAATACTTTTTTCTTTTCGAGTACCAAGATTCATTGGGATTTGTTTTTAAGGGTAGGGTCCCCAAGTCCTACCCTGTTATTTAACCCATAACTGGAGGGAAGGGATGGATTAATACCTTTCCCAAGGGTACTAGTGCTTAAGTGAATGCAGGGTATTCAACTGGAATTTGAACTCGGCTCACCAATTTCTCTTTCCGAGCCGATATCCACTGCACCTCAACGCACATCTGTCACTAAACACTTACAGCACCTGGCATTCCCAAGCAGTCACCCATCTAAGTACTGACCCGGCTCAACATGTTGTAATGATGGAGCTGGCCTTATGCTACTAGAGCTGTTAAAATGGAAGGTCAGTTGTGGTGTTTAGTTTGTTCTTATGCACTTGGGAGAAGCCATAATTCCATATCTCCCTGTAGATCATGTAGAAGCTGCTGCATATTACTTAGCAAGGAGATGGGTGCCAGCAAGTAAACACCATTTCTCAAAGAAATGCCACAATGGATTTAGCATGGTACCCTGATGACTGAGATCATAGGATAGCATGGTTTGATTCATCTAAAACAATATTTCTTTTCTTTTTCTTTCGCCTTTCTCTGCTAAATAGCCATTTTCATAGCTCGTCTTATTTACCTTAAGAGAAATAATCATTCTTTTCTACCACCTTCTTCTCTTGTTATTCCTCCTCTTTTTCCAAGTACAATTGTCATGTGCTGCCATAATAATCATCACCAACATCATTAATAACCAATCTAAAATCTATCAGCATTATTTACCTGTAGAAATATTGTCTCAGAATAATGATCCACTCTTCCTTCTTTTTCTACATCTCTATTTCTTATTCCTCCTCCTTTCTTTTTCTTCTATTCTACATTATCATCATCATCAACTTCAATAAATATCATCAATACTAATCTAAAAAAGTAACACTCCCTTCCTTTTCTACTTTTCCATTTCCTTTTTTCCTCTTCTCCCATTCAACTACAATTTTCATATACAACCACCTCCACCATCACCATCATCACCATTGATGTAGCTGCCACCATCATCATCCTCATCATTGTCATCATTATCATTAGCAGCAGCAACTATATAAATAATCTATATTATTATCAATATTAATTTAAAAAATAACTTTTCATTCCTTTTCTACTTCTCCTTTTCTTCTACTTATTCAGTTACATATATCATCATTATCATCAATATAAATATTGTGGTCAATATTAATTTAATATCAATTCTCCCCCTTTTTCCTTTTCCTTACATTTAATTTCATATAGGATGATCATAATCATGATCATGATATATGTAGCTGAATAAGAAGACAAAAAGAAAAAGTAAGAAAGAAAGGGAGAGTTATTGTTTAGATTAATATTGGTGATAATATTGATGATGATGATGATACTGATCCTCATCATCATCTTTATTATTGTCAACATCATCATCCTCAGCAGCTGTAACAACAACAACAACAACAACAACAACAACAACAACAATACATTTATTTACATTGTGCTTTGTATAAAAAGATGAGTAATATTAATAATCAATTTGCATTATTATCTTCTTTGCAGCTTTAATGGTAGAAAACTCATTCATTTGGAATCACTTCCTCGATTTCATTTCTTCTACCTAATTCCTCAGTTTGTCGATTTTTAATTCCACTTCTTGCCATTTTCGTTTTGTATGAATAACTTAGTTCTGAATCTGCATAATCCTTCTGATGTCAGAAATCATGTAAAAACTCATCTCTCTCACCAAATCTTTATTTTCCCCATTCAAAATATCTTCCACTATCTAATAATAATGGCTGGTTACTTGGTTTTTAAGCATGCTAGGGTGACTAGCTAATCCCTGTTAAAGATGCCTGCTCAGGTACATTGTGTTTCTTAAATACCTCAAAAGTCAAGCTGCAATCTAAAGAGTAACTACAGTGAGTGGACCTTAGTTACAGTTTCTGGCAAAGAGCACATAAATTGGCACCAATTTGCTTAAAACAGGAAAGAGGTTGATTTTTTCTATGTCGTGAAAAGATAACGACATTAAACCTTTCCTTATATTCAAATTTTTAATCACACTGAATTTGTGTTGTAAATTAATGTGTTTGGTTGTATATAGTAAACAAAAAAACAAATTTCATCACATTTATATATATATATATCACATTCATATATATACATATATATATATATATATATATATATATGGTTTGAGGGGATATGATTATAAAATATATTTATATATATATATTTTATAATCATATCGCCCCAAGCAAGGCATTTTATTGCCACTGTTGTGCATGGGGGTTACATAAGAGAAAAGTTATGAGAAAGAGTGACAGGTTATATGGGGTGTTAGGAAGTGGGTAAGAGAAGGTTGAAAATACTGATGAGAGTGGAGTGGATGGAGAAAGGAGCATGAGAGAGAGAATGCAGGTTATTGAGATAGGAGATGACTATTGACTTTACATGTAAATTCTTGGAGATTGTAGTTGTTGGAGAAGCAAGTAAATGGAAGGGAATTCCACAGGCAAGAAGTGTGAGAAAAGAAGCTGATGGAGTAGATTTTGCATTTACATTTTATTGGTTTCACAGTAAAAGGGTGGGATCTAGTTGCTAATCTTGTGGCTTGAGTAAATTCATATATAGGGGGCACCAGTGAGCTAAGTTCATTGGAGCAGAAGCCATGAAAGTATTTATAGAAGAGACACAGGGAAGCTACATTGTGCCGGTGAGAAAGTGACTGCATCTGAGCTGCCAAGTTGGGATCTATCACATTACAGATTCTCTGTTGTTATTTTGTAGCAGGAGCACCCAACCAGATATGGCAGCAGTATTCAATGCACGGGCGGATGGTAGATTTATGTATGTGCAGGGTTGTTTCAGACAGGAAAAACTTCTTGATCAGACCTGATTGGATATTGGGGTATTGATTTCCAATATCAGAGAGAAATCAGAAAGAATAAATAGCCCATGACCTGACCGGAAGCCTAAAAAATATTTGTGTGAAGTTTGGTGAGAATCAAATAAAAATTGTGGATTTGTATAAAGGACATACAGACAGACAAACACACACACAAACATCTTGCCTTTTATATAGATAGATTCTATATAGTCATTCCACTTGAAGTCTGTTGTGAGAGTTAACCTGAGGAGGCACAATGATTTGCTTTTAGGGAGACTAGACTGATCCATGCTAATGTGGGGTAGGAGCAATTGTCTGTGAGGTTAATAGATAGCAGCTTCATTTTGGAAGCAATAAAATTCACAAGCCATTTCTTACCCCAGTCCACCACGGATTGGAAGTCCTTTTCAAGCTTGGCAGTGAGATTTGCTTTGTCAGCCTTGGTAGATTTTTTATGAATGCGCGAATAAACTGTAGTGTTGTCAGCGTATATGCCTATTTGGTATTTTATTACAACTGGGAGATCGTTAATGTAGATAAGGAAAAGCATAGGACCTAGAATAGATCCTTGAGGGATACCTGTATTTGTATGATAGTATTAGGAAGCATGTTCATTCAATACTACCTTCATTGTGCAATTTAAAAGGAATGACTGGATAAGGTCAAACAATTTTTCAGTTATACCATAGCCTCACAGCTTGGGTAGAAAGCCAGAATGTCAGACTCTGTCAAAAGCTTTGGAGATATCTAGGGCAACAGTTTGGGCTTTGCCGTTCTTGTCAAGAGCCTGGTGTATATACTCAGTGATGGTTGTGAGAATATCAGCAGTAGACCTGGTAAAGTGGAAACCATACTGTTTGTCAGAGAATAGTCTGTGGGTTGTGAGATGTTGAACTACCTCGGCATTGATGATGGCTTTGAGCACTTTGCCAAAGATCGGTAGGAGGCTGATAGGGCAATAATTAGAGGGGTCAGTGGGTTTACCAGTGTTTTTATATATTGTAACCATGAAGGAGGACTTCTAGCAGGCAGGAAAGCAAGAAGCATAGAGGCAGTAGTTATAGAGTTTGGAGAGAACAGAGGAGAGTTCAGGGGAACATTTCTTCAGGACAATAATTGGGATTCTGTTGCCGCCGCTGCTCGCTTTATGGTGATCAAGCTTTGAAATTATGTTAGAGACCACTGAGGGGGTAATGTGAATGTCATTCAGTTGTGCTTTAGTTTGGGGTGGGAAGTTGGGTACAGATACTCCAGACAAGTCCAGACAAGCTACCATATTTCACTAATAGTCCTGGAATATGATAGTTTTGTATAACGATGTAAAATATTTTTATTATGACTACTTATATTAAAAATATTACAATAATAATATTACTCTACTTTGTATTGAGCACTTTTAAAAAGTAAATTCTATGAACTGTGGATTGTTACTCAATTTTTTCTTACTCTTACTTATATATATGTGTGTATGTGTGTGTGCATGTGTGTTTATGTGTGTGTACAGTGTGCGATGGTTAAATTGTCGCTATTTTATATTTTTAGTTTTATGTATACATATTGTGTGTTTTTGATTTGGCACTGTCTGGGAGTAAAACAGCACCATGACACATTTCATTCCCTCAGAAATTTGGAAAGAGTATGCTGTGCTGCTTGGCATTCACACCAGAAGCTCCTATACAAACATTTCAGAATGTTTGGGTGTCAATCTGAGGACAGTGCAGAGGATTCAGAAAGATTTGTATGAATCTAATGGTGATTACAAAGGTGTTTGGTGTCATGGCAATATTATTCATATTATTCTTTTCATATTCCCACAATGACTCAAACTCAACATGGTGGCCTATATCAAGTGCTTTAAAGAGGTAATGCTGCCATGGATCAAGAGGGTGGCTGTTGGAAGACCCTTTACCCCTTAAATGTAGCCATCTAACTTCCCACACTCCAACTCCCTTGATTATTGTGTGAAATGCAGTTGAGCAATAGACTAACAGACTTGTAGACCAAAGATGAAATGAAGCCAAGGATTATGGCAGCATTCACCAACTTAAACAAGGAGACTATTCAGAAGAGCTGCAGGAGTTTCCAAAGTCATCTGCAGGCTGTGATTGAAGTCAATAGCAATTTTATTGAATAAATTTACCCTTTAGTATTTCAAGATGTCTATGTTTAATTTTGGTAATTCATTTTTGTGTGATTTAAACAGCAATTTATCCATCACTTCCTCTCTGTCTGTCTGTCTGTCTGTCTGTCGGTCTGTGTGTGTGTGTGTGTGTGTGTGAAGAAAATTTCTAGGTGATGTGTTTAATTCTATCAAAGAACTTTTGCAAACTATTATATGATTGAATGATTGATTTGCTTTTTTGCAGTTTATCAACCATCAACCATTTGCAGATTATTTAATAACGGATAATATTTTTACATTGTAAAAATTTTGGTGAGATAATAAGGGTTTACTGATACAAGTCCTCATAATTAACCCATAGCTGGAGGTGAAAGGAGAGGGGAAGATGCATTACTGATGTGTCGGTTGACAGTATCTTACATGACATGTCACCCTTATGAATAAAGACTGCTTTTATGACATCTGCTACTTTTCCTTTTCAGAGTCAGAGAGGAGGCATTTAACACATTTAACATATACATTGTTAGCATTACTAGAAAATAAAAGTTGCATTTATGTTCTTCCAATTTCTCTGGAGTGATGAATAGTAAATTGAATTGAACAATCAGAAGACCAAATTCAACTTTGAATTCTAACCATCATCTATATCTTAAAATAGTCATACCAACCTGCAATTGTCAAATTGTGGGGGTCCTTTAACAAGAATGAGAAGAACCTGGATTTGTAAGAAAAATATTCTCTGGAGTGATTTTTATATTTTTCTTATTTGAAATGTTTGGCTAAATATCTGCTTTTGATGGCCAGATACTATGAAGGCAACCCAATATATATTTTGTAACTCAGCAAGCAAATTACATTGTCAAATTGCAATTCACCTTATTCAGTGTATATATTGATCCTTCTAAAGATGAATGGGTTTAAATAAAACAGGTTGTGTTTAATAATCAGTAACACTGGAAGAGTAATTCATGGTATTTATGGATGTTGGCAATCATGGCTCTCTACAACTACCTGTCATTTGTAGTTCTTTTTGTATTTCTTTTTATTAATGCTCACTCAATACAAAGCCCAAGAACCACTCAAGGTAGAAGCTTACTGTGTGATACTGGATGAGCGTAAGAAATCAAGAAATGAAGTTCTTTGGTCTATGCAGGAAAGATAATGATAAACTCTAGACTTGAAGAAGTCAAGATTTAATTAGTGAATAATGTTTCAATCGAGGTAAAAGTACAGTATTGGAGTAGACTTTAGAAGGAACAAGAAACCCAAAACTAAACAGGAAACAAGGGATAGAACTCTACACTACACACCTGGGGAGGAGTGTGAACTGAACAGTAGGCAAACCTACCTACTCCTATTGAGTGAGAAGAAAATAAATAAATAAATAATTAGTAAATAAAATTTCAGAGTTCAGCCAGATTTCTGTTGATTCAATACTCATTAGTAGGAAGCTGTGGACAAAATTACCAACAGTTCTCATTAACCTATAGCCACAAGTAATCAATAGAAAAATAGGTCGTCAATAAAGAAGTTATATACAGGGAGAAATATATGAGAAATGTCTGAGACAAAGCAAGTGTGCTCCATAAAGGAGAAAGGAAACCAGAAAAAGTATAGGGAAGTCAAGAGAAGATTGGCTCAACTAAGATCATACATTGATACTATGGAGACTAGATCAACCATAACACAGGACAGACACTTACTTATACACACAGGAGAAAGAGTGGAAGACCAAGTGTCATAGCTTACATCTCACATGGACCATTCAGCTACAACTACAGTCTGATTCCAATGTGGATCAGAATCACCAAGCACTAAAAATGTATCTCTAAGTGATAGTCAACAAAGATGCATTTGGAGCAACTGGTAAAGCCCAACAAAAAACAAGAGATACTTTATTACTAGTTGGTAACCACTCCTCAATAAAATATGTATTATGATATTCTTGCTATGATGTTTGACAAACTAGGCCTGATGAGGGAGAACAATCATAATGTTGTCCTCATGAAAGTTTGAAGTCTGCATAAACCTGCTCAGTTGAAGTGACAAACTCTTTGTGATTACACACACACACACACACACACACACACACACACACATAGAAATGAATAAGAACAAAGAAAATAATTGCAATGTTCAAAACATTAATTTTAAACAGTGGAGACATTGTTCTTTTAATGTTGAAACAAAATGTACAATTTTGTAGTGGTTTGTAGTTTTCACATATTCTTACATAATAATAATAATAATAATAATAATAATAATATATATATATATATATATATATATATATATATATATATTAATACAGGTTTTGTTGAATAATATAAACAAGTTTTGTCTATTTATTTTGTGTAAGATCCGTTCGTATTGTCTGATAAGCTTGATGGTACTATCGTTGAAAGACAACAAGAAATCACAGTAATTGTTGATTTTTTTATCAGGTCTAAGCTTTTGGCTTACATAAACCATTATCAACGAATAAACATTAACATATATTGAACATAGAACATTTAAGCTATTAACAAAGTGGAATTAAATAAAGAGAATTAAATCAAAGAGACGAGTCCATTTTCACCGTGGCGGATGGCTGCAAACAGTGACAAAATGGTGGTGGTGTGGTTCGTGATCCGATTACAGGCATTTGAATATGTTAAAACTAATTACAGTTCTCCATGTATACTAAGTTGGGTCTGGTACTCCTTAATGAGTTTTGAAAAGTGAAAAGGCAGCAAAACTGCAAGTGTAATCTGGAACTCATCATGGCATGGATTCTTTAAATGTAAGAAGTTGCTGAAAATACTTTGAAAGTTTTAAGAAAGGGAATGCCATCTTAAGAAATACGCCATGGAGAGGTTGTGCTGATGAAGTCAACGATAACCTGCTTTTATTTGATATGAATATTGTTGATACAGTTGAAGAATTATCTGAATTCACAAATGTTTACTATTATCTGCAGGAACATTGGTGCCTAAAATTGAAAAGCAGATTCTCCATGATTTGACAGAAGGCAAATGCCAAACAAAAGTAAACAATGGTGCTTCTTTGATCTCTCATGGACACATCCTACATGTTTTATACGGATTCATGACTGGCAATGAATAGCAGATATTTTAGAAGAATAATGTAAATATTGTCTTAGTGAAAGCAAACAAACTAAAGTACAACCTTAAATAAATAAACTTCGATCCGAAAAAGGGTTTCTGTAATGTTTGTTCAGATTGAATTTGGTTCGTTTTGAATTGCTACTAGTCAATATTACAATCATTTCAGAAATCTACTATCAGCAGTTTTAAGGAAAAGTTTTTCAGTTTAATCTGTGGTTATGTTGTAGGATTTTCATTACTGGAATAAAACGAACAGATTCAAGGGTCTAAAATAAATAATATATTTTATTTATTTGCTTTAGAGTGAGTCATTTGATATTTAGTGCAGCAAAATCTTTGCTTATAAGGTAGATATTGGTAGTAGTCTGGAGAAAGTCCAGTAGTGTAGTTTTGAAGCCAGGGTGAAAGTCATAGAAATAATAGAAATAGGTCAGTGTCAATCTTTGTGTTTTTCTCGGTCAGAAATATTATTAGCAGATAACGTCTCAACTACTTTTTCACGCATGGCTGGTTTCTCCAGTGGTAGCGTCATTTGTTGCGTCCTCTTCTGCCATAATTCCTGTCAAGTTTACATCCTTGTAACCAAGTTCCAAGATTCTGATGGAAACATTGGTCCTGGCTGACAACAAAAGTCTCTTTGTGTCAATTTTTTTAATTGGTAAAAATGATTTTATTTTTCGGTGTTCCTTTTTCCTTTTTTTTTTTTTTGACAGAAGTTATGCGTGGAGCTTCCCTGATTTTAAAAGTATAATAAAATTTGAAGTGATATAAAAAATATGTTACTTTCGTGCTGTCTGATAAATTTCTCAATTCTTTATGAAAATAATTACAAAGCTACCCGATCATTAAATATCAAACTAGACTGATTTGCTTTTAATATCTAAGGAATGTTGGATTTATGTGTCTAGGTAAAACTAATAAGGTGGTTATTTTATCAGCAAGATCAAGTTACGCATAACTTTTTAACAACCAATTAATTACAGATAAAAAATCAGTCGCATTCATGTTTAACGCGAAAACGACCAGCAAAATAAAAAATAAGATTGCCGGGTGAAGGATGGAACATACTGCCCGGTAAAGAAAATGCATCAGTAGACGTCCTCTCTTGTGTATGTAGCTCAGGAATTTTTTTTTAACCCGAACTTAAGGGCTCAGTGAGGAGGCAGGTGAATATCAGTTTGTCAAAACTTTCTCTTTGTCGATTCTCTGCCGGAGGCGAAAAGGCCCCGTCGAAGAGCAGAGTCTTGTCTGAGGTAAATAGACAAGAGCCCAACCTCGTGTATGCCGGGTCAACGGAAAATTTATTGCCTGAATGTACGCGCTCGAAATTGACTTTGTGTCATCACCCGCCTTTGTGAAGAGGCTCGGGTGATGACATTTTTAGTGGACTCTCTGCCTCCGAGCGGAGAGAAACCCAGATGAGGCTTTGCAGAAGGGTAGAGTCTCGTCTGAGAAAAAGTAAACAAAAGCCCTAGTCTGTTTATGCGTGGTCTACGGAAAAATTTTTCCGAGCGGTAAAATCGGACTTGTGCCACATCCCGCCCTTGTGGGGAGGCTCATGTATATACTAAGTTCATTAAAGCTTACATTTAAGCTAATACGCATTGTCTCTAACAGTTACATCATGATAGTTACATCATGATAATCCATAGCCTCTTACATCAAAAATAATATCTGAACAAATTTAAAAATGTAGGTTGGAAAAAATTCCAGAACTTCTTCATTTAATTATCCTCCATTCTATATTTGCAAAACCGTCACTCTTGGTAAATGAATTTTTAAATGTGGCTGGGGTCAAGAAGACGCAGACTGCATCTCTGTGCAGAGGAGTACCCTTAGTCCCTAAAATAGGGACTATTTGTTTACTGTATCTGTTTCTCCGTCTTTGGGCGTAAGTTTATCATTTTAACTTTTGTACAAACCTAACCCTTGTTTACTTTTTTGACTTTGTTTCAAGTCAGATCTATGCTTTGTGCAAAATGGACCTAAGTCGACTATTTTGAGTCTTGTCAAATCTGGATATATGTCTACCTTTTTGATTCTCATGCAACCTGGAACTATTTTTTAGCCTTTCGACTTTCATGCAATCTGGGTATATATTTTCCTATCTATTGTTTATCAAATGGCAGAACTCAGCATTATAGCCTGGAAAAGGTCCATGAGATAAAAAAAAAAAAAAAATAAATAAAATAAAATAAAATAAAATAAACTGAAATACAAGAGGTGTTAATTATCGTCTTGGTTGTCTTTTTCTCCAAACATTTAGAAAAACGGTATGATGAAGCCAGTGAATTGTTCAACGGAGATTATTAATAATAATAAAACTTATATTAAGGAATTAATTATAATATTTTTATATTGTTTTAACCATAAATTTGAACATTAACTGATGACCTTATAAATGTGTGTATGTGTGCGTGTGTATGTGTATGTATGTTTGTGTGGGGTATATGCGCGCATATCAAAATCATTGAATATAACAGCCAAGGAATATTTAGTTCATGTTTTACATAGCTTCTCTTGTTTTTGTCCAAGGAAACGAATTGTTGGTTCCAAGCATAGCAGATGTGGGATTACCCCACTTGTCTGCTGACGTTCCAGTCTGTGCCGTTTCTACCGGACGCTGACGGCGTTCCTGCCGACCGACGACGACATTCTAGCCAGTGTCGTTCTTGCAAAACGCTGAAGACTTTCTAGCCTGTGCCACTCATACCAGACGCTGACGACATTCCCGCCGACTGACGACAACGTTCCAGCCTGAGTTGATTTTGGCAATCGCTGCCGACGTTCCAGCCTACGGCCTTTTCCGATTTCCGACTGTTTGCTTGTCGTTTTTATCAATAAAAATTGACGTTAATAAATTCTACATCTTCGCCTCCGTCTTCTCATTGTCTTTGCTGTTTTCACACATACATTTGTTGCGAGGCCGCGGTCGCAAAAGAGAGAGAGAGAGAGAGAGAGAGAGAGAGCAGGAAAGAGATAAAGTGAAAGAGAGGGAGATAAAGAGAGGGTAGAGACAAAGGGAAAGAGGTGGGATATAGAAAGGGAGAGAGATAAAGAGAAAGGGGGGCAAAGATAAACAGTGAGAGAGAAAAGATCAAGAAAAAGAGGAAAGGAGATAGAGGTATAAAGCGAGAGAAAGGAGGGTACAGAGATAAACTGGAAGATAAAGAGAGAGGAGAGATAGGAATGGAGATAAACAAAGAGGAGAGCAGAAAAGGGAAAGAGAGAGAGAGAGAGAGAGAGAGAGAGAGAGAGAGAGAGATCCGGCGCTCTCTTCTTTATATGCTATTTTATATAACGCCACTTAGAGGACGTTAAGAGAAGTTCCCTGGCAGAAGAGATGTAGTAATCAGCCAAATAATATTTCTCCATACATATTGTTATTCCTCTCTTTAACTCTTTTCATTGAATTTCCTCATGCAAGAGCATATATTGTTAGTTGTACGTAATTGTATATTCCTTTTTATACTAATGTTCACCTGAAGAATTGATTCTTCTATCGCGTGTTCTTTTTCGACGTCGAGGTTCACTAGTGAAGCAGTGGGGTGCATGTTCTTTGGACGTCGGGGGTCACCAGTGAGGCAGTAGGGAGATGGTTAAAAGTTTATTAAATTGGCCTTATGTCAAATATAACCGAACTCCATACAACTTACAAGTTTTATCCAGAATTATCAGATGATTATCAGCAGGTTGGAGATTGGAATGTGTGGAAGAATAAAAGTATACCTTTTGTATTTTTAAAATAGAAATTTATGAATAGAAAAGAATAACATGAATTGGTAGAAGTTAATGTTCAATAAGAAACTGTATTAAGAAGTTAAGAGTATCAAGAGTTCGTTGAAATGTTCGTAGTAGTCCTTGCAAGAGTGAGTTTATGTGTAAGTAGGCAGGGATGTATGTATGTATGTATGTATGTATGTATGTATGTATGTATGTATGTATGTGTGTGTGAGCGTTTATTGTTGGGCAGGATTGTCTTTGAAGTTATCGCTCAGGGTGAATGGTGAAAAGGAAGAAGGTGGGAGGTGAGAGAGGTGAGAGAGAAAGAAAGAGGTAATAATAATAACAATCGCTTCAAGGGTACGTGTTAATTACGCTTGTCTCATTTTTTCTGACGATAATCCGAATCGTCTTGTTTCGTCTTTTTATTTCGTTTTCTGGGGTTCCTAACAGGTCATTTGGGAATTCATTACCGGATGTTATTCTGGCCTTTCCATTGGACGACAAACATTTCGCATCGCGGTGTAAAATTTCGAGAGTTTTGTGTGTGCTAAGCAAAGTTTGTAATTCGAGAAAATTCGTTTATTTCTAACACAATCAATGATTCAGTGCTTATCATTTTAATTTTTAAATCTTAGAACTTGTTTTGTTCACTACACACTGTACACACCCAATACAATTAAGGTCCAAGTCACTCAAGATTGAGGGTTACTGTGTGGTGTTATGAGTTTAAGAAAGAGCAAAAAGTAAAATTCAAAAGGCTTTGCAAGAAAAATGATGGTTAACCATAGACTTGAAGAGGTCGAAATTGCAGTGATTAGAAAAACATCCTGTTGGGAATCCGTTCCACAAAGTACCAGTTCTTCGGAAGAAGTGGTTTGAATGGAACTTACTTCTTACTATAGAAATACGAAGGGATTTAGGATGATTCACCTTTGTGTACATAGTGAATGCTATAAACTAGAGTGGAATTTGAACTTGACTTCCCAAGACACACACGCACGCACGCACGCACGCACGCACGCACACACACACACACACACACACACACACACACACACACACACACACACACACACACACACACACACACAGAGAGAAACAAAACGAAACTTTTTTAATGCTATATCCCTTCAGGATAAAGGTCATCATGGTTCCCCAGAGTGTCGTTTTCTTTATTAGCTTTGAATTTTTATGACTTTTTAAGAAAGATAGCGGAGTGGTTTCCTGTTGCCTTTTTCATGGTTTTGAATGAAATTTCCTTTCAGAACTTATCCAGTCGTAGTTTACCATTATACAAATTTATACAATAAAAAATATTAAAAAAATTATATAAAAATTAATTAAAAGGTAAATATAAAAATAAAGAAAAAGTTAGTAAATATTACTTGTATAAAATCTGATGTTCTAAAAGAACGTCCAAAAAGAAATCTTATATTATATTATAGTTTATAAAAAAAAAAATAAAATAAAATTCGGTTTTTAATATTCGTAAAAAAGAAGCTCGCGGCTGATATTAAAATCCGCCAAAATAATGTTTACGAACAGGCACTGTTTAAAGAGCTGCATTTTATGATTTTTTAACTGACTAGCAGAGTAAGTTGCGCCCTCAAAGTTTTCAATTTTTGATTCCATTTGGAGTTGATCTGTGTTTATTCAAGAATTCTGGTTGGTCTAAGGACTAGAAAGACAAATGACTATGGGCTGTTTCTTGGTACTGAACTGAGGAAAACTAAAAGTAGATGATGATGATGATGGTGATGATGATGATGATGATGACAAAAAGGAAGAAACAAAAAAAGAAAAGGAAGAAGCAGAAAGAAGATCGTACAAATTTAGAGAAATATATGATAATTTTTCTATAGTTATTTGTGAGGTTTAGTCTCAAATATTTGAAATGGATTTCAAACTTATGAACATTCGAGATTTATCTTAATTTTGAATCTCAGTTTGTGAATTCGGAATTTTGGCTGTCTCCTCGGTTGGCTCCCTCACTTTTATAAGCTTCAAAAATTTATGAAACTAATCAATCTCTGATTTTGATAAGATTTGAGCTTCATTATTTCTTCTCTTTTTATTTAGCTTTTTAAGGACACATACAGAGACCAGTTTGAAAGAAAAATATACAAAATAAAATAACCAGATAGATAGAAACAGACATGTTGTCAGGGATGATAAGAGACTTTAATAGTCATATTTTCATGTCTGAAGGAAGACGTTAATTCGAAATAATGTTTCCAATTTGATAGGCAATCAGTGATTTATGGCCGAGTGAAAGAACTGGTCAGTAATTTTTGAAAAAAAAAATCGCAACCTTTTAGTGAATCAGTCAACCAGAAGAGAGCAATAAAATGTCAATCCCAAAATTAATCCTCTCTAACACGTTTGAAATTTTGGTAAAAATCTTGTTTTTATATGTAACCAAATCGTTACGAGAATTTGCAATGAAAAATGTAATATTGCGTAACTCAATATTTTTTCCGGTGAAAACACGTTAATTTGTAAATTCTTACAAAAATCAAATAATTGTCGGATTTTAATGAAATTTTCAGGACTTATTCCCAAATGAATGAAATTATTTTTTAAATTATTATTTTTAAAAAAATTGGTAAAAATATACTTTTTTTTTTACATCTGTAACCTCACTCCGCGTAAATTCATGAAATTTTAAGAAATTATTAAATTTTGTTGCGAAAATTGGTTTTCAGTTAAAATGCAGGACTCATTGGAGAATGTAAATGAGCTATTATTTTTTAAAACTATTTGGCCCTTTTTCTGAAAATCTGCTCCCAGTAGTAAAATAGAAAATAATACAATAAAACTATGACATTATTTAATTAGATAAGCTTTTAGTTATTTTAAATATAAATTAAGGATATTATGATCTGAAGAAAAAACACTTTTTCGATTAATAATAAATTTTTAAAAGAATTGTTTTCATTTTTTTAATTATAACAATTTATAAATTTCAAAAAATATTTCTAAAATATATCAAAGACTTGTAGAAGTGAAGACTAATAAAAAATTGAAAAGTTTAATAAATCTTCGAGCAATCGTATTTTTTAAATTATTAATTTTTTTTTTTTTGTGTGTATCTGAAGTATTTTTTTGCATGGTAATTTCTGTGTGTACATTAAAAGGTCATGTTTTTCACGGTTTCTTCCTCTTACAGGGAAAAAATGGACAAATATGTTACATGTGCTCATCATAGACACTTAACTTATCTTGCATCTGTCCGTTGTCAAATAAAATATCAGAAAGATCAACATTCCGTGATTAAGAAATAGTTTTAGTTTAAGTAATAATGGTGTAAATCAGATTGATTTAACATTAAATTTGCTAGCTTGAGAGTAAAAAAGAGGGCAAGAATAGATTAGAACTCCACTACTATGAATGAAAATTTATTCCATTTAAATTAGTGAGCTCTTTCATTCCTAAGTTGCGTATATACGATAGTGATGTAGTATGAAAACGAAGACGCTGCTTGCGTTTTACCCCTCCTCCTCAGAAAAATCTCGGCTCCTAAATGCCCCCTTACTTTCAGAGTTCCACAATTGCCACTGTGTGAGAGGTCTTTTTCCTAGCTCTTTTCGGTAGTTGGAATGTGTGATATGAAAGGGAAGATAATGAATAAGATCGAAAACACTAGGTTTAAGAACGATAACAGTAAAAACACCATTTACTTTTTTTGACTCCATAAAATTATATATTTTTATGTGCGTGCGTGGAATTGGAATAATATATAGCTATTCCTGTACTGTACTTTTTTGGTGTTTTTGTTTGAAATTCATATATTTCTGGTACAAGTAATTATAGTCTTCATGTGAGTGTTTTTATAATTTTTAATGTGATATGTTATTTTTTACTCTGTTCAAATTAAAATTGTTTTTCTTTTGTGTTTGTTTAAAGAATTCAAAAGACAAACTGATCTCGATAAGTCAGAAATTTATTCGCCTGCTGAACACTTAATGTATTATAGAAAAGGTAAATGAACACTTAATGTATTATAGAAAAGGTAAATAATATTATTAATAATCATTATAACAATAAATCTACACTTTAAACAAGACGTTCACGGCTTCTCACACTTTTTTCACCAATACCAATCTCTCTCGTTGGAGATACTTGTATTTCTGTTTTCAATATGGTTTGGTTCGGTTGTTTTGCTTTTATGGCATATCAACCTCGGCGGGTCATTTATTGCCAACTAAATTTTATTTATTGCTGGTAATAACTTTTACTTTCAACAATTTATTGTTGTCTTTACTTTATATAAGTTTTTTGTATCTAGTAATACTTTGCCCTTTTTCGAGTATCAAGTTTCATTGGGATTTGTTTTTAAGGGCAGGGTCCCCAAGTCCTACCCTGTTATTTAACCCATAGCTGGAGGGAAGGGACGGATTAATACCTTTCCCAAGGACACCAGTGCTTAAGTGAATGCAGGGTATTCAACTGGAATTCGAACTCGGCTTACCGATTTCACTTTCCGAGCCGATACCCACTGCAGCACAACGCACATCCGTCACTAAACGCTTACAGCACCTGGTATTCCCAAACGGTCACCCATCTAAGTACTGACCAGGCTCATCCTCGGTGATCGAGTGAGAACCGGTGTATTCAACGTGATATGGCCGCAAGCTATATATATATATATATACCCATGGGAAAGGTAATCTGTCTCTTCCTTCCAGCTATGGGTTAAATAACAGGACAGATTGAGTTCTATAGCCTTGGTCGGCAACCAATCTACCGCAGAAAGCAATGGCAACCTACTGCGGGATAATCTTCTGCCCAGTCAGTCATGACTCTTTCGAGACATGATCGCCCAAGCGTGTATCACGTATGGCACTTAACTGACTGACTGATCACTACACAAAAATTTTCGCGTTTCGAAGCTGCTACGTGCGCTTCTCATCGGGTGATAAGTTATATATATATATACATATATATTTGTGTAGTGATACTATGAATTTATAAACCGTTGTAACAACCATTACAATATATATATATATAATATATCATCCAATGTTTTAGGCACGACTCATAATTTTATGCTTTATGCAATCATCCGGTGCATATTATGAGATGAACATTTTTCGATTTAAATTGAATATTTAATTCGAATCGAAACACACACACACACACACACACACACACACACACACACACACACACATACATACATATATCTATTTACATCCATACCTATATATATGTTTCGTCAAAAACGACCGACAGGGAAGATTTTATTTATTTTTGAATTAATGTTTCCAGTATTCTTACATGATCATTTTTGCTGGAGGTAAATACGCAATAATTATAAACAGGATGAATTTGTTATACGAAAAATTATTAAACACCATATTTCTGTCGTAATTCTTCAAAAACGTGTAAAATATAATATATCATAGAAAATGGAAGACTGCAAACCGTGTTGTTCCTAATCAAAATAACCCCATCAAATCTAAGCTTGATTCATATAGTGAATGAATTTCTTCTTGTTATAAATCAATTACCCATACTGGCGATATTACCGCTTCTCTGAGTAGACGCTTTACATGCCACCTATCTTGTAATAACAGTGCAATCAAAAATCATTTATTAACCTGTAATTTACAATAACCCTTCAGTTCAAGAAAAATTTTGGTTGAAAATATAAAAATACTATTTAAATCACAATATCAGAGGCACATCGCTATAAGAGAGGTACAACGTATCAAACAATTTTCTCCTACCATTAATTTTAACAGTGGAAATGGAGTTTTGATAGTTTTTTAAAAAAATAGACAAACACTCATGCGATACCCAGCCGCACGCGTCACGTGATAGCTTTAAAGAACGCTCCTTTTCAAAAACACAAAAAATGTGTTACATTCAAAACATAAGAACAAAATAACATAAAAAAGTGGCATCCTTGAAAACGGCCAGTGAAGTGGCTAAAAGTGCTTAGAAATTAAAAAATTATCAAACATTTTTACACTTCTTATCTCCAGCAAAAAGGAAACATAATAATAGAAAAATTAAATCAAAAATTGATAAAATCTTCCTTGACGGTCGTTTTTAACGAAATGCTTAAAAGAAAGATTGCTGCCCAAATAAATACATTAAAAAAAGGTACAATCCTGATTTAACTAGAAAATTAAATAAAATTTTACAGATTAGTTCTAAAATTGGCACATTGAAGGATAAAACAACTCTACACTTTTGTCTTCAACACCAGGTTTGTTCTCTTTTATTTCCTATCGGATTAGGCGGGCAAAGTTGATGTCTGGCTAGAAGATAGAGAAAGCTTTTATCAAGGATTTTCTCTTGCAATTTTCTAGCCAGTGTTTTGGCCTGCAAATAAAATATAATGTGTTGCGGCGTGGGGCATGTAATTTTTTGTTATATTTCGATAGGATCCGTTTTGCCCGTTATGTAGGTCTAATATATGCGCGTTGCCTTCCCAAGACGGTGTGCAGTTTTCAGAATAAGTAAAAACATTTTATTTCCAAGAGATTTGGCTGTGTAGTTGAACCAAATGCTACAAAAAATGTAGTCAATTTGTTTTTTTATTGTCCTTCAGAGATTGAGCTTGCTATTTTGGCCCATGGTCTAGACTTTAGCATTCCTCCTACCTCTCTTGATAGGGAACAGATTTTTTCCGGGTTTGAAGTGTTTTACGCTCAGCTCTAAGCTTAAACCCTTGTCTATAGATAAATCCAGTGACTTTCAAGCCAAATTGAATGACTTGGCTCATTCTTATGCCGGTTCTCTTATTTCTTCTTCTGAATCGAAATGGAGAAGTGAAGACCATTCGATCATTAAAACCCTTAAGAATCTCCTTATCACGAAAACGGATAAGGTTGCTGGTGTTGTTTTTATAGACCACCAAGATTACATTAATAAAATGTTGACTATACTTAATGATCCTTCCAAGTTTCAATGTCTTGATTCCGTTGACAACCATGATTATACTCTGACCTCTGAAATTCGATTTCAGAAACGTCTTGTGAAATGGATAAAAAGTGGTGTTTTTTTCCTCTGAAATGTCCGAGGAATTAAGACTGTCTGGCTCCATTTGTCTCTGTATCCATAAGGATTACCTAAGATTCATAAGGAGGGTAACCGTTGCGACCCATACTTTATAGTGATTGGGTCATCACAAAGTGGCTGGCTATAATGTTACAACTAGTTTTGAAGCTTTATAGTTCATTCTGTATTAAAGATTCATTTTCTTTTTCTCAATTTATTCGGAATTGTGATGCCACCGATAGATTTATGTTCTTTTGACATATGCAGCCTTTTCACAAGTGTTCTTTTGTCGGAGACTATCAATATTTATAGTGATCTGCTATGTCGTAGTCATTTGACTTCCCCGACTATACCCAAAGATGTTTTCATTGAACTCATTGAATTTGCCACCATGACTGTCGATTTTAAGTTTTGACAATATTATGTATCGTCAAATTGATGGTGTAGCGATGGGTTCCCCTTTGGGCTCTGTTTTAGCTAATATATTTGTGGGATTTCATGAAGAAAGCATACTATTATGTTCTTCCAGGCCCACGGTTTACTTCCGTTATATTAATGACACTTTTTGTGTTTTCAACATTGAACCAGAAGTTGACCAATTCTTCTCCCTACTCATTGGTGTTCATCTTGCCCTTAAATTTACGATAGATAAGGAGGTCAATTGTTATTTGCTCTTCTTAGATTTTCTGGTTCATAGAACACCTTCCACTTTTATTACTTCAGTTTATAGGAAGCCTACCCTTACGGGTTTTTACACTCGATGGGATTCTTTTTTTCTTAAACAACAAAAGGTTAATCTGATTAAGATTTTGACTCATAAGGTGCTAATGATTTGTTCAGATGTCACATTGAAGATGAAATTAGCTGTATAACTAGTATTTTTGTGAACAATGGTTATTCGTCGGACATTGTTCAAACGGTTATTCGAGATAAGATTGCTGCGTTTAACAAAATTAAACCTTCAATGGTTAGAAAATGTTCAGTTTATCTCCGAGTACCGTAGACTGTGGCGGATAGGGAATTAAAAATTAAAATCAACTCTTTTCTCTTCTTCACTTTTACAAAAAATCACAATTACGTGTGAAATCCTAATTTTGACGAATAGGAAAAGGATTGACCCCGTACTAAAAGAAAAAGACGAAGCCAGATTTCGCGATCCAATGTTAAATTAATTTTTTAACTAATGAAAGAAAGCGATTTACAAAACTGAGAGAAAAGTTAACAAACCTATGTTAAAATTGTCTTTGGCTATAAAAACAGAAACAAAATCGCAGCAGTCGGTCAGATGGGAGCAGAAATTAGAAACGACATGCTAAAATGTGACAAAGGAAACCTCAAGCCTCTGACCCGGACATATAAAAATCCCGCCATACATTCGTTCTCCTTCTTCACTCGTGTTATTTTCGTCTACCCCTTCTTCTCTACCCTCAACATTCTCGTAGTCAACAAAGAAGACGACTACAACAGCCACAACAACAACAAGAGACTTCAACTGACTCCTAAAAACTAACGTTCGATAAGTACAATTTCCTTTATTGCTTTACCTCCCTTTTCACTTTCTCGCCGGCCATAAAAAGAAGGAAACACAGACTTTATTAGTAACCTGTTAATCTTTCTACATGCACACATTCTGCTACTTACTACTATTTCTCTGGAACATTTAACTACGTACATTTTCTCTTTTAACATTCAACTCTACTAATTGATGTTGTTCTGTTAATAAAATTCTACTTTAACATACAAACGAAATACTTTTATTCTTCCACATTTTAACCTTCTGATAATCCTTAGTTGTGGGGAGTGTCGGCTATGTTTGTGAATTGGCCTTAAACTTGACACAGCTGACCGTCACAGAACACGCGAAAAACACGCAGTCGAAGAACACCTACCACTTCAAGACCTTTTTTGCCAAGTGGATTTCATTAAGCTCACATGAGTGTTATTATGAAGCTAACGTACGTGTTTGTGTTTAAAACTAGATCTGTCATTCTGACTATGTGTAAAGACGTTCTACCCCCACCTACCATATTAATTCTGTTATTTACCATTTTAAATGTAGTTGTGGAGTCGACTACATAGGTAGAACGACGCAACGTTTGGATGTTAGGATTAAACAACACGTGCCTGTTAAAATACTCAACAAGAATTTTTTCGTCGGCTGATACCATTCGAAATACATACGGGTCTTCCATTGCGGATCATTTGATAAATGGTCCAAGTTGTGTTGCGGATTTTAGTGTGAACTGGTTTTCTGTTTTTGGCCAGAGCACACCCGTTGTTCCATCTGAGAGTGTTGGAGATGCTTTTTATCAGGTCTAAGCGATCCTCTCTTTGAATGTAAACAAGTTGAATTGAGTGTTTGGGCCTGCTCTGCTGAGTCTCTACCATCTTCAGATGTAATAACTCTTAGTAAAATTAAAATTTTTTTTCCCCTTCCGTTCATTCATGTCACATACAACAGATTTGCTTCTTTAATTTTTCCCCATTTACAGTTCTGATGAGAGGGCACGAAACTGGTTGACTGGTGTCTATATTTTAAAATTTGGCATGGCCGATCAAAGTAAAATAAACTTCTTGTTTTTAACGCCATCATACAATTTTGTATTTTTGTACCATCAAAAATAATTCACACACACGCGCAAGCGCGTGTGTATGTGTGTAGATGACGAATATATATATATATATATATATATATATATATATATATATATATATTAGTCATCCACGTACAAGCCCGTTTCGCTGTATCACAGCTCATCAGAGTGGCTAGACATATCCACTTGCTTCTGGCCGGGATCGAAACTCGAAAAAAACAGCGTAGTGTAAAGAAAAAAAAATCTCAAAATTAAAAACGAACTTTTTCAATCAAAATGTTTAGTTTAAAGTTTATGCTAAGAAGAAAAATCAAAGTATTTTTAATTATTAAAAAAAATTTTTTCAATCTTTTCTAACACGTTCGAAATTTTGGTAAAAATCTTGTTTTTATCTTCGTTAACAGGTATCCAAATCGTTACGAAAGTTTACAATGGAAAATGCAACTCAGTTTTGTTTTTTTCCCGTGACAAACACATTAATTTGGGAATTCTTGCAAAAACAAATAATTGTTGGATTTAATGAAACGTTCAGGACTTATTCACAAATGAATTAAATTATTTTTGAAATTATTATTTTAAAAAAATCTAGGTAAAAATATCTTTTACATCTATTACTCCCTACGTAAAATTCATGAAATAAAAAAAATTGTAGGTAAAATTGGTTTTATTAATTAAACGCAGGACTCATTGGGGAATGTAAATGATCTATTATTTTCCCAACTATTTAGACCCTCTTTCCGAAAATGTGCTTCCAGTAGAAAAAAAAATTCAAAAAAATGCAATAAAACTGAGACATTATTTAATTAGATAAGCTTTTAAGTGTAAGAAATAGTATAAATTAAGGACATTATAGGCTGAAATTTTTTTTCGATTAATAATGAAATTTTAAAGGAATTGTTTTAATTTTTTAAATTATAATAATTCATTAAGTTTAAAAAATATTTAAAAGATTTGTAGACATTAGGTTGTTAAGTTATTAAGTGAAGACTATATTTATTAATCGAAAATTGAAATGTTTAATGTAAATCATCGAGCCATCATATTTTTAAAATATTTTAAAATTTTGTGAGAGTATTTGAAGTTTTTTTTTGTATGGTAATTTCTGTGTGTACATTAAAAGGTCATGTGTTTCACGGTTCTTTTCCCTAGAGGAAATTTATCAGTTCCAGCCACCAAACACTTCTTATCTCGCATCTGTCATCAACATTTCAAATACGGAGGAAAGGTCAGAATGTTTAACATTGTGTTTTAGGAATAGTTTTATTGTAAATTTCATGCTATAAATAAGTAATATTTGTGTAAATCAGATTAATTTAACATTAAATTTGTTAGTTTTCCAAAAATAATGTGTCACAGATATATATTTTATTTTTTATTTTTGCAAGATTTATAAAACCGAGAATTAACTTTTGCTTATAAATGTGTCGATCGCTCAAAAATGGCCGAAAAATTGAAAAATTAAAAAAAAAATGTAAAAATTTCAGATTTCAATCAATATAATTTTTGATTGAAATTCACCAGAGTATTTTGTTTGCTGGAAATAGTAAAATTTAATCATTTAGCTTTCAGTTAAAACTAAAATAAGTTTCAAGAAAACTTTTTTCTTTTTAAAATATCAGTTTAAAAGTTGGTTATCTAAAATGAGTTGAGGTACCTGCTGGTTAAATAATTTCATAATTTTTACGGGTACTATGCTAGTCATAGATAAATTCGCATTCTCTAGCTCTACACACCATTGGGTGTAAAAAGGAAAAGTTTTTTTTTTATCGTAGCTGCTGCTGCTTTTCATGTTTTTTTGATTTGCGAGTTATCTGCCCCTGTCTTGCTGTTCGTCTTGCACTTCAGTAAACCGTCGATCGGCGGTAAGTGTGGTTATGGCAGCGCATGTGACAGAAGAATCAGGGAGAGATAACGATACCTTGTCTCTGGCGAGGATTTTAAAAATTTTCACTAGCCCCGTTAGTGAGGAACAGGCGTGGGCAATATGTCACCAATGTGCCAAGTATTTTCTCAACGGAGATTCCTATCATAATGATTATCGGATATTGGTCAAACATAGAATCCAAGCACTTCATATCGCCAAGGAAGGAGAAGTGCTGGTTGTTGCCCCAGAGGTAAACAATTCTATGAAGGATCCCAATTTACCTGATACAGGTAACGAATTTTTCTAATCTTCTTACTTTCTTTTTTTTATTTTCTTTTTTTTTCCCCCAGCTAATGATGATAGTAAAAATCATTTATTAATTTTTTCTTAACATTGGCATTGGTTATTTAAGAGAAAATAAAAAAAAATAAAATAAAATTCCCAGAAATGCCTGGAGATTTCTAAATGATTTTAGTTTTTTTTTGTTTTTTTCCAGTACGTTTTTAAATGACGCCGCAACTTTTTTTGTCACATAAAAAAAAAATCTTTTAATGTTTTTTTTTTTTTTATTTAAAAAAAAAAAAAAATAAACAGAAGAAATTCGGCTGTTTCTCAAACTCTCCCCAAGTGTTGTAAGCGCAGTAACGCAATAAGTTTTAAAAATTTTTTATAGGAAATTCTTTCTGAAAATATTTTTTTCTTAATTTTTGCAGGAAATTTCTTGAAAGATAATAAGCTCAAAGCATTTTGTTATTTTAAAAAGATTTTTTTTTTTTAAATTTGAGAATTGAATATAATTTTTTTTTTTTTTCAATCATATCATCTCATTTATTCATCAGTAATCCATTTTATTTTAAGTTAACTAAATTTAAAAAGGCTAATTCATCAGCCAACAAAAAATTTTAAAAAATCAACTGTTGATTTTTTTGGAGGATTCCTCACAAATTGTTAAAACAAAAATCCTTTTGCTGCGTGTTAAAAAAAAAAAAAAAAAAAACTTTCTTCAATTCCCTTTTTTAAAATAAAACGACAAAAAGAAAAACATCTTAGCTGACGTGTTTCGTCCTCTAAGGGACTTTTAAGGCAAAAAATGTCCATAAGAAAAATCATTTATTTACTGAGTAGTACTGTTAGAAATTTTACAGAAAATTTAGGTTAATTTATTAAAATCTTAAACACAATTTAAATTCTGATAAAAAAAAAACACATTAAGAGTAAGACTTATTGAAATTTACTAATTCTCCTAAAATGTATTTTAGGCAAACATAATTACAATCAAATAAAATTATCAGTCCTCATTTAATTGTGTTCGACAAAATCAAATGTAAATGAGGTTCGTTGATATTCTTTTGATTCTTTTGAGCCAACAAAAGAACAAGTTTGTTTGCTGATCGCCGTCATTTTCTCTTTCTTTAAGTCAGTGTTTTGCTAATGACTCTTTATTCGGAAAGATCGAGCAGGAAAATCTGCCTTTTCTAAAATTAAGCAACAATTAGGCGTATTACTGATATATCGCTCGTTTGCAAGTTTAAAAAAAACCTCGAACATAACGTTTTGTTCGTTTTTATGTTTATTGATAAGACTTTTTAAAAAATTTAATTGTAAATTAAATCGATTGTTTTGTTTGTGTTGCATGTCATGACGACGCACATATTGTCTACTTCACTACACTTGACTTAGTATCTTTATTTTTGTTATTGTTATACTTTTTACGCCGCATCATAGTCCGTCATGAATGAAATTAAAAGATAAAAATGTGTAGAAGTGGGGCGGTTTAATTCGATTAATATATTAAGAAAGTGGGGAAAATTGTTTTTTTTTTGTTTTGTTTTTTTAGCTTTTTACTTTTAAGTTAATCAACAAATAGAATACGTTCCCTATTGTTTTTAATTTAAGTTAATTTTTTTATTGCTCCCTTTTGACAAAAAAACAAATCATTTTCTTTTACTTTTTGGAGTCTTTGACAAGTAAATATACAAAAATAATTATTCTAAAAATAAGACAAAATGTACAAAAATTATTACCTCCTAAAATCTTTTCTTTAATGCTGCTGAAGTCTATAAAGAGCAGTGATAATTTTAGATATTCCGTTTCTATTATTAGACAGACAAGGTACGGCAGACTCGGTTCAATGATGTCTTTCTCTTTAGGGCTACAAGGAAGAATGGTCAGTTTTCTAGGCTTTTAAAAATACTCAACAATAAAAATTCTACAACATTAAATATAGTCAGCCTCATAAAAAAACAAACAAAAAAAACACTTAGACTAAGAAACTGTGTCGAGGGAATTATTATGAAACAAGTGGTTTACTAACTACTTTCAGCTCAGCTGAGAAAGATGGATAGAAAGAAAGTAAAAGATGATGCAGTCATTTTGTTTTTGATTTTTTTCTTTGAAATGGTTTCTTTCTGCAACTGCTGATGAAAGGAAGACATATCATCTTTAAGATGATATTATTTTCGTTTATTCATTTTGATAACTTAAAAAGAAAATGCTTTTTTATTCTTTTTAAATGGTGAAAGATTAAAGAATTTTCCTCTTAACTGAAACTTGTGCTTTGGTAACGTTTTAAATGAATGAATAATGATAAATAACTGAAATAATCTTTATAAAAATTATCAGTTACAATATAAAAAAAGTGTTTTTTATATCATGGAAGAAATTATTTCGTTTTTACTTTTACTTATCAAACAAAAGTAAAGAAAAATGATTTTATGAACCAGAGGTTATTGAATCATAAAATTAAAATATTAATAATGTAAAAAACAATGTCAACTCAGCAATTTAAGTTTTTTATGATTTTTATTAAAAAAAAAAATCTGCCAAATTTCAATAGGGTTTACCCACAATTTAATTGCAATTCAATTATGAAATTAATCATTTTTTACATTCATTTCATTTGTGAGTATGAAAAAAAATTGCAAAACTATTTTAATGAAAAATAAATATTTTTAATCTTTAAAAGCTATAAGGATTAATGCATCGGTTCATTTAGGAAATGTAGTTTTGTTGGCAAATTTGTGATGAAATTTTAATTTTCTTTCTGCGTGAGTGCATTCATTGTCGAGGTTCACCAATCTCTTAGTTTTTTTTAAAAAAAAGAACACTTCTAGAGTGGCGATGGTGTGGGGGACTCCTACATTTAAAGAAACTAAGGGAAATAGTTATTTTGAAATAAAAATTGTTTAAAAAAAAAGGGGGGTCATTTTTGTGTCTGCCCGAACCCCTAAAATATCGTATTAAGAGAAAAAAAAAAGTTTGCAGTTGCACTAAATTGCAAGGCAACTGGATTAAAAAGTATTTGCTCACGTAACCATCCTAATTAGAAATTGTATCAAAGACAAGTAAGTTAGGAAAATTAGTTTTAAAAATGTCATTCCTTTCATAATTACCCCAAATTCCAAATTTGGAATCTAGTACATTTAAAAAAGGATAAATAATTTAAATGTAATTGTAAACATTTAAACAAGCATTTCCAAATTTTGAGAATTTGGCCCTAAAATATTAGTTTTACTTTTGTTTTTTGTTTTCATGCCATATATAGCATTATTAACTCAACTCCGATCATCATTCAACAAGTTTTTAAAAATCGTCTCCAGTAGTTGAAAATATGTTGTTGCAATAACACTTTCCTAGTTATTTCTTCCTTGCTTGGTTTGTGCATCATTTTTTTCAGTCTCTCTCTCTCTCTCTCTCTCTCAATTTTCCTGACGATCCGTTAGGTGAAACCTAGGTAGGCCTGTCTGGCTCACTAGGTATTATACACATTAATTGCACCCTCCAAAGTAACACAAGCAAAAATCTTACGACTGAACTGAATTCATCTCTAGGTTCCTCATTTAGAGAAGAAAATAAGTACGCGGCTTTTTGACGATGTAATTTTCGGAATTTATATGAGCAAATAAATTTCAAACGTAGCTAAGGATACATTTTTTAAAAAAAATATTCCTGCCCGAGTTAGTCCTTTTTGACCAGTTTAATTTGAATCATTAGAAAATATTTGTGAATAAATCTCGCTTGCAACAAAAAAACATTTTAATTTTTTTGATCGTTCAAGTACGGATTTTATTTTTTATTTTATTTTATTTATTTTTTTAGCAAACTTTTCATTTAATTGTAAAAATTCGTAGCGCAATTTTCATTTTTATTTTATAAAAGTCGATGTAAGATTTGTACGGCTGTATTTTTTTTTTTTCATAGTTTTGTATTTGAAATATGTTCGTAGATGAGTACCCGTCTGTAGAGAAATTTCATACATTTTTACTTCCAGTTTACAGGAGAAAAGAAAGTACAAGCGTATATTAAAAGCTGGCATGTACAATGTAGTTTATTATTGGTGAGTGTTTTGATCTCTAGCCGCTTCGCTTATTTCTTTTTGAGGAAAAGGGAGTCGCTTGGCGCAGAATTGTGGAGACGAGCTGGTATTTTTAGCTGACTGACCAAAACCTGTTGCAAAGTCACATATTTGCTTTTTAGGGGATAAAACGCAGTTTTTTTTTTTTTTTTTTTTGTTTTTTTTTTTAAGTTACTCAAACCAAACAGCGATTGGTTAAAGGCTTACTTTTTTCTTTTATTATGTCGGCAAATTTATGATCTTAATTTATTTTTTTTTATTTTTATTTTCTCCAAAGGCTGTTTTGCTCCTCTTTTTGGGTGACTTTTTTGTTTGCGATAAACAATCCTACAAGCTGCTATTTTAATTAAAATTCGAACGTTTTCCTTTTAATTTTTTATCTCATCTTTTCAACTTAAAAGAATAAATAAACAGCTCAGACATCTTTTTCTGCTCGGTCAATTGCGCAAAATTTTAATTTTTTTTCCTTTTTTTTTAAATACTCCTCATAACTTTGTCTTTGGGCAATACAATTTTTTGCAATTATAATTAAAATTTGCTGCTGGGAGCAGAAAAGGTTCAACTTGAATGGTAAGTATTTTTATTAATTGATACTTAATTTTAAAGGAAAAACAATACTTAGATTACTAAGTAATTGTGTGCTCTAGTTAAACAATATCTTAGAATCTAAAAAAACATTAAAATTTTATTTTGAAGAGGTCTTTTTTTTAAATAATAAAAAAATAAGAATAATTCTTTATCAAATTACTACTTTACTACCACCTTTTTTTGTTTTAGCATTATTGGAAGCGGGGAAATTAAATCTTTATCAACAAAAAAAATATCAGAATGAAAAAACAAACAAACTGAAACTAAGTCATTTCACATTGAGTACGCTACTCTAGTTTGACTTTAGCACCAGGACATGCGCTATGGGGCCGAATTAGGACCGAACTCACTTTGAGTTGCAAGACAAACTTGATAACCATTTCAGGTGCCAACAAAGTTAACTTCATCAGTTGTGCTTGTGCCGTAATCTCACATTTCATACAGCCTCTAAAAGTTGTCAAAAGTTTTTTGGGTAGAGTCGTACAATAATAGGCTTTTCAATTTTTTTGTTGATATTACCATAGATTAACTCGGGACCATAGAAAGAAAAAAGGGAAAAAAGTCTCTAGTTACTAAAAAAACTTTGAAAATTTAATTTTTTATTTTTAGAAGATTTAAATCAAATCACTTCAGATCACGACTATAAACAATAAAAAAATTAAGTTAATGTGTGTGTGTGTTTTTTTTTTGGAGGGGGGAGGGTACAGTTTCAAATGTAAATTCATTTGTTGATTGATCCTCGTTCCAACGGGAAGCCAAAACAAATATGATCATAAAAGGAAAAGACGCGTTCTTAAAAAAAATATCTGGCTGGAAATGTATTGATTATTTCTTAAAAAAAATATCTGGCTGGAAATGTATTGATTATTGTTGTGGAAGTGGAGGCCACTTTGCTAAATGAAAATTCATTTTAAATTTAAAACTGATCCCTCAACGGAAGCCAAAACAAAATATGCTAAGAAATCAAACAAATTATTACGTGATTTCTTGTATTGTAAAAATAAAATTTGTGAAGAAACAAAATTCGTAAATCTATTTTCTTGTTGTATATTGCTAATAACTTTTAAAACAATTTTTTTTTTCTTTTTGTAAATTTTTGTTCCCCGAAGGCTTTTTACCCCTTCAAATCTTTCGAAAATATCCTTTATTTCCGTGCAAAAGTAAATGCTGAACTCAAATCGATAATTGTTTATTGACGAAACCTACCTTTTTCAATTTTACAACCAGAAAAATGTCGAACTTCTTTTCGCTGTTTATCTCACCCCGTAACCACAGTTCAAAACATGTTATTCACTGCAGAATGACTTTACGCGTAGTTTGGCAATTTTTTGACCAATTTGCCTTCCTTTTTTGCTATTCATGCGCGGAAATTGAGTTCCGTACCCAAACAAATCGCGGACTAATCGTTCAAAAGAAGTACACGGGCCGTAATAAGTATCCTAAGCCTTAAGTCATTCAGCGGTGAAAAAAAAAACGGTAGTAAGGGGGGGGGCGACATATAGTCCAACTTTTTGTGGTCGATAATAAGAAAAATGGTAGGATTTTTCAATAAACAATTATTGATTTGATCTTAGCATACATTTGCACGCAATTAAGGAAGTTTAGGAAAGATTTGACGGGGTAAAGGCCTTCGGGGAACAAAACAAAATTTTTTTTTCTTTTTTTTATTCGTGATTTAAATCTTAAATTATAAACAAAAATGGTCCGTAGAGAGAGACAGAGCCTAATTGTACAATTCCACCAATGTTTGTATTAAAAACATTGACAATCACGACATTGTTTTGTTTGTGTTTTTTTATGACTGAGTTGCATTTTTAAAAAGGAAATCCATGTGTTGTATTTTTGAACGACCCTAAAATGAGTAACTTCATCATTGGCATCCGAACATTGGAGATTTTTTTTTTTAATACAAAATAATAAACTCTCTTGTAAAATAGAATTAGAAGTAACAATTAAACAGAAAAGACATTTTGTTTACTAATTTTTTCAATAGGAAAAAAAAAATGCTGGTAGTATTTTTTTTTTTCATCTTGCTTTTTAAGCCTGTGTAGTTGCAACGATACACACTACACAGTCACCATAGGGTAGAGCACGTGAGACGAGACGAATCAATTCACTATGGGATCATCAGCATCCATCATAGCAATATGTCCTTTCCTTCTATTTTTTTATTTGTTCTTTCTCTCTTTTTTCTCCATTACTGTTTGTTCTGAAAAAGACAGCCTTCGGCAATTCGATTTTATGATTAAAGAAATATGCCACAGTGTACTCAGACTGTCAATATACTAGGAAGATGATGCCGACATTATTATTTTTTTTTTAAATTTAAGAAACTCGCCCTTTTTAAAATCATTCCTGATAGTCTTTAAATGTGAACAGTGAAAGAAAATAACGTTTTTTTTGGGGTTTTTTTTTTGTAACAAACGTTTTTTGTTTCTAATTTTTATATTTTATGAAAAATACTATAGCGCATTAAAATAATTCGAGCCATTTTTTTTTTCAGTAACCTAAAGTTAAAAAATATTAAAATTTTTAACTTTAAAAATTAGTTAATTTTCATTTTTAGCTTGAGAGAATGACAATAATGAATATAAGAATAAGATAATGTCAATTCGTTAGGAACAAAAACTAACTAAAATCAGTTGTAATTTGTTTCAATTTAATTGAAACTGAGTAATCATTTTCTTCTTATTTTTTTACAGTCGTAAATAAACTTAATCATTTTAAAAACAAGTAAACAAAAAAATTTTTTTATGAAAAATGAACGAATCTGTCGATCTAAAATTTTCATGAAAACTATAGGTTGAAAAAAAAAAATTACAAATTCTCAACTTAAGTTATTTAATTTTTTTAAGGAAAAGGAAATGAAGAGATACACTCTACTTACTACTACACTGACAGTGTACTGTACAAGAATAAAAAAAAATGTTAAAACTGCTAAAAGTAATACTATTCTACATTAATCATTACAAGTATCTCTTGTAACTTTTAAAGAAATTATTTAAAAGCGAAATTTCAATTATATTTTGAGAGGAAAATCCAACACAGAATAGTTTTATTAAAGAATGAAGAAAGCAGGCGACATAGTCACGTGACATTTATCGTTGCTTAGCGACGATTTTAAAATGCAAACGAACGTCTGTTGCGATAGAAAAATGAATTTTCTCCCAGAAGAAAATCCCTATCCGGGGTGGGAAATGACAACTAATGCAAACGTTTCTTTATTCAATAATACTTTTAAGTTTTTATGCATTTTATTATTTCATTGTTTTCAACTGAGGTTTGAAGCACACTCATTTTCGATAACTAACTTTTTTAACTTAATTTTTAAAAATAAAGTTTTCTTGAAACTTTTATTGAAAGCTAAAAATTTACTATTACAGTAAAATACTCTGATTTATTATTTCAAACAAAATATATTGATTGGAATATAAGTTTGAAAGTTTTTTTGTTTTCAATTTTTTAATTTGCCGCCATTTTTGAGCGATCGACACTTTTTTTTTTTTTTGTAAACAAAAGTTAATTCTTGGTTTTAAAAATCTTGCAAAAATAAAATATACATCTGTGACATTACTTTTGGAAAATTAGCAAATTTTATGTTGAATTAATCTTGTACAAAGCGTGAAATTTAGATTACCCAAAAAAAACTATTTCTTAATCACAAAAATTTGAACATTGACTTGTAGGCGTCGTAAATCAAGATTATGTTGACAGCTTCTTGATTAGAGATAAAAATGTATGGCTTTCATAAGGGACAAAAAAATTGTACTCATTTTCTTTTAGGTAAAGGAGGAAACTCTGACCTTTTAATTTGCATATAGAAATTACCATACAAAAAAGAAATAAATCCAATGCACAAAAGTTTAAATTATTTAAAAAATATGCGTATAAAACGATTTTATTAAATTTTTCAACTTTCGATAGACGATATAATCATCAATTCTTCTTAACTTAAAAAATAAAAAAATTAGCACACCAGTTCTTTTAAGAATTTTAAAAAATATTTTAAACTTTTATAAATTATTATAATGAAAACAATTCTTTTTAAAATTATATTAGTAATCGAAATTAATTTTTATTTATTCTAGCGATTAAAAGCTTTAAATTATCAGTTTTATTGCATTTTTTTACTTTTCGGGGCAAATTTTTGGATAGTGTTGTAAAATTAAAAAAAAAAGAAATAGATTATTTATATTCCCCAATTGCGCCCAATTTAAAATTTATTAAAATTTCATGGATTTACGTGGAATGGGGGGATAACAGGTAAAAATATTTTTACCAAGATTTTAAGAAATTAGTAATTTCAATAATAATTTCATTCATTTGTGAATGAGTACTGAAAGTTTAATTAAAATCCGACTTATTTGATTTTTGCGAGAATTTCCGAATTAAGGTGTTTGTTACCAAAAAAAAAAAAGTGGGTGATGTAATCATTACGTTTTCCACAGTAAAGTTTTTTGTTTAACCTCTAACTCAAATTAGAACAATTTTCTGACAAAATTTTGAAAATGTTAGAGAAGGGATTAAATTTTTTTAGAAATAATTAAAAATTACTTTAATCTTTTCTCTTTCATAAACATTTTGATGGAAAATGTTTAAGTTTGGGACCTTTTTATTCATATGCTGCTTTTTTTTTTTTTTTTTTTTTTTTTTTTTTTTTTTTTTTTTTAGTGATTTTTGTGACACGTAATGAGGAAGGAGGGTTTGGAGAATAATACTCATAGGACGGATAGAGGACCAGGGGAATGATGGGCTTGAGCAAATGAATGGCAGAGTAGGGTGTGGTAGAAGTAAGGACAATTTTAGAGTTACAAGGAAAAGTTGAGGCACGATCGCCTACGTCCTGAAGAGACACTGCATATCCCTCATCACACACACACACACACACAGAACAATAGCGAGGCATCGTTGGTTCAGTTCATTCTCTTTAACTACCAGTAAACCTCTTGCTGCGTGTTTCCTCTTTCACAGTGGCTTATTTATTTATTTATTTTGCAATAATTATGTCAAGAAATATAAAAACATTTTTTTTTTTTACTACTGCAACGTTGGGTTTTTTGGTGATATAATTTGCACCTCGTCAAGCAGTGAAATATTTTTTCTGTTAGGGATCATAATATAGAAACTTGAAAACGACACAGTTGATACCATATCCAGACAACATGTGTGTGTGTGTGGGGGGGGGGAGAATTTCGAAGGTTTTTAAAGTCATACTCTACCCCTCTTACCCTTATAATCATAATGCTCCTATTCATCATCACCCGGCTTTGTGGTTCATTTGAGAAATTGAGCGTAGAGAGTAGACTAACCTCCCGAAAATCACCCTTTAATTCTCTGGATATGGTAACACGTAACATTAACAATTTGTCGTTTTTAAGTTTCTATAATGATTCCTAAGAGAAATTTTCACTGCCTGACGAGGTGTAAATAAGATAGCACTGAAACACAGTCAGTCAGTTAAGTGCCATACGTGAAACACGCTTGGGCGATCATGTCTCGAAAGAGACATGACTAACTGGGCAGAAGATTATCCCGCAGTAGGTTGCCATTGCTTTCTGCGGTAGACTGGTTGCCGGCCAAGGCTATAGAACCCAATCTGTCCTGTTATTTAACCCATAACTGGAAGGAATAGACGGATTAATACCTTTCCCAAGGGTATTTGCGCGTAAGTGAATGCAATGAATTCAACTGGAATTTGAACTGAAACACAAGGGCTCTTAAACTGTTTTTATAAACTTTTGTATATTACTTTAAGTATCGAGCACTCTCTAAAAGTTATCTCTCTAAGCAGTGGACTGCTGACCCATTATTAGTTTGACCGTTGTGTATTTTTATGTATTTCCCTCCTGTCATGCTCAGGTGTTTTTTATTTATTTATTTTTTCTTATGTCTTAAATGTAAGATACTCAATAATTGTAGGTACATCTGCCGTCATTATTTTTTTAAATTTTTTGACGGCACTCGTGTCATTGTCGTTACTGTTTTAGTGTTTTTGAACGTAATTTTTTTTAATTACATTGGGGTGTTTTTTTTTTTAATTTTCCGTATTTGATTTTTAATCTAAAATAATTCCAATAAAATATAAAAATTATTTTAGAAAAAAAAATACTTATTAATATGGAATAGTTACAACTGTTACATAATCCGAAATTCATTACACACTGTGACACACACACTATAAGACAATTTACTTTAATGGGTGGCATAATTTTTTTTTTTACTTTTTAGAAAATTTTTAGATAAATTATGTATGTGACAATGTGGCTCGTGTAACTTAAAGTTAATATTTTCTTTTAAGTTTTTTTTTTTTTTTCAATCAAAGCTGAATTTTACATTAGTACACACTTTTTGCAAGTTTAAGTTACTGGAAGATTTTTAAAAAAATCTATTTTTAGTTTTCTTTCTACTTTTTTTAGCTAACTTTTTCTAAAAGGACTTATCAGGACAGTTATTTCTCTCCAAATTTCGCAAAGCAATGTGGTTTTCGTTTCAAAATCAATGAAAACATTTGTATTCAGGAATTTAATGCAAAATCAAAGGATTTTTTTTTTTTTTGGTGGGGGATAGTCACCCTCCCCACAAACTTTGTTTTTTAATTTTTACCTAAAACCTAACGCTATGAAAAGTTTTATTTTAATTTGATATTTAAATTGAATTTGAAATTTTGTAATACAGAAAAAAATTACTAAAAAATAAAAATGAAATTACGCCTCAATTGAAAAGGTATATCCTTTTTTAAGTGTACACAGAAATGTAATAATTAATGTTAAATAATGTTTAAAAAAAAAAACTGGAATGTTGAGATTTCTTTTTTATTAAATCGGGGTGAGGGGAATTTTTTAATTGAAACATAAAAAGAAAAAAATCAAATTTTTATGGTGATAACTTTTAAATCCTTTGGTTTCTAATTTGGTCTATATTCCCACCACCAGCAAATTAAGCCGGAGATGTGAAAACATTAAATTTTTAGAGTTCAGTTGTCAAAATCTGGTTATTCAATGGGCGTTAATGTTATTGTTAACCTTTGTATCCCAACAAAAAACAAAACCATTAAACAAAAAAGATGGTTATTCCTTTGATACTGCATAGTGTCTATTTTGGCAATACTTTATTTTTTTATACAAGAATATATAAAAATATGAACCAAGTAAAATGTGATATCTATTATTTACCTTTTTATAAAGAAATTAAAACATTTAAAAGAATTACAAAATTATTTAAATAAAAGGAAGAAATGCTCTCAATCTATTTTAGTGACTTTGTGGTGAGTACAAATGAAATAATTTAGTCACTGGTTATGTGTTTATTTAAATTTTCTTTGTTCAGATATTTTTATGAATATATGAATAAAATCTTTTTTTCATATTCATTTCTTTATGAAATTTTTTTTAATCGTTTCACCCCAAGCAAGGTGGTACTGCCACTGATGAGCAAGGAGGATACATAAGAGCAAAAGTTTAGACAAGAGGGAAGTGAAGAGAGACGGACCAGTTACAGTGGGTGTCAGAAAGGGCAAGAGTAGGATGGAAACACTGGTGTGAAGACAGTTGCGAAGGCAGTTCCTTGAGAGAAAGGAAAAGAACAAGATGTAGAAAGAACTGGAGTCACATTGATTTAAATACCTGGAGGTTGTAGCCATCAGGAAAGCAAGTATACGGAAGGGGGTTCCACAGGTGAGAAGTATGAGAAAAGAAGCTGCTGGTGTAGAATTGATGGCTGCATTTGGTTGATGTAACCATAAGTGGGTGGGACCTTGTTGCTAGTCTGGTTGCATGAGTAAAATCTAGTGACAGAGGCACCAATGACTTAAGTTCATCGAAGCAGAAACCATGAAAATATTTGTAAAATAGACAGAGGGAAGCCACATCCTGCCAGTGAGGAAGTGGTTGGAGTCAAGCTGCCAAGTTGGGACCTATCACGTTACAGATTCTCCTTTGGAGCCTGTCGAGAACACTGAGATGAACAGTTGGGGTGCCTGACCATGTATGACAGCAGTATACTATGCACGGACGAATGGTTGATTTGTATATGTGCAAGATGGAATCATGTGTATAAAAAAAAAACAAAAAAAACTTCCTGGCCTGACACAGTGACCCAACCTTTCTAGCAGTGGATTTAACTATTAACTCGATGTAATGATTCCACTTGAGGTTGGAAGATAGGGTAAGGCCGAGGAGGCACAATATATTGTTTTCAGGGAAACTTGCCTGGCCCATGCTTATGGGGGTGCAGGAGATGTTGCCTGTGATGGTTGACAGATAGCAGTTTCACTTTTGAAGCATTGAAATTTACAAGCTACTTCTTACTCCAGTCCATCACTGAGTGTAGAGCCTTCTCAAGATCAGCAGCAAGGTTATGTTTGTCTGCCTCCCCGGATATCTTATTGATGCGGAAGCAGATTGTGGTATTTTCTGCATAGATAACTACTTGGGACTTGATCACATCTGGGAACAGTAAATAATATGGTTCACATATGATAAAACTAGTCTTGTAAATAAGCAATCTATTACACTTTTTGCTTTTGGAACTCTTTCCCAGTTTCTTGCTTCCCAGTCAATTTTGCTCTTCAAAAATTTAAATAAAATGTCAATCAATATCTTAATGTTTTTTTTATTGTTCTTTCTCCTCAATGTTTTTTCTTCTCATATTCTATAACACTCGGTAATCTCTTGTCTTAGTGGCTTTATTGCCTTGCATAGGGTGAAATGATAAAATTACATAGTGTTCAATATCTTTGAATTTTCAACAATAAAGAAACTGTATAAATCCACTTTGATATGTTTGGTTTTTATTCAAATTTTAATCCTTGCTTTATAAAACAAATATTACCAAGCGAGTCAAGGGAATAACCATCATTTTGATGCATCATATGTGTTTTTTTTGCAAAAAATTGTAATACTTCATGAAATAATTATCAGGAAAATTGGGCATACATATCATGAGCAAAGGTCTGTCTCTCTCTATTCTTTACAAATGATTTCATTAGCTTTGAGTGGGCTAATCTGGTCATCTAATTATCAAAATTGTTAATCCTAATAAGAATATCTATAAACATGTAGTCAGTTCACTTAACCTGAGGCCATGACTGAGGAGTTTGTAGCAAGATAGATTTGTCTCAGTTGAGTAGATTTTTCTTTTTTGTGTGAGAGTGAGTGATGTCACAATGCCAAAAAACCATCATGGCTGTTCTGGTTGTCCTTCAGGTCTGAAGTAGATCTCTAAGTAGCTCTGCAAAGTAAGTCTGAATATGCAGAGTCTGGAGCCTTGTAGATATTGGATGCCAAAGATGCATGGTGGCACCTGTATCGTTTTCTCAAAAACCCAAATCTTTGCACTATTATTTTGATATAACCATCAGCTTTGAAGGGGCCTATAATCCTACCTCAAGCATTAATTTGTTTTCACAGTGATTGTATAAAATGATGTTGGTTCACCATTTCCATAGAGAGCCCAATTTCTAGCCCAGCCATTAGGTCCATTCAATGGAATTCTACCTTAATCATGGTCATATAGGCCAAGTAGATAAAAAGTTCTTTCTGACCATGAGCCCTGGGCTCAAATTGCACTATTGTTGACTTATCAGGATGTTCTTCTTGACATTGGTCTGTAGAGCCAATCCCATCATGTGGCACCTTTTTGAAAAGTGCCTGAAAATCATACTATGGGTTGACCCAAACCATGTAAGTGAAATTGGGTAGTCATAATTATTTGGGAGCCATCAATGGTTGAGCTAGCACAAAGTTGCAAGTCATTGTGACCAAAAGTTTAGCCTTGTTCACTGTTGATCAAACCAGATAATGCAGAAACTGTAACTTAAGTATGCTCAGCATTGTTGCAGTATCAACTACAGATAGGCTCTGTTTGTTGAACAAACACAAATGTGTCTGAGCTGGTGTTTGTAATAGGGATTGGCTAACAAATAGGTGTACTCAGGTATGATTGGTCAGCTATTACTATTACATTAATCACTAAAAGTTTTTGATAAGATTAAGAAACCAGTTTTCATGTACTTCTTGACCATGTTTTCCTGAGGGCATTAATTTGTTTGTGTTCATCTATTTAACCAATGTTCATAACATTCTGCATCTTTTTTCATTTACATTTGTAATGTCAACTTTTTAAACAGTTCAGTTTTTTTTACATTTTTTTCTTTCAAATTTGTTTTTGTGACATATTTAAAGCCATTTTTTATTTTTTGCAAATGTATTCAATTTCTCTTTTGTTCTGATTCCTGTGGAAGTTTTTAAAAGAAAGATTTAATTTCCAATGTTTTAATTCTCATTACACATTATTGTCTTGTTTCTATTCTGTGGTTATCGGTCTTATAACAAATGGGCAATCTTTATATATCTGAAATATTTACAAAAGCCTAATATATATGCAAAATGCCTAATAAGAAAAATTAGATTTTAACACCTGATCTCATTTGCATGAAACTTTTAGGCTTACCAGTGTATTTGGATTTGAGATATTTATATATATATATATATAATTATATTTGTGCAAAGGAAAATTGTTTAAATCATGCTGAAATGAAAATAACACTGACATTTCATTTTAACAGATATATTTACCAAAATTACACAAAAATATCTTTAAATACTAAAGAAATTTATGCAATAAAATCACTATTGGCTTCAACCATGGTCTCCAGGTGACTTTGAAATCTCCTGCAACTCTTTTGGTTGGTTTCCTTGTTTTGTTGGTCTCTTACTCAACTGTGCCCTACACATAATAATAAAGTCTGGGGAGTTAGGTGACTAGATATAAGGAGTGATGTGGTTACAGAAATTGACAGCCATGACTGGGTTCTCTTGCTTGTGTAGCATGGTGCAGTCTTGTTGCCAGACATAGGGTCTTCCAGCAACCACCCTCTTGACCAGAGCAGCACTACCTCCCTGGCTATGCACCTGATTGATTTGGAGGGATCTTTTTTAACCATGGCCTGGATATCACTAACATAATCAGGGGGGTTCTTTAATCAGAATGATCACAATGAGTTTTTTGAGCTGCCATACTTTCGTAATCATCATTAGATTTTTTTCAACTTTTTCTAAATCCTCTGCACTGTTCTCAGATTGGCAATAAAACATTCTAAAATGTTTGTATTAGAGCTTCTGGCAGTGAATTGCATTATGGTTCTCTTTTACTCAGTGTCCAACTGACCCTACTATATTATGCAGTTGACAAAATAAAAAAAATAAAAAACACACATGTGCAAAATTAAAATGCAGATTGGCAACAACTTACTGATCACGCCCTGCATGTATAAAAGAAACATGGTCCCATGACCAGTATTTTTGGATGATGATACTTTGAAGGCAAGCAGTCCTTGTAATTAAAGAGCTCAATATCAAGTGATAGAGCATTCAGTAGTAGCAAATAAAATTAAATGTTGAGCAGATGTCTCTATGGATATGGAAAAATTGAGTAATACTTAATGACTTCTGTAAATAAATTCAATTTTATTATAAATTCTTCTGACCAATGGATACTATATCTGGCATTCTGTAGAAGTAAATAAATTGAACATTTTTGTTGACATTATATTATCTCTTGTCACAAATTACCTTATTGGTTATAGATTTCTGACTAATACTCTTGAGTTGACAAAATCTCTATATACCATTTAAATGAACATTAATAAAATCCAATAAATCGGTTAAGTTATGTGATATACTCTTGGATGATTGTTTTGAAAGAGACATGACTGATTGAGCAGAGGATTTTCCTACAGTAGGTTGCCATTACGTGGTAGACTTGATACCAACCAAAGCTATAGAACCCAATTTGTCCTGCTGTTTAACCCCTAGGTGAAGGGAGAAGAGTTGGATTAATACATTTCTCAAGGGTATTTATGCATATGTGAATGTTTTGATTTCTCGTTCCAAGCTAATATCAACTGCACTATAATGCATATCCCCCAATGAACCGATAAGATCCAAGGAACAGCTCTTAATATATCAAGTATTTTGCCATAACTTTATTTCATACCAGAAAGTTGAGTTAGAATAGCAATTATAAAGATTGTTTTTTGCAAAGAAAATTGTCTTGTATAAAATCTTTGAATAATGTTACTTTTTCCTCCAAATTAAAAAAAAAAATTATAAGTATTGATTTTTTTTATCGTGTGGTCAAATTTTGGAAAGTGGGTAAGACTGGAATATTTTAGCACTTTCATGCTTGTGGTCTCCACATGGATGGGAGGGCAGTGAATTGATAACTACATTTTGTGATATGTAGTTATTAGTTGAATCAGGAATACATATCTCGGCTTTCTATCTGTCTGCTATTATATAATATTATGTTGGTTGGAAATCATTTACCTTCTGTAATTTTAAGAATTATAATCATTGCAGGAATTGTTTAGAATATTGATCTTGTTTTGTTCATAGATTGAATTAAACAAATTGTTAGTACTTACAAGGATTGAGTATATCTTCTTTCAGGAAGTGAATGATCATAGCCCTCCACAATTTCCTGTAGTGTATAAAGTCTCTCCAAACAGCTCACTATATTCAGTTTTCCTTCTTAGCTGACTGTAAACGAGGGAACCCAGTTTTCGCTGCTAATTAGCCCATATCAGGGAGAACATGGTTTCATGCCTTTTTTTTAAGGCATTACTAAACAAAACATTTTGTTTGGTAAATGAGAACAGTTTATAATAAAAAGAAAAATATTCAGTAGAAAAAAATCATTTTATAAATGGGTCCATACATCTGACTTCTATGTGTCATGTCCCTTCAGAACATGGGCAGTTATGGCTCTCTACAACTTCCTCTCCTTTGTATCTCAGATTTTGTCTTTTATCTCCTCATCTGTCCTGCTAATCAGTTACATAAGCTTAAGTAGGTTAGATGCTGTTTTCCTGTCCCTTCTACCTTCAGTATGCACAGTTGACAAAAACAATGTGCATGCTAAAAACTAAAAATATAAAATGGCGACAATTTAGCCATTACCCTTTATTGATCAACATAATCTATTATGAGAAATTCATTTTTTAGCTACTTAACAAATTGGATTAAGAGAATCAATTGGTGTCCATTTGTTAAAATTATCATGTAATTTTATATCATTTTTGATTATCTTACAATTTTGGCACTGTTTGATATATACTCAAGTGCAACTTCACTTGCCCACCTCTTAAATCAAACCTAACATTTTCACAAAAACTACTGTTTGCATATACCACATATGACCTCTTCTATGATAATCAAAATATATGAACAGTGATGGGATTTTCTCTAGGCTCCTCCTCCTCCTCCTCTAATTATTGCTTAGCACACCTTGAAAATAAATTTTTAGCACAATAGACAAACCCTCCTCTCTGTTATACTTCTTAATAAATTGACATCCTTTTGTGCAAATGGCCTTTTTCATATAAAAAGAAAACTTAAGCAAATATATGAAAGCAATTGCAGTCTGTTTTACTTGCAAAGTCTCAATAAAAAAAAAGCCTTTTCTCAATATTCTCATCAATAATCAACTCAAATTTACAAAATTAATCTTTTCCTCTGCAACAATATTTTATAATGAATTCTTCAATACTAAACAAACACTTAGTTGCAATGACTTTTGTAATAACATCAATGAGCAAATAATTTTTTTTTTATTATGGACAGCTAATCAGTGACAGATATAATAAACACTGGTGTGTTTTGTCGGTTGATAGACCTTATCTAGATGTTTGTTTCAGTGGATGAAACTATTGACTAAGATATTTTTTTTCTTTTATAATAATTTTACCCCAAGCAAGGCAGGACTGCCACTGGTGCACAAGGGGTTACAGTGAGGGATGTCAAAGAAAGATAACAGATGGTTGGGATTCAAGTAGATAGAAAATGGCATTTGATGTTGCATTTAAACTTTTGGAGATTGTAGCTATCAGAGAAGCAAGCAAACGGAAAGGAGTTTCATGAATGGGAAGTGTGAGAAAAACAGTAGAAGAGGTGGTTACATGTAACTATTTTAATGATAAAAGGGTGGGACTGCAAATTGAATAGCACACTTAAATTCATGTGATCAGGGCACCAAAGGAAAAAAGCCTGTCAGCAGTTACCTCAGAAATACTCGTAGAAAAGACAGGGAACTTACATCATGTTGGTGACAAAGTGAGGCTGCCAAGTCAGGATTGGTTACATTGCAGATCCTTCTTTGGATTTTGGCAAGAGCATCAAATGAATAGCAGGAGCACCCAATCAGATATAGCAGCAGTATTTAATGTGTGGATGAATGGTAGATTTATAAATGTTTCATAAGATAAACTTTTTGTCTTTCTGCTATCATTTTTAGATTCTGATTCATTTATATAAATAAAGAACAAATAGAAAATGGTTATAATTCTAACACGTTTTGCTTTTAAAGTTTCATCACAGAATGATACGGGGGAAAAAACGTCTGGTATATTTTTGATTTTCATTATTTAAGCAGATTTCACATGCATTTGACTACTCAACTAATGATCATGTCTATAATTTGCGTATCATAATTCTAGTTTGTCTCCATGGGATTTGTGTATATGTGTGTGCATATATATAATATATATATATATATATATATATATATATATTTTCCTACATCAATTACATGACTTGAAGTTCCGTGCCCTGTGCAATAATTAGGTACATATTACAAACTGTTTAAGAGATTTGAATTTAAGTTCACTTGATGTTTGTGGAAGTTAAATCTTACAATGTTAGGGTACTATTTTTGAATTTATAAAGAGTATAATATAAATATAGAAAATTAAAGAAAAAAAACCTTCTTAAAAATTAAAGTTCTGGGAGATGAATTAAGAGGAAGGTCAATTCATAATTAACAAATATTTGTGGTGAAAGGAAACAAATGCATATGGGAATCTGTTAATCTGGGTTTAGGTTTTTATTTTGCTTAGTAAATTATTTATTTGATTTAAGATAAATTTTTCTAAAAGATATATTACATCTGTCTCCTTTCTCAAGATTTGGTTTTAGCAAGGATATTCCAAGTAATTGGGTTCTTGTTTTTGTCAATTGCCATTAGTATATAAATAAAGCAGTGCTTTTACTGTATTTACCATTGTTTAAAGATAACAATAATTGATATATCACTTGTAGACTTAGAGAAGCAAAAGTCCTATTGTTTATCTAAAAGAAAATCCTACATTGTGATATGCTCAATCAATTCAGAATTGATTAGCGCTTCTAGTACAATGAGGTAGAAGATTAATAGACTGATTGTTAGGACTACTCTTTGACTGAGTTCTTAAAGACCGGAATGAAAGAAGGGGATTTTTTACAAGCAAGAAGCAACAAGGATTTATTATAGAGTTGAGAGAGAACACAAGTATAATTTTTCAGGACTATTGCAGAGATACCATCAAATCTCCATGTATTGTGGTGATCTAATTTAGAGACAATAATAGAAACCATAGACTGAGTTACATGCAGATCACTTAATAGGAACTCGGTTCTAAGTAGAAAGTCAAGCAAAAATACTCCAATTGTAATGATTCTAGCAAGACAAACTTGCTAACCATTACATCAAATCAAGGTGCCTTTCTATTTCTAAGCATAGATGAGGTACAGGGCTGATAGTATGGTGCACCTAGTGAGAATCGAACTTACTACCCAGTTGTAATTGATCTAGCAAAGTTAGCTTGATAACTATTGCACTAAGTTGAGTGAAGAGAGGATGGATAGAAGTCTTGCATTTATTTAACACACTGATACAGCTAGAAGTAGTGATTCCTGTGGGCTATGGTGGCTGAACAAGCAGGTGTGAACAAAGATTGTCATTTAACTGGATATTTTCAAGAAGATACAAAAACATTGATGCCAACTTTAACCTCAAAAGAAATCTCTATGGCCTCAATAGGAAGGTTAAGAATATCAATCTATAGGGTGTCTTGAAGAAAGTCACTGAATCCCAATCGGTACACTGATAGTAGAATAATGTTTTGTTAATCAGAGGCTCCTGTTTAATAGATGACAAAAGAAATATCAATAAGTACATCAGCATGATCTGAATTACCAAAAGAATGGAGTTGTAATGCTTGAAGAGTTAGGGGAGGAGTTAATGAACAAATTAAGTATATTGATCAGAATTAGGGAAACAACTATTTGCCTAAGTGACTGATCAACAAAATTTGAATATTGGTAATATCCTTTTTCTCCTAAAATCATTTAACAGATACAATGAAAAGAAATAGGAGCAAACTAGTAAACAAAACCTACTTCTCATCTGTTCTAAAATATATCACTATCAATTGTCTATGCCAATACAAACTGGCCAGAAGGTGGTTATGACTAAAGCATAATGTAGCCTCAGGATTGCTTAACAGGAATACATGAAGGGACACATCTCTATATATGACCTTTTACTGTAAATACCCCAATATTATGCAACTGTTAATCATAGCAGCCTCTCTAAGTGCTACCAAACAGTTTGGGCATCCTTACTACCAGTCTGATGCAGCAGCCAGAAAACTGCCAACCTGATACTCTCATAATGAAAAGTTGTAGCTACTGATGTGTTAGATCCTCAAGAAGTTAAGATGGTTATGATTAATGCCCTGGAAAAATAAACCAGTAAACTGTATTCTAAACAGGAGACCAGGGATAAACCTCTACTCCTATTCAATAGACATTAAAGGAGCATGGGCTTGTTGATAAGCAAGCTTATCTACTTCTAATAAACTTTTCACAGCATAGGATCCTGGGTACTTTTATAGAGGCACCATCTGTTGGAACATTGCTAACTAAGGCACTAGACCCTGTCTAGGCCATGTATTAATATATTACTATTAAGGGATTATAACATAAAATTAGATCACTAAAGTTAACATTAATAAGAATTTAAAAATAAATATATATATATATATATATATATATATATACACACACACACACAGGGAGTTTACACTGGACATCATAATAGTTTGTCATCAAATGAGCAACTTGTTCTTGCTCTTATAATTTTTGTTTAAATCATAAATAACAGAAATCAAGGTTTTTTTTCTTTATAATTGTTTCACCCCCAGGCAAAGCAGTACTACCACTGGTTTCACAGGAAGCTACATACGAGGAGAGTGAAAGATTACATAGCATGAAATTATCATCAAATATATATAACCATTTTTTATTGTTACTGTTTGAATGAAAAATAATAGGGAGAAAATTGGCAATACTAAAACCATTAGTCAAAAAATAGACAAAACAATGTTAACGTTACAAGTTAAACACTTTTTTAAAAATTTCAGAAGTAATTTTTTTATAAAAATTAATTCTTTGTGATAACATTAAATATTCATAATGTAAACTCACTAATAACTTTTTAAAAAAACAAACGACTGTTGTTTACTATTATAAAAATTATGATCATGATGGACAATGGTTTAAAAATGAATGAATAAACAACCCTCACCTCCCTTAAATTTTTTTTTTTTTTAGCAATAAAATGAGAAAAAGTGTCCATGATGTCTATGACTCCAACTTTATTGAAGAAAAGAATAAAAATACAAGGAAAGTTTCAGATATATTTTGTGGAGTTCAATGTTTCTAGAACCTTGAAGATCTTATATCACTTATGAACACTAGACAATTTTTTTTTTACAGATGAAGAAGAAACAGCTGTAGTTTTTACAGATGAAGTTAGTAACTAATGTTCAATTTGCTATTCTTGCAATCTTCAAATTGTCTTTACTTATAGTGGAATCCTGCTTATTGGCCATAACTCATTCTGGAAAGTTGACTAAAGGTTGAAATTCATGAAAAGGGGTAATATTCTCATAAGAAATAATATAAATTCAATTACTCTGTTCCATACACTCAGAAATATTAACAATAATACATTTCATACAGAATGGCTATACATAGTAGGAAAGTGAAGAAAACCGGTCGCAGCAGGTGCTAGAGATTGAAAAGCACGGGAACATTGGAGTGAAGAGAGCTGCATGAGAGTAAAGGGAGAAGACGGATGGGAGTCAAGGAGATGAGAAATGACAGTTGATGTTGCATTTAAATTCTTGGAGATTGTAGCTATCAGGGAAGCAAGAATACAGAAAGGAGTTCCACAGGTGGGAAGTGCAAGAAAAGAAGCTGATGGAGTAGAAGTTGTGGTTACACCTGATTGTTTCCACTGTAAAAGGGTGGGACCCTGTTGCTAGTCTAGTAGCTTGAGTAAATTCATGCAAAGTGGGCACCAAGGAGCTAAGCTCATCTGAGCAGAATTTGTGAAAGTATTTGTAGAAGAGATAGGAAAAAGCCACATCTTGTCGGTGAGAGAGACTGGAATCGAGCTGCCAGGTCGGGATTGACTACATTGCAGATTCTCCTTTGGATTTAGTCAAGAACCCGAAGATGAATGGTAGGGTTGCCCTACCAAATATGACAGCATTCAATGCACAAATGGATGATAGATTTGTATATGTGCATGATGGATTCAGAAGAGAAAAATTTCCTAGATTGACACAGGGACCCAACCTTCCTAGCAGTAAATTTACCTATTAATTCAATAATCTACTTAATGTCAGCTGATAGAGGGAGACCAAGGAGGCACAGTGTATTGCTTTCAGGGAGACTAGTGTGATCCATGTGAATAGGAAAGATTGTCTATGGTAGTTAAAGAATAGCAACCTTGTAGAAAACAATAAGTAAGAATTAAATATGACAAATACAAATGTGATTTTACCAATGAATTATGAAAATATATTGGACAAAACATGTGAGCAATAAAGTTTTCAAGAAAATAGGAACAAGGAAATATAATTATCGAAAATAATGCTCGAAATTCCTGGGGTACATGATAATGTGATGGTAGTTACTGCACAGTTGAACACCTAACAACTTCTCTCTACATATCTGGGTTGAAAGCTGGAAAAGTATTCATGCCAGTAGACTTAGTGGAGCCCATCTCTCCCCAGGTCAAATCACAGACAATGTTCTTAACTTGAAGGCTTACTTTAGTTATGAACATGTCACTCTTGATTTGGTCTGAGAAAGACCCACTACCATGGCTGTTGGTGTCAGTCTGTTAAGGACCCTCCTTCATAGCTACTAAATCCAGTCCATCTCACTGGGCTAAATGCCTGTTGATCCTACAATAATGTTTCTCTGCCCTTGAGAGGTCTGCTGAATGTCTAAACCCTACTACTCATCAGTAAGACTTGGTGGAGGAACTAGTTTAGATGCTGATGACCTAACCATATTGTAAATGGTCCCGGGTCACATGGAACAAGTAGCACTTATAGAGGGACCTTACATACTAAATGAAAAAGAATGGGAAGGGGTAAAATGTGAGTAACTGACTTAGTTTTTGTAAATGGATGGCAGGAGTGATGATAGGCAAAAGTGATTTAGTGCAACAAAAGTTGTGTAAAACCATGATCACCTTTGTTCTCAAGTTATACTGTTATTTTATGCACTGTATATCAAATATTGAAGTGAATATATTTCACTTGGGTAAACCGATCATATAATGCTGTCAGTCAGTTAAGTGTTGTGATACACACTTGGGTGATCATGTCTCTAAAGAGGCATGACTGACTGGGTAGATAATTTTCCTGCAGTAGGTTGCCATTTTTTTTTTGTGGTAGACTGGTTGCCAACCAAGTCTATAGAACCCAATCTGTCCTGTTAACCCATAGCTGGAGGAAGAAGAAATGGATTAATACCTTTCCCAAGGGTATTTGTGTGTAAGTGAATGCACTGAATTTGACTGGAATTTGAACTCTGCTTTCTGATTTCTCATTCCAAGCCAATATCCACTGCACCACAACGCACATCTTGCAATATTTAATGTTATTTAAAGCAGCAAAATATTGTAATATTTATATTGTGCATATTGTCCTATGTTTAATTTAATGTAACATAAACAATGTCTGATGGCAACATGAAATAAAATTGATATAGGACTTTTTTAGAATTCAAATAATGCATCTGTTACTTACAAGGAAGGATAAATATGAATGAATTCAACCGAGTCCAAGAACACCCTGCCCCCTGTAAATTTAGTTCTGGTGGTGACAGGTGCTTTTAAACACATATCCAGATGACTAGAGCTGTTGAATAACAATCTATAAAGTATAAATTGTTTTTTTTTTATTTATTTATTTTTTTAAAATTTTATTTGTACTTTTTTGTCTTGGTTGAATAACTTAGTGGTTTAGTATATATAGGTTAGAAACTAATGTTCAATTTGTTTTTCTTACAATCTTCAAATTGTCTTTACTTACAGAGTAGAATCATGTTTACTTGGCCTTCAGCCAATTTTCCAAAATGGAAAGTTGGCTGAAGGCCAAAATACATGAAAACAGAGGTAATAATCTCACATGAAATAATGTAAATCTAATTATTCCGTTCTACACACCCAAAAATATTAACAAAAATATATTTCATACAGAATGACTATAGTTTTATATGCAGAAAACAATAAGAAATAAATATGACAAATAGAATAAAATGAACATTTAACTTCACTTGACCTTTATTGAAAACACTTGTTGGCATATGCAAGATGGTGAGGTGAGAAAGGAGAATCACTTCCCTCCATAAAGACTTCAGGTTAAATTGCTTTTTTTTTTTTTTTTTTCCTCTCTTGTCTCTGTGACACTAGAACCTACTTGAGATGGACTAGATCCCTCTCTCCCTCTCACTAAATCCCTCCTCTCTCTTTGTACCATTAGACCCTACTTGATATGGACTAAATTCCTCTCTTACTTTAAACCTTTCTGCTTTAAAATTTATCTGAAATATGACAAGATATTTGTCATTAAATAGGTTTATGACAAGCCTTGCAAAAGCTCTTTCTTTCTTTTTTTTTTTTTTTTTTTTTTCTCAATAAAACTTTACACTTCACTCTATTCCAAACAAATATCTGGATTTCCATTTTCAATAAGAGATGGACAGTTTCTGAAACCTATTTTCACCAAGAAAGTGAGCAGTAACTGAATTGTATGACAGAAGTGTTTGATAACCAGGTTCCATTGTAGCTTTCTATTTTAATTGTTTTAATACTTGTTCCTACTCTGTCATTTGTGATCAATAATAGGCCAGCTGCATTCCCATGCAAAGGGAGTAACCACCCAGTAAAAGGGGCTCACCTATTTACTATGCTTATGTGTGGCTTTTTGAATCTTGTGCAAACTGGGCCTTTGTCTACTTTTCTATTTGTCAAAATGACAGAATTTGACATGAAATAATATGAAAAAGGTTGATGTGCAAAATAAGTCATCTTTCTCCCCACTCCACTTATCAGAAGCTGAACAACTCAACATGTCGGATAAACCCTAGATTTTTTATTTATTTTTTTAATTCTGCCTCTGTGTCATGCTTGTAAATTCTGTCCTGCTCAGTTCGCAGTACAATATTTTGTGATTTGTTAAACAGACTAACAGTAGGAAATCATTTTGATTTGAAATTGCCATTTTTCGTTTGAGTTGAGTCTTGTCAAGGTGTCTGCTTAAGTAGAATTAAAAACTTATTGATCTTTTATTCTACCATTCTACCTTAAATAGTGGTAAATAAAAATAGATTGTCTTGCTTTTCAAAGTAAATAAATTTTTCAGATGTCCTTATCAGTATTGTTTATGGTTTATAAATGTTATTTTGAAGTTTCTACAATGATTCCTGCTCATAGGCAAGCAGAGTGTAGACTTATTAAAGCATTTAAAACAAAAAAAAATTATAAATACCGGTTCACCTGCTACAAATGTTTCTAATTTAGGAAGTATTCCAGATCTGTTTTTGGAGAAACTTTGTTTAAAATTTTTATTTCCCTCAAACAATCTCACATTTTATTCAAGGTTTCTTCATCAGGTGGAGAACTTTTCTTAATTTTAATGCATGCATTTATAAAATTTTCATGGCATATCAAGTATGGTTCCAAATTTTAGATTGGTGCTACAGAATCAGAAAGAACTACTAAATAATGGAAACCATGTCACTTGAGAACTACTAACAGCAGCAGCAACAACTAAAACGGATAGCACATGTAACTTGAGAAAATATAATCAAGCTGTTGATTTTCCACTCTACTTCAAACAAAAAAAAGGTTAGGAAAAAAAGCCTCATAAGTTACTGAACTTGAAAAAAACTATTTTCCTGGAAAATTATTTTGATAGAAATATTTTATAAATTTCAACTGATGGTAGCAAAATTGAAGGAAACTGCTAATATTACCATTTTTCAAAAAGAAGTGATATATATATATATATATATATATAGGAAAGATATATGACAAAGTGTAAAAAAAAATTTGTGATGTTTTGTTCCGTAAGTCTTAACTGGATTTAAGTTGGTTTAGAAACATATCTTCCATATTAGCCATTTTCCTTCTAAAGAGACACTTTAAACTTAATATTTTTAATCTTAATACATCAAACTGTTTTTTGCATCAAGTACAGCTAATAGGTAAATATTTGAGATATATATGGTATACTAGATAATTGAGATGTGTGTGTGTGTATATATATATATATATATATATATATAATTCTTTTTTATTGTATTTTCAACTTTTCTGTGCTGGGTCTCTTGAGGATGTAGATCATGGCCCTCCACATCTTTCTGTCTCATAGTTCTTTATATATTTTGTCTTGTTTCTCTCCAAGATGTGTTCCCACAATAACTGATGCACCTTGTATATTCAAACTTGCTAAGATGTATAACCACTTTCAAAAATATATAAACTTTAGTAAAGTATTAAAAATGTATCTATGCAATAATCCAGTTTTTGTTAGTGGGTTTGTTTTTTACTATAATGCAACAAAAATAGCATTGTGTAGGATTTTTTTTTGTTTGCCTCGTCAAGTTCCAGTTGAATTTATTGCATTCACTTGTACTTACTTGAGAAAGTTATTAATCCATCTCTTCTCCCTCCAACTATGGATTTTATAGCAGGATAGATTCAGTTTTATAGCCTTGGTTTGTAACAAGTCTACTGCAGAAAGAAATGGCAACCTATGGCAGGAAAATCTTTTGCTGTGTCCGTCATGGATCAAAAGAGACTTGATTACCAAATCATGTATCACATATGGCACTTAACTGACCGTTTAAATGCTCTAACATAAAAAAGCAATTCATACTTTCTTCAGATTAGAAAATGTATGGTCTGCATTTGTGCTCACCTAGGCAATGATCAAATTGTTTAAGGGAGAGGGTGAAAATGAAAGAAAAATAGTTGTGAATTGCTAGATATCAGTTTTATCACTGATTATTTTTCTTTTATTCTATCATGAAAGTTTCCACATTTTATAAAAAGCATTATTTAGAACTAGTCCTGCTGATTAGGGATTAATAGGAATACACTTAAAGCTGACATTAAATTTTAAATATAGTTGAAATTTGGCTATTTACAGTAGTTTGCCATTTTTATTTCATAAAAATATAAATTCTATTGGTGGGAACTAATTTGACCTTAATACTTTCTTTTGGCGACCATTAAGGGAATATAAACATCTGAAAATTTCTTTATATCCTACCCAGCATATAAGCCATAAAGAATGATTATAGAAATAAGCTTTATATACTTATCTAGTTTGTATTTTATATATTTTCAACAAGATAATGCATGGGGAAAATAGTAAATGGAGAAATATCAAGAACCACTTACTGTTCTTGGTGTGCCATTTAGAACAATGGGGGATTGTGTCCTAAATCAGAATGAAAATTTGGGAATCTTGTTTATTAGAACATTTTTCCTTACTCTTATTCACTGTGTGTAGCATTTAAGTGGGCAGTGACTTTTGTGTATACTTCATGTAAAGGTTTATTTTGCAGTGTTTTTTTTTTTTTTTTTTTGTAAGAATCTTTTGTTGTAGCACTCCCATATATTACTCAAAATGATTGGCCCTGGAAAGGGAACTCATCTGTACTGACCAACAGTCAATCAAAATTAAAACTCTCCAGAAAAGTTTCCTCAATCATTTCCTTCAGTATTTCCTGTTTATAAAATTATGTTGTATGGTTATGTGAAACACCTAATTATTGGTCAGTAAAAGTTGTTACTTTTTAACATTATCCAGAGTAGTTGTTCTTTTTCTGTGTTATTGAATTGTTATCTCTCTGGAATATTAGTCTTCTAAAAGGTCTTGTTTACGCTTTAAATTTCAATAAGTTATTTTGAATATGTTCAAAACAAAAAAAAAACACTCATTGTTTAACGTCTGTTTTCATGTTAACATTGGTTGAACGGGGTTTTCTCAATAGCTCTGTAATTGAACCATCATGAAATATTGGAGCGATTTTTACAGCTGCATGCCCTTATTAACACCAACCAGTTTAAGAGCCTGGAAACTCAGTGCTTTTATTTAGAAACCATCTCTAGGAAGATTATCTACCAAGGTTAGAGTTCAGCCTTAACCTATTCCTCTACTGTGTAGAATAGAGTATTTCAGATTTCCCTCTCTTAGATAAGTTGTCATCTCATGCTAGTTACCAATATTAAATTAAAAGAAAATTTAATGGAATGCTTTGTAATTTCTTAAAATTCCTCTTAAATAAAATATGCAAAATCTGATCATATTTTCAATGTCATAGAAAGAGAAACAGTCCATGGGGGTAGATTGTTTTAATTCCATGTTTCATGCCTTTCCTGGATATCTCAGTTTCAGCTAATTCCCTTTAGTAACTCAACTCCCCAAGTTTTTATTCACCTCTGCTGTGAACAACTCTTTGGGTCAAGTCACTGAATTACTTCAACCAAAGTTTTTATCTGCTGGACCATTTTTTTTTTTTTCTAATTTTTTTTTTATAAGCGTTTCACCCCGAGCAAGGCATGTCACTGCCACTACTGTGCAGGGGGCTACGTAGAGTGGAGAAAGGCTGATTAAATATAGAAATGACAGAGGGTGGGTGATAGGCGGGTAAGGATACCGAGAATGAGGGTTGGGTAGATGAGTGTTGTGAGAATAGTTGGGAGTTAGTGTGATAGGTGTCTATTGACCCTACATTTAAACACCTGGAGATTGTAACTGTCGGGAAAGCAGACTTGTGGAAGGGAGTTCCACAGGCAGGAAGCGCGAGAAAAGAAGCTGTTGGAGTAGAATTTACGGTTACATCTTATTTGTTTAACTGTAAAAGGGTGGGACCTAGTTGCTAATCTAGTATCTCGTGTAAATTCGTGCTTAGGCGGCACTAGTGATCTAAGCTCATCGGAGCAGAAGCCATGAAAGTACTTGTAGAAGAGGCACAGGGAAGCCACATCACGCCGGTGTGAGAGCGGCTGCAGCTGGTCTGCCAAGTCAGTATCAACCACGTTACAGATCCTCCTTTGTATTTTGTCAAGAAGCCCAAGGAGAGCAGCAGGGGCACCCGACCAGATATGGCAGCAATATTCAATACACGGGCGGATGGTAGATTTGTATATGTGCAGAATAGATTCAGGTGGGAAAAATTTCCGGGCCCTGCACAGGGAGCCCACTTTCATAGCAGCAGATTTGGCAATGGATTCAATATAGTCATTCCATTTGAGGTCCGCCGAGAGTGTAAGGCCAAGGAGGCGTAGTATTTTACTCTCTGGGAGGCTAGCCTGTCCCATGATAATGGGAGGTAGATGCGATTGTCTATGGTGATTAGTTGATAACAGCTTTGTTTTAGAGGCATTGAAATTTACCAACCATTTCCTACCCCAGGTCACTACGGATTGGAGGTCCCTTTCAAGTACGGCAGCGAGGTTCACTTTGTCGTCCAGACCTGGTTTCTGATCGATGCGGGAGTAGATTGTTGTGTCGTCGGCATACATGCCAACTTGGGATCTAATGGTGTCGGGGAGATCATTAATGTAGATCAGAAAGAGCGTGGGACCTAGGATAGAACCTTGAGGGACGCCTGCGTTCGTCTGGTAGTTTTGGGAGGCATGCCCATTTAATACCACCTTCAATGTGTGGTTAGAGAGGAAAGACTGGATGAGGTCAAACAGATGTCCAGTTATCCCATAGCTCCGCAGTTTGCACAAGAGGCCAGCATGCCAGACCCTGTCGAATGCTTTGGAGATATCCAAGGCAACGGTTCGGGCTTCACCATTCTTGTCAAGTGCCTGGTATATGTACTCGGTAATGGTCGTTGGCATATCAGCAGTAGACCTGGTGAAGCGAAACCCATACTGTTTGTCAGAGAGAAGCCTGTTGGCCATGAGTTTTCTTCAACATGTTGAAATGCAACAATACTTGTTACTATCAGAACAAATTCTGTATGAACTGTTAAATAATTTTTCATTACTCTGTATCAAAAGAAAAAATGTTTCTTGTTGGAATGTTATCAAAAATGGTTTTAGAAATATTAATTCACTGATCACACTAATCACCTTACTATGGACAAAATAGTAGGAAAAATTGTTAATGCAACAGTCGTTCACAAAAATAAAATATTCCTACAATCCCAAATCTGTTTTGGCTGTAAATAAATCACAAAAGATTAAGCTATAAAAACCAAGTCAATCAATCAAATCCTAGGCACACTTCTGTTTTAGAAATAAGGTTTCTCTTTGCCATACCATCAGTTTAAGATTTTAAACAAAAATTACATATTGACAAAAATTGAAAAGACATCTTTTTTTTTCATTTAAGAAAAAAAAAACTTATTTCATTGGGCCAACCACTTGAAAATGTGAAGAAATGTTTTTCTTATTGAAAAAAGAATCTGAGTCAAATTGACAATTCTTTTGAATTTTTTTAGAAGTGGTGGTGGGGAGGATTTCAGGTTAGGTAGTGTCACATCATTTTGTTTATCTTCCCTTATTTTCTCTTGAATAAAAAGATGATTTTTGAATAACAGTTATTTCAGTGGAAATAATTGTAAAACTAGTTAAAAAAAATTGCTTAAAAGGTTTTTTTTAGAGTTTGGATGAGCTCAAGGTTGCATTTTAGATTTTAGCAAAGTAAAAAAAAAAATTAATTTCTTTTATTCCTGCAGATTTCAAAGTCTTCCTTTAAAATTTTTCAATAGCATGAATTTAACAGTCGATTTAAGCTTTATAATTAAAACTGAAGCTGAAAGCTTTTCAAATAACATTGACTTTTCTTTTCAAATGTTTTTAAATTGAAAATAGTCACATCGAATGTGATTTCTTTTATTTTCATTTATTCCTGCATATGCACCAACTTAACTCTAATTATTCAAATCTCTTGAGAATAATATTTTATTTTTGTAAGCTATTGGCTTCATTAATTAATTTGTTTGCTCAGGAAAATTATTTTTAATCTGTTTTTTGTTTATTATTCTTTAACTTATTGGTGTATTTCTTTGATTTTCAGTTAAAATAATTTATTTAAAAATATCAAACACCATAATGACATTCTATTTTGTTTGTGGTGACTCTTTTTCAATTTTAATAGGTGTTATGTGAAAAGACATTTGATAAAATACTCTTTTGTAAAATTTACATAAATGACATACTATTTATCTGCTTCATTAATGTAAATTTGATTTTTTTTTTCATTTTGTTTCTCTTTTTTTTTTTTTGTAGCTTCTAAACCACAAACTATAAAACAAAAATTGATTCATGATTCCTCAAATTATATAGCAGCGTCAATCTGCCATAGGCTCAGTTTTGAAATGCACATTTTGTATTAAATTTAATTTACCATAGCCAAATTTGTGAATCCTGTGAAATACTTCTCACAAAATTATTTTATTTATTTTTTAACAATCTTTAGCATCTTTTTTGTAAATCCGAGAAATATATTTTTCTGAAATTTTGTGGTGGTATTTAATTTTGTTTTAATCCACCTTTGTTTTAAACGATCAATTCTTCAGGTGAATATGGTATCAAGTGAATAACCTTTTGATTAAATAAGATTAAAATAATTCGTTGTATACGATGTTTGAATAATAAATGGAATTGAGCTAAAAAACACTTTTGTATGAAGTAAAGAAAAAAAACACTAAAATTCACAAATATAAGAATACTAGTGACTTCCCTTAAAAAAACATTAGCTAGAAACCTGAGAAATCACTCTTTTTCTAATGTATCTTTTCCCACATGGTAATATGCATGTGTATGTATTTTTTCCCTCTTGTTTCTGGTCCCCTTTTGTCTCTGGCAGTTAGTGGTTGCTAGGCAGGTGTTTGTTATGCTTAGCACCACCAGGCTTACTTCCTGACCCTTACCCACTTAAAATTGTAAGGAAATTATATATTACCACATTCTTTGTAGGAAACTCTTTCTTTCGGCTCCAACAAGTCTTAAATGAAATCTTTAATCAATTGCAATACAAGTTTACTTGAAACACTAGAGTACATTGTTGTTGATGAAATAGTATCTATAATATAAAGTGTATATGTGTATATATATATATATATATACACACACACACACACACTGTGCGTATATTTGGGCAGTAATTTCTCTTTTATACAGGTGTCATTTCTAACGAAACCTATATAAGACAAAGTAAAGTATTATGGTTAAGTCTTTTAATGTCATTTTTCATGTGATTTTTTTTTTTCAGGACATAAATTATATTAAAATTGTCCAAATGTTTTGTTTTTCCATGCACTTTCAGCTATACTTTTATCCATTATTGAGGATGGATTTTATTTTACGTGTGACTGAATTTGTGTAGAATTTATGTATGTGTAGTCTTGTGTGTGCATTTTATATTCTGAAATATTCAACACTTAATTTCAGCTACAGACATGTCAAAAATGTGCTTACTGTGTTCAGAACACACACAAACATACGATGCGATGAGTAAATTGTTACTATTTTTGCCATTTTATATTAATTTTGTATACACATGCACAGTATAGTATGTCCAGTAGGCACAGTCTGAGAAAAAAAGCACCATGACAGAATTCCCTCTGCTATAAATTTGAAAACAGTATGCTGTACTATTTGGCATTCTTGTCAGAAGCTCAAATGTGAACCTTTCAGAATGTTTGTGCTAAGGGCAGTGCAGAGGATTTGGTAAGAGATGAGTCTAATGGGGATTATGAAGGTGTTTGGAGTGATCACTAGTGATGGTGTTGGCAATGTTACCTCAATACATTTTCCCACAGGACCTCAGACCCAACACAAATGCCTACATCAAGTGCTTTGAGGAGGTAGTGCTGTCCTGCATCAAGAGAATGGCTGCTGGAAGACCCTAGATCTGGCAACAGGACTCTGCACCATGCCACACTGGCTGTAGAACCCAGTCATGTCTGTCAGACAATTTCTGCAGTGACATCACTCCTTACAGCTGGCCACCTAAACTTCAGACTGCTACTCCATTGCTTATTAGGGGTTGGGTGCAGTTGAGTGAGAAACCATCAAAACTTCTTGTAAACCAAAGATGAACTGAAGGCAAGGATTATGGCAGTATTCAACTTAAACAAGGAGACTATCCAGAAGAGATGCAGGAGACTTAAGTCAATTGGAGGCTGATTTGGAAACATACTGAGATATATGTATTTTTAGTATATTTTGACAGCATTTGTTCTTGCAAACAAGTTTTATTAATAAAAAAAATTTATGTCTATTATACATTTCTAAAATGCAAATAACCTTTTGCAAATGTGGCTGTTGGAGATACTAAAAAATACCTGAAATTTGTATTAAGTACAAGCTTTTGATTCACATGGGTCATCATCTAAGGTGTGAGAAAGTAAAGGGAAGGTAAAAAATAAAATCTAAATTATTTTAAGCATAGCATTGTTTTAAAAGATGTCTCAGTGAAAGCTTGAACATAATGCAAATTTTAAATTTTGACATTTTTATCTACAGCTACATTTAGGAAAAGTTATTCACATTTGATTAATAAATTTAATAGGTGTAAAATGTTATTAATGTCAATTTTTCAAGGATACCCACCCTTGAGTGGATACCTTATTTTGTTTGTAAGCAGTGTTTATTATGTCTATTGATCTGCAAACTTGTGAAAATTTTGAAAAATGCATGATACATCTTTCATATATATATATATATATATATATATATCTTTTCATGTGTGTGAGAGAGAACTCAAGGAGTTAATCAGAAGACAAAAGAGGAAAGATTACTAACTGGATGATAATTGTTGAAATTCGCATGAAAGTGGATTGAAAAGTTAAAATTAAATTTAAATGCATTAAAAATTATGTTCTTCAAATAATAAAATGAAATCAACAACAGTTCCAAGGAAAATCAAACCCAACTTTAACTAGATAGAATTCAATAAGATTGAACAAAACTAAAACTACCAGTCATTCCCCACTTCCCACCAATAAGAAAGGGACAATGTATCATTAAAGATGTTGGTTCTGGGAAAAAAAAAAAAAAAACAGAAGTCAGTAGAAAAAAATGAGTTGTCACCAAAATAACATCTAAATTGTTCTGGACAAAGAGCCAAGAAAAACATCTGGTTTGTATTGGACACCCAGAAAAAAAATATCCTTACAAAAATAGAGATTAGTGCCTAAGATTGCAAGTGGGTTTTTTTTATTTTAATTTCTGTGACATTTGTCAAAATTTTTATAGCCCAACATTATTTTGGATTTTCTGGATACAAGATGATAAAGAATAATTACTAGGTTAGAATGACCATAGGCAACAGGCTGTGTGGGTTTTTTTTTTTTTTTTTTACTAAAGATACTGAGGATATTTTTCTTCCTTTTCTTTCTCACTTATAACAACCATGTATTAACAAATTATTGAGATTGGCTGGCAAGAGGGCATAGGAAATCACCTAAAACAATCAACATGAGTCAAGCTGATAAAGAAAAATTAATTCCTGGAAACCCCCTTTTTAGCCACATGCCTAATTTTAAATTCTAAGCTTTTCATGTTTAATTAGTTTTCTTTAATTCTTTTTTGTTTTATTTTAGCAGAAATCTCTTGACTGGACTTTTACTACCATGTTTTTTTGTTTTTTTTTTCAATTGGAGTAGATAGATCTATCTATCACTCAGTTCACACTCCACCCACGTCTATTGAACAGGTTAAGAGGCTCATCCCTTGTTCCCTGTTTAGGATGTGGTTTTCGGCTTTCTCTTTTCCAATCTTTTCACTATTACGTAGCCCCTTGCACATCAGTGGCATTACCGCCTTGCTCAGGGTGATACGATTTAAAAAAAAAAAAAATTCTAAGAATAAAAAAACAGTAATCTTTTCACGAAGCATCATCACAACTCCATGCACACACAATGATTGTCACTTCTTAACAGAAAACCATCTCTACAACTGCTTTTTTGTTCATGAGTGCAGATGACTTTTTAAACAGCCTTTTACAAGTTTTTGTACAAATGTTGCGCCTGAAAGGGACATCCCTTAGCCAAATGGGTACAACATCAACATGAATTTTCATGTCTGTTTAATCCAAAAGCTGACTTGCACAAGAATTGATAACTTTTTACACACACATGCTTATTTATTCTAAGGGATTTCAACCCACAATTTCAGAAATTCATTTTGTGGTCATTGCATAGTATCTGTATTTCTTGAGTAGCAATTCCCAAAGACATTCTATTATAAATTCTGTATCCATTGATAGAAACAAAGTAGTTGTATTATATCTGCATAATAGATTATTTATTGCACACTGATTTATTGGAATTGTTTTCATTTTAGTTTCATAGATAGAATATCTAAGAAGCCTTTAATCTATTGAAAATAAAATTTAATGACATTAGATATTTATCCATTATTCAACCTGATCTCCTCATTTTAGTAATAAAGTATTTAATTCTTGGATTAGCAGGAGACCTGACTTGATATTAAACAAATATTCTTAGTGTTATATCAATGGAATCTTGTGAGTTGAGGAACCATTTTGGTAATTTCTTTTTATTTCCTTTTCTTTTGTCTTAGCTTTTTGGATATTTATATTTTTAATGATTTCAAAATTTTCTGACATGTTATAGTTAATTAAATGAATAAAAAGTCCTTTAATTACTCATTCAGATATATAGGCATCACTATGATGTTCAACTCTTTAGGGTTTTTTTCAATCTGCAGATTGAAAAAAGGTTTCAGTGAAGACATCATAGTGGTGTCTTTAGGAAACTTTGAAGTCGGCATGACTCTGCTCAGTTAAGTAACAAATTTCTTCACATTAATCATATTAACATGCTGTCTCTAACTTGATATCTAGCCTTTTACAACAAAAATCTGCTTGCCAAATACTATTTTTATCAGTAAACCACTGAAAAAAACAAAACAAAAAAAAACAATCTTGACACTAAGCATCATCACAATTCAACACGTGTGTGTGTGTATATATATATATATATATATATATATATATATATCATAAAATTACTTAGAATATTCTAAGTTTCTTTTATTCTCTGAGTAAACTAATATTAAGGAAAAGGAAGAAAAAATTAGGACTAACAATTCCACCATATAAATTATATTTTGTCTATATTTGAGATGAGTTATTGTAATTATTTACACTGTTTGGACTGTTGCCCTCATCTTTGCCATATTCACAAAGTTTTGATGGTTGTATGCTCCATCTTTCTTCAAGTGATTGGAATTTCAAACTGAGTCCTTCAGTTTTCAATTCTGGTTACCTGAAGAAGGTCAGTGTACAATGGCCAAAATGTCATAAATATAGCAACAAAGATAAGGACAGAAATGTAAATAAGGCAAAATTATGTTGAGTCAGAGATAACATTAGGTTTAAGGCTCTAAGTTTCTACCACTGAGTAGATAAGTGCTTGTTAAGCATGAGACATGTGGCAACAATATTCAAAGCATGGACAAAAATACTTTTAAATGTGTAAGATGCTGGCAAGAAAAATTGTCTAGCATGACACCACAAACCAATTTTGCTAGCAACAGACACAACAATTGATTTACTATAATCCTTCCACTTCATGTCAGAAGATGTTAACCTGAGAAATTGCAATAAGTCCCTTTCTTGGTGGTAAGCATTAGCTATGATGATGGAAAATAGTTTTTTTTTTTTCCAGACAATTAAGAGAGTAGTTTTGTTTAAGAGGTGTTAAAATTAACAAGACATTTCTTGCCCAAGTTAACAGCAAACTGGAAGCCATATTTGAGATCAGCTGCCAATCTGATCGTGTCAAACTAATTAGATTTAACAGTAAGACAAGAGTAAATAGTTGTCAATAGCATAGATACTGAGTTGAGAACTGATGACATCAGGAATGTTGTTGATGAAAACTAGGAATGTAAGTGAACATCTATAACAGGCACCCAAAGAAAGCTGAAGGATGTAACATCATTAGCATTACAATAACAGGAAATTTTTAAGTTATGAGTGTAAACAAACTTATGTAACACATCACTCAATAAGTCCTGGGCCTGACATATAGATGGTGCCACTAATAAAAAAAATCTACATGGTTTTTATGAGTTACTAACCTTCAAATGCCATGTGACAAAATTTGGGCCTGATCTGATTTTTAGTTTACAAATTAGTTTGCTGCAAATTTTCAAAACAATGGAAAAATCTGAATTTTGTGTGTTGATAAAGTGTTACTTTCTGATGGGGGGGGAGGAATACTGTTTAAGCAAAGCAATAGCTTGATAAGTTATTCTGACTCTGCTCTGTCAGAAACAACAGTTAAGAGGTGGTATGTTGACTTTAAACATGGTCATACTGACACGAATGATGCTGAATGCTCAGGTCGGCCAAAATTGGCAGTTGTCCTGGTAAACACCAAAAAAAAGAAATTCACAAACTCATTTTGGCTGATCATAAATTGAAGTTGTGAGAGATTCAGAGCATTGTTTGCAATTGCTTTAACACAACAAGGAGTTTTTGCATAAATATGTGACAATGGATGAAACATGGATCTACCACTTCACCCCAGAGTCTAATTGGCAGTCAGCTGAGTGGATAACAGCAAGTGAAAGCCGTCCAATATGGCCAAAGACACAAACCTCAGCAGGCAAGGTTTTGGGCTCTGTATTTTGGGATGCACAAGGTATTTTGTTTATTGATTACCTTGAGAAAGGAAGAATGATCAATAGTGAATATTACATAGCATTTTTGGTGCATTTGAAGGAAGAAATCACAAAAACCTGTCACAAATGAAAAAGAAAATGTAATCTTTTACCAAGACAATGTACTGTCACAAGTTGATGGCAAAACTACATGAATTGCACTTCAAATTGCTTCCACACTCACCCTATTCTCCATATCTGTTCCCCAGCGACTACTGGCATACCTCAAAAGAGTGCTCCAAGGAAAGAGATTTGACTCCAATGAAGAAGTGATATAGGAAACGGAGACATATTGAGGCCAAAGATAAATTGTTCTGCAAAAATGTTATCGAATTGTTAGAAAAGCGTTGGGATCAGTGTATTACCCTAGAAGGACACTGTTGATGAATAAAGTTGAATTTTGCCTAAGTTGTTTTATTAGTTAGGCCTGCAATTTATTGAGTGATGCATTATAATAATTCCGAGATTGAATTGGATACTTAAGACATTTAACAATAGTAGTTGCTACACTATGGTGATTGCAATTTTCTGGTCAAGGATTTGTTTTGCCCAATTCAACTTCATCCAAAATAGATGGTTATAGGCCTTATTGCCATTTCTGTGATGAACCATTGACAATCAAATGCATTCATTCTGTGTTGAATGTTGTGAAAGAGAAATTTTACATTATGTATGTATGTATGTATGTATGTATGACTTTAGAAAGTGAAAACTTTGAAAACCAGTTGAGACAAGATTTTTAGAAAAATGTATTTTATGTGCTGTGTTCCTTCAGAACATAGGCAATCATGACTCTCCAGAATTTCCTGTTCTTTGTAGCTTTTAATAAATTTTGTCTTTTCATTGTTTCCTAAACCCTATTCCACCGTCCATTTACTCAATTTTGTCAAGTATGTTATGCATTGTTTCCCCTCAATCTGTCCTGTGAGTATCTGATTTTCCAAGCCCTCGATCTTCATTATGTATCCCTGAAATTTTAACTCTTCCTGATGTTAAGTATAAGTTTCTTTTTAAAGTAATTGGTGAAAATGTCCAATATAGAATTGACATTGTTTCCAATAAACAATAAGAAAGAAAGGAACATAACAAAATAATGCTAAGCAAGTTATATGCAAGACAAAACTATGCAAAGTAAGTGATAATGTAAAAGGTTTACTAGGAACAAATGGGAGACAGTCAAGTGAGTGTAAAGTTCTAACTTTAAGACAAGAATGAACAAAAATATGGCAGATGAGACTGAGGAGTCCATTTTATTGATTAGGAAGAAATCCCAGGTTGTATCTGTAGGATTTGTCTTTAAATTTGTGTAGAGATGTTTCTAGTTGTCATTTCAAGCAGATTTCTATTTTTTTTTTTTTTACTTGGTATATGACCTTTTTATAATAATTGATTTGCTAGGATAGTTACATTCAATTGTTTTGGATACTTTTTGTTCAGTCAGTTAAATGCTATACTTGTTTGGGTGATCATGTCTCTTTTGATTCATGACTGAGTAGGCAGAAAATTTTCTTGCAGTAGATTGCCATTTCTTTCTGTGGTAGACTGGTTGGCAACCAAGGCTACAGAACCCAATCTATCCTGCTATTTAACCTCTAACTGGAGGGAAAAGAAATGGATTCATACCTTTTCTCAAGGGTATTTGCATGTAAGTGAAGGTGATAAATTAAAGTGGAATTTGAACTTAGCACTGCTGATTGCCCTTTCTGAGCTGATATCCATTACACCACAACTCGTGTTCTTGTATTGCCGAATTATAAGTAATCTGTTATTTAAATGAATCAAAATTGGGTTACAGATGGTGCGGGGAGCGAGAGAGAGGAGTCTTCTGATCTACATACTGTAGATAAATGATAAATGGTGAAACAAAGCTGCAATGTTTGTGATCCTTAAAGTAACCTTGACATTTGTAGGATGTCAGTATAATTGATGTTTTGATTCACTGTATGTGATGTATAAGGGGAACCCCTGGGGTCTCTAGGGTTGGGCTAAACACAAAAGTGTCAAAGTTGAAGTGATATATTTTCTGTTGTGATAATATACTTATTTAAACTTGTTCACCTAAGTGATTGTGTGCATACCTGAAAACTTTCATCTGTATTGACGGATAATTGTAAGCATGTATGAAACGAGTATTGTTAAATCCTAAACATTGTTTTTAAAATTGTTTTCAATTTTAATTAATAGCTTTTTGTATAAACATTTGTCACATGTACTGATGCCAACTCACGCAAGATCAACTAGAAATATGACACACACCTGTTTTCCTCCAGTTACTATCTTCAAGAATTAAACACACACACACACACACACACACTACTAGACACACAAAAATACCTGCTAGTATTCAATAGTGTATACAAATGCACAAATTCTCTCCTCACAAGACAGGAACTTGTGAGGTTTAATATGATCAAAAAAGTAAACAGAATTTAAAATACTTTTTCTTCTATAATTCTTTCCCTAAAATATCCGATGAATAAAAGAAAAACGGCGGACCTGAAGGAGACTACCACCACCTTTAAATTTGTTGTTTGTCAATTTTTATTTTCTTTTTACTTTTTCAGTGCAGTCTTATTGGTTATTACATAAAGTTTCTGATTATAAAAAAAAAAAATTGAAAAATTTCAATATTTAAACAATTTTAGGAGGGACTTACTTTCTCATACAACGTTATAGTAAATTTATCCTTCATTTTGGAACCACCCGTGTTGGGGTCGCTTTGTTTTTTTTTTTGGGGGGGGGGGACAAGTTGTTGCTCTTGTTTTTGTCTTTAAAGTTTTCTTTAGTTCTTACGCTGGCATCTTCCTCGGAAACTACAAGAAACTACAAGAATGGCTTTATTCTAAACTTTCGCAAAGGATCCAGTAGTTGAATATGTGCAAGTAAAAAAGTTAATTGCACAGGACCGATTTACTATAAAGATATATGAAAAACTTTTTTGTCAATTGGAAAGTTTAGGGTGTAATTGATAAGATTGCACTGAAAAAAAGTAAAAAAAAAAAATGAAAAACAATACATTTAAAGGTGGTGGTAGTCTCCTTCAGGTTTGCCAGAAAAACATGTTAAATTTATATAAACATATTTGTTTGTTATTCTATAATATATAAATATATATTTGGGGGCAAACCAGCCCTATTGAGTAAGAACATCATCACGGTGTCCTCATGAAACTTCAAAGTCAGCATGAACCTGCTCAGTTAAAGTGATAAACTCTTTGTGCTTATCAACACTATCTCCACTCTGAAAACCAATTGAGACAAGTTGCTGTTTTTTCAGTGATTTTACTGATAAAATGTATTTTGGCAAGCAGTTTTTTTTTTGTTGTTGTTGTAAAGTACTCAATATCAGAGTGGAGATAGAGCATATAAATGCAGAGTCATGCATTCAGGGCATGAATCTGCTCAGATGAATAGATAACTTGTGTGTGTGTGTGTGTGTGTGTGTGTGTGTGTATATATATATATATATAATTTTAAGCTATTATATATTGCATTAAAGTCAATATTCAGAGATGTCAGTCTTATATAATGTTGATCTTGTTTTCCATTTTTAAATTTTCAAGAATGCTAAGTGATGTAATTTAATATCTAATACCTAAACTTTTCAGTTTGTCTGGTGATTATTTATGAACATCTTGTGATTTAAAAATTGAGTAACTAACATTTTGATTTGTTTATACATACTTTATATAAAATAAAATCTTCATTTACTTTGATAAAATCCATATGATGAAATGTATCAGCTAATAATAAGCATAGTTTTCCTTGACTCTTTTTTTATTCATATATAGTGCGATAAATAAATTGTCATCTCAATTACGCCAAAATGAAAATAACTGACATTCCATTTTAACAGATATATTTACCAAAATTACAAAATATCTTGAAATATTAAGGAGTAAATGTATTCAATAAAATTGCCATTGGCTTCACTCACAACCTCCAGATGACTTCAGAATCTCCTGCATCTCTTCTGGATGGTCCCATTATTTTAGTTGATGAATGCTTTCATAATTCTTGCCTTCAGCTCATCTTTGGTGTTACAAGAAGTTTTGTTGGTTTCTTGCTCAACTGTGCCCACCCTTAATAATCAAGGAGATTGCACTCTGAGGAGTTGGGTAGCCAGATGTAAGTGGTGATGTGGTCACAGAAATTGTCTGATAGCCATGGCTAGATTCTCTTGCATGTGCAGTGTAGTCCTGTTGGCAGATATAGGGTCTTTCAGCAGCCACCCTCATGACCCAGAGCAGCACTACCTCTTCAGAACCCTTGATGTAGGCCTCTGTGTTGAGTCTAAGGTCCTGTGGAAAGATGAATTGAGGCCTCACATTGCCATCACTCCAAATCACTATTAAAGTCCTTCAACACTTTCTGAATCCTCTGCTCTGTCCTCAGATCGTTGTCCAGACACTCTGAAATGTTTATATTAGGGCTTCTGGTGCAAATGCCAGAGAGTACAGCAAGTAATTTCTAAATTTTTAGTGGAGTAAATTGTCATGGTACCCTTTTCCTTTTACAGTTCCAACTAGCTTTACTGTGCAGTTGACGAAATTAAAAAATATAAAATGGTGACAATTTATCCATCGCACTGTGTGTGTGTGTCTATATATATATATATATATATAGAGAGAGAGAGAGAGACATTTGATTGCTTTTAACCCAGGATTTAAACATGACCAAATTGGTGTCAGTCGGCGAATCCACCTCTGAGTCATGGGCGCTTGGTAGGAGGCAGACTTTTAGCGTATGATGTATAATACACCAGTAGCCAGAGTGCTCTAATTCCTTACTGAATGAGCAATGCGTAGATGCTAGAGTAGCTACTGTTTTATCAAAGTCTAATTTTAAATGAAAGAAGAGGGACCCCATAGTATATTGAAAACTGATAGATTCAGCCCGCACCCTACCAAAAACCTTTGAAAGATGTAATCTATGCTTAGTTGAAAAAATTAAAATAGTAAAGTATCCTAAACAAAACATACTTTTAAATATATGTAAGGAATTCATAAGAAAATGCTGCCGCAAATCTAAATTTTTACATTTTTAAATTCTAAATTATAATATAAAAACCCTCCTAAAAGTAATATCTGCCTGATAGCTTTCCTTCTATCTTTCTAATCACTAGTGTATTAAAATAACCACATCGATCTAACTTTTTAGCCCTTACATTTTCTGAGTCCATGATTTTTAGATAGCAACTAAATACAAATTCTAAGTTTATTTTCCCAGTCTCCGAACACTTCCCATACCTAAAATTTTTACTTAAGATTTTTTTTCACCTATACTTTTAGTGTTTCATTCATATCAATAATCAATTTATTGATATGAGATAACTTAAGGGAATCTATGATCCATACTACAATTATCTATATCTTTAAAATTCCCTATAACAATCCTTCTATATTAGGTAACTTTTTTTATTTTGTGTATCCATATTTTCTTTATAAATTATGCATGCGTGCGTGTGTGTACATATTTATCAAAATCCTTTTTTTAGACCCTTTCTATACAATATTTTCTATTGCTCCTTCCTTTTTATTCCAATAGTAGAATTTTAAAGTAATTTTATTTCTACAATAGTAAGATATTTTAAATGGAAAAATTTTTGAAAAAATTTTTGGCAGAGCCAAATATTACATGTTAATTTTTCTCTATTTTCCTTTTCCCTTTTTCTTTCTGCCTTTTCTTATGTATCTATCCCTTTCTTCCCACTCTCATTTAGCTGGTGTTTATTTCAATGGCTGCCTGGTGTGATTTTTTTTTTTTCCTTCTTTCTCCCCACACCATCTCTCCTTTAACTCTTTCCCTGTCTACCCTGTTGTTTTCTTGTTTACCCTTCTTTCTGTTTTTCCTTTCCTCCCACTTACTTTCCTGTAACACTCCTTAATTTTTTTATTTAACATAGATGTAATGTAAAAGTTATTTTCATGTCTTGAATCCTTTTCTACATCTCTCTTTACTATTTCTTTTTTCCACTTCTCTACTCTCAGTATCAATGTCTAGATGATAACCTAACAAAATCTACTCTCTCTTTCAACACCCCTCCCATTATTCTTTGATATTTTTTTTTCTTCTTCTTCTTTCATGTAAACTTCTGGGTATGAATTTCTTTTTGAATATACTTCAGGTAAATGAATTTTGTACTGTATTCGTATAAATAAATTTTGTCGCAGAAGAAGTGAGGTTTTTTCCTTGCTGAAATGGCCATACGGAATTTGTAATTTTTGGAGTTTTATTTGGAAATATACATAATTGTCTCTGTAAATAGATAATATTATTTACTTAGAGCCCTCTACCAGGATCAATTTTAATATTAATGAGATTAATATTAATAGGATCGGTTTGGGGATTTTACCTACATTTTTGTTTTTGAGAGATATAATTATTTATTAGTACATTTAAACCTCAGATGAACTATAAAATGAATAACATTGTAAATAAAACAATTTCTGCTTTAAAAAAGTGTTAATTTTACATTGCCAATCCCTTCCCCACCCCACCCCAATACAAAAATGTTCTGGTGTATACTGTCAGAACTCCTTTAGGAGCATAAATCAGTCTTTGATGAGTTAACTGTTTTGGAAGGGAACTTCAGATATTTTTTTTTTTTTTTTTTTTATATAACCAATCTAGTATAAATTTTGATTTATACATTTTAATGTTATTGCAAATATTATGTTGGAAATGTCATTAAAAAAAAAAATCCACCAAATCTTTTTTCTGTCACAGTTGAGATGTACTTGTAAATACTTGTTGTAGGATCTATATTGTCACATATGCTGATATAAAAATCTGAATTGTTTCTATGCTAAGCAGCTTAATAACAGTGTATTAAGTTGTTGGAAGGGGGATAGTTAGATTTGCTGTTTCTAATATATTATGCAGAAAGCTAATATATTTCTTGTGTACTGATATTGTCAAAACTTTTTACTATAATTTTAGAGCTTTTAAACAATGGATTGTAGTGAAAAATGTTTTATAATTTGTACTATATTGACTTGGTTATTTTTTCCCTTATTTGTGTGTCAAGGAGAGGGAGTTCTAAATGCTACCAGCGTGAGCCTCTGAAAAATAGAATAAGCACAGTTGATGGCAGCTCTTGGAGCAGTTTTTTTGATCTTCTCAATGCTGTATAATACGTGCATACAGAGGTAGAAAATTTTGTTGTACTTTTCAATGATCTAAATATTACAAGAAACCTCAGGTAAAGAAGAATCATGCTACTTTAGGTTCAGGGTAATTTTTTTTTTTAAGAAAATCAACATTGCACTCAGTGTGAAAGCTGGGGTTTGATGCCATAAATACTGACAGCAAATAGCTTCATATCCCTTGTTTCCTGTTTAGGATGCGGCTTCCGGTTTTCTCTTTTCCACTCTTTTCATTCTCTTTTGTTTTTTTTGTTTTTTCAATTGGAGTAGATAGACTAAACTATCGCCCAGTTCAAACTCCACTCACATCTATTGAACAGATGAAGAGGCTCATCCCTTGTTTCCTGTTTAGGATGCGGTTTCCGGCTTTTTCTTTTCCATTCTTTTTACCCTTACGTAGCCCCCTCTGTGCATCAGTGGCGTTATCTCCTTGCTTGGGGTGATATGATTAAAAAAAAAAGAAGCTTTTTACCAATTTTTGAACATTTAGTTTAAATGAGTATCTGAAAGAAAATGTACAGAAATACCTAATTTCTGCAGGTTTTTGTTTTCAAACTGACTTCAGAATTTTATTTTAATAATAAATCCAAATAAAGTGATATCTTTTGTGGTGTGTATGGAGATAGAACAAAAAACATATCCAAACCAGAATTCTGTGTTGCCACAAGTAAAATATGTAATTTTCTTTAAGTAAAAACTGTAAAAGATTGCAAAAAGTTTACTCAGTAAATAAAATTTGTTAGATTATAATTAATAAAAAAAAAAAAAAAAAGTGTATATAATATTGCTGGCCCAAATTATAAGAATGTTTTAAATTTGCATTGTTTATTGAAAATCACACGAAAACTATTGCACTGTATAACATATTACATAATATAGCTAAATTGTTCAGTATAATTTCTCTTTGAAGTAAATGAAGATCTTATTTGATGGCACAATGGTTTAGTAGTAATGTTTTGTGCCATGCATCTTGTCCATATACAAATTTGTAAATCTTCAGTAAATTATAAATTTTATAAGTCTGTGCTATAAGGATTTCACTGATCATGAGAATGAAATTCTAATGTTACAATATTGAACCTAAACTTAATCTTTAAACTCATTTCTTCAAAGAGTGATAACAATTTCGAAAAAAAAAATTTTGTCGTTATTTATCATGTGAAACATTAATTTTCAAATTGAGCGCAATACCAAGTATTGAACTCACAACTCTTTTGGTCAAATCACTGGATCCAGCCAATGCTTTTATCCACTGTGCTATGTGAGTTGTGAGTTCAATATTTGGCTACAGAAGAGGTGAACAAGAAACTTAAAGTTGAGTTAAAGAGCGATAACTAATATTGAGACATCAGGAAGAGGCATGAGTCAACAATAAGAACAATTTACCTCGGTGAACGGAATAAATGGTTCAGTTTGAAATTCCAATCACCCTAAGAAGGTCAGAGCATACAACACTTGAAATGTTGTGAATATGACAACAATGTAAATAGTATAAATAATTACAATGCCGCATTTCAGAAATCTAGACCAATTAATCTTTAGTTAGGTTGTCCTTTTCATTTGTCCTTGTTTTATTGGATAGTAATTACTTTGGTTGTAATTGTCTTTTTGGCAATTCTCCTAGACTGAACTAATTTTTCCATCTTTAATGGCTGAAAGGATTAACATCTATGATCTCTCTTAATCTGCTTTGTGGCTGTTGGCTTATAAACTCACTCCATGATGTTCTTTACCCAACCATCAAGTGTCTTTTGTAGATTTTGATGAAAAGCTACTTTTACCAAATGTGTATTTTCAGTTTCTTTGTAAAGTTTTAACTTAAACAAAATGTCTTATAACCTGGTCATATTTGATTTTAATGTTAGTATAAATTATACAACTGCATCAGGTTTGCTTTAAAATTTATTTGAAACATTTTGTCAAAATGAAAAATTGAGTTTAACATTTGCTTCTGTTAGTGCATATTCATGAATTAAAAGGCCCCTTGTAGCATGTTGGAACATTTTAAACAAAATAAATCAACATAGGAATTTGGTAATGGCTGAAGTGATGCAACATAGCTTTCTTGTGTTGCTTAAATATTTTCATGTCAATTGTTCTAATGAGTTCTCTTCTTTGGTACCCAGATTTCATGAATTTAACCCAATTGGAGCATAGAACTCATTTTACTGTTAAAATTACTAAGTGTAACTGTAAGTTCTATTTTAATGATTTCTTGTCCTGCACTTCTCATCTGTGGGACTCTTTCAGCTTCTTGTTGACAATGATCTTCAGAATTTTATATGCATTGTTACTTATCACTTTGTCTCCTTGAATCCTGTTTTATTGACCTTTCTCCATAATTTTCTTTTTTTCACTTTCAGTAACCCTTTGGGTCTTATTGAAAGCTCTATAAACACAAACTTTTTATTTTTAATCATTTCAACCACTAAGGTTTGAACTTGCTATGATTTAATTAATATTATCATTTTTTCCTCTTTCCATGCCATTATGGTTGCAATATATGAAACCTTTGGATGAAATTGCTTTGTTTCATTAGAAAACAAGTAGAACCACAAATGTGTTGACTTATGGCACCTAGTACCACAGTGCATGACTAAACCCAGTTTACATATCAAATAATTTTTGATAATCATTTATGGTAATCATATACTTGTAAAATACATGTAATAGAATAAGAAATATATGATGTTACTGTCTTGTTGAATTTGTCATTGTGAATTAAGTCAAATTCTCCAAATTATTTCAATGCAATCTTAAATTTTTTTTTACTTATTTATCAATTTACCTATGCTGTCAAAAATGATAGCATATTTAAAGTCCTCACTATTAGATTTTCATGTGGGAGTCTCTTTAAATTTTTTTTTTTTTATTTTTTTTTTTTTTTTTTTTCAATTGTTGTATTGTAATTTTTTTTTTTCCACTGTCCTTTGATTTTCTGGTTAAGTTAACGTGTTTGAGTGATTGGCTGTTGTCATAAAGACATTATCACCTGGAATCAGCAGCGTGAGACTCTTACAAGAGAGAGCTAATTATTTTCCCATTGAAAGCAAAAAACTATACAGGAGACAAAAAAAAAATACAAATACATTTAATAGTGTTAACTTTTAATAGTAACTCATTAAAATTTAGGGAATTTTATTTCTTTTATTTAGGTGTGGAAACATCCCCCCCCCCTTTTTTTTTCTTTTCAGGCATTTGTTGGTTTAACAAGTGATCATGTTCAGTGATGTTGAGGATTTAGTTTTTCTTTTGGCAAAATTTAGATCTTCACTATAGGAGTCTATATTAATTCAGATTAAGTGGTTAATGACAGTTGTTTAAACAATTAATCCTGATGAATGCTCTGTTCATAGGTCGCTAATTATTGGATATAAGCATTCTTGTTAATTCTGGTCAAGGGAATTTTATCTAGTTTGGTTTTCAATAGCAAAAAAAAAAAATCAGAATCACAGGTAAATTATCATCATTACTGAGTTATGTTATTTTCAAGTAATAATCTAGATGGACTGGAATCCTAATAAATCTTTGATTTACTTCAGTTTTCATTTAACATGTAGTAAATGAACAAAACTATCCACACAGGGTGGTAGCTGTTATAGTTTAGCACTATTCTGTAAAATTCCTTTGTCTGTTACCTTTTTTTTTTTAAGTCCTAGAATCATAAGATGGCCAGTTTCAGAGCAAAATTTCTTTTTTTATTTACTTGATCAAAAAGCTTGAAATCTTTCATTTTTTGCTGGCAACAAGTTAACATAAAATTATTCAAATTGTTTTGATCTCCACATTTATAATATTTTTTTAAAATGCCATAAACAATGAAATACTCAGCAGAAATGATCTTTTCAAAAATATTGTTGCACTCTAGAACATATTTCTGACTCAGTAAGATTATTTTTTTGTATTGTTGAATGATTTCTCAAAGATTGGTTGTACTTTCACTAACATTCAGTCTACAAAAATTGTGATCTTTCTAAAACACTATCATGCTCTTAGTAACTTGTTTTTAATTTATCACATAATAGCTGTTGTATCACAAGAAATCAGAAGGGCAAGTTTGAATTACAGTTTAATTTGTGGCATTCACTTATGCACAAATCCCCTTAGGAAAGGTATAAATTTGCCACTTCTCCCTCCAGCTATGGGTTAAATAGCAGGACATATTTGATTCTATAGCCTTGGTTGGCAACCAGTCAACTGCAGAAAGCAATGGCAACCTACTACAGGAAAATTTCCTGCCCAGTCTCTTTTGAGACATGATCACCCAAGCATGTATCATGTATGGCAATGAGCTGTTGTATCAGCTATAACTATAATTAGATTTTGGAAAATTGATAAATTAATAGGAAATATAAAATTTTACCAGAGGCATTTTGCATATCCTGAACAACTTTCTTTTCTTTTATAAAGAAAAGAGGGGAAATCTTATTTTTTTATTGTAGACTTTTTAGAAATGAATTAAGCAACAACTGAGCAATACTAAAATAAAAACTAAACAAAATATCTCTAGAAATGAGAACAAGAACAATTTATTTTTTGTAGATTAAATAAAAGGTTCAGTTTAAAATTCCTTGAGGGTTGCCTGGATCAACATACACCTGATGAAGGCCAGACAGCGCAATTACTGTTGTGATAACAATGAAAATGAGGATAAGTTTTCATGTGAATAATGTAAAGATTTTTTTTTCCCCAGTATTAAGAAATCAAAATTACAAGTCTTGATAAATATTTATTTTTAACTTAAAAATTTTTTTTTAATTTTAAAAAATGTTTTTCTGTTTTTTTTGTTTTTTTTTAAGATTTGGTTGAATATAAACTAAAATTGTTTTCATCTTTTATTTGTTAAAATAGAGAAGAAATTCAAATTGCTATCCCAAATTTTCAATTCTATTTTGGATTTACATTTCTTTAAAAAAAATCACTTTATTAGCTTTACTATTTCTTTAGTTTTTTTTAACTAGAAAAATAAATGAAATTCTTTTTGAAAATAATAGGTATGCAGATAATCACCAATCTGATCTGAGATTGTTAAGTCATTCCATGTTAAGTTTTTTATTTTCTATTGATTTAAAATCTGAACTTATTAGAGCAAAATATAGAGGGACAGGTAGGAACAAAGATCTGACAATTAGGGAAGCTAGAATAAAAACTAAACATAGCATCTGATGAGATTTTTTTTTCTTGACTTTTCACTGTAAAATCAACTAATCAAATTTGTTTGATACAAAGTGGATTTTCTAAAAGACTGATGAAAGTTGTTGACTGAGTCACAAATAACAAAGGCTAGAAAAATACTTTAAAATCTTAAGCTATTTCATTTGTACAAATTTAATTTTGTGTGTAAAAAAAAAAAAAGGTTTGTGTGTTTTTTGTGCGCCTGTGTATAATGAATGATTATGGTGTGTGTTGAGTGTATAACATAAGAAGCTTGGTATGCATATGTTTGTACAAACAAAAAACTGTGAGAGAGAGAAACTGTTACATGTTGTGCTAGGAAGGATTGCTCAGGCTGTGTATTTCGGTGTACCTGTTTGTATAAATGATGTGTATGTATATGAGAGTGAATGAAGACATCTCCTTTCTGCTAGTGTAAAGGGATCATTGTAGTTTGTCAAATATATAGACACATTATAGTCAATATGTTTGTTTAAATCTCGTTAATGATTGGCAGGAAATTATTTTCATAAAGATAGAATAAAAAAATAGTTGTGATTTACTTTTCTTTTTCTGGAAATTTCTTAAACTCTGGAAAGTGACATGCAAACTCGTATTGTTTAATTTTCTTTCTGGCAATAAAACTTGCATCTTTTATATGCATTTTTCAAATGCTCTTATTTATATATTATGCGTTTAATAGGAGGGTTGTTTATTCCTTTATTAAGGGAAAAGCTTAGACCACCACATTTGTTTGCCTTTTCTGACTCTTTAAATGATTTTAACCCCCGCTGTTGATTACATATTTGGAAAAATTCTGACCATCCCTATTAAGATTTTCCCACTGCATTAGAAATTTAAGATTATAAATTTCATAGCTCTTTTATTTTTTGAAATAATGAATCTTATATTTTTATAAATTAGTGCTGAAAAGGTCTTAGCTTAACCGGCTTCCTAAAAATCACTGTTTCAAAGTATAAATCCCTCTAACATCGTTCCTAGTCAACAGTAACCAATAATGTCACCCTGTGACCTGAGTTGGTTTTTAACTTTCAAATTACTGTCATTACCATCTAGCTGATTTCTCTTAACACATTGCTCATTTTGTCGCAGATATTGTTATGGTGGTACGGTTTCACTTGACTTAGTTGGCGTTTGTTTGTTCATGACCATTCATTCCGCTGCCATGTTGTATTTTTGATTTAAGAGGGTGAAAATATTGCTACTAAAGTGAAGAGCTTTAGAATAAAGAAGCAACTCCAATTAAAAATGTAACAATTCAATGTTGTATTAGGTGGTTATTAATCCTTCTCACTTAAAATCGAATGACACTGAAATCCCTCTTTTTGGAGTTTGCACCTTGTGTTAGTCGTAACATAAATTTCTAAGTTCTGATTTTTAGGGCTGATATAAGGTGTTGATGAGAAGTTCTCTGCAAACGATGTGGATTCCAGTAGTGGTAGTATGGAGACTCTCCAAGTTGTCCAAGGCTCCAGCTTGTATAGAATGCTGCATTTGACAGTGGTGGGATTGATCAGGATCTGGGTTCAGTTGTCTTCTGCCCTTAGCATCAACCTTTTCTAAAATTCCATATTCTATAAATATGTTTACTTCAGTTGTTTTCCACATTTGGGATTGTCCAGCTCCCTTTTCAGAGTGGTCAGAAAATTGAAATTGGAAAAAAAAATAACTTGATTGTCTTTCCTAACAAATGAGAAATCAGAGCCAAGTTTGAATTCCGATTGAATTCAATTTCATTCACTTATGCACAAATTCCTTAGGGAAAAGTATTGATCCATCTCTTTTCCTTCCAACTATGAGTCGAATAGCAGGACTGATTGGGTTCAATAGCCTTGGTTGGCAACCAGTTTACTGCAAAAATGACAACCTACTGTGGGAAAATCTATGTAGTCAGTCGTATTTCGAAAGAAACATGATTGCCCAATTGTGCATCACATATGGCAAATTAACTGAACTAAATATTATAAGATTCAAACCTTTTAATTTTAATTTTGTCTCAACCATGAAATCAACCATTTACTTCAAAGTTCATATAGACATCAAAACCTTTTGAAAAAGTTACATTTCTGTGTCTGTTATACTCTCTGGGATGTTTTATAATGGAAAAAGTCAAATAAGTTAAATAATTAAACAATAAAAAAAACAGAATACAGGTATATTTTGAAAAAGTTTAAAACCCCAAAATATTCTAAAATATTAATCTTATTTTAAGTTCTCTGACTCCAGAAATAACTTTGCTACATTATCATTTGACACTCAGAGTTGAAAGATAAAGGAAAAAGGAATAATGAGAGAAAGTATAAAGAGACAAATGAATTATGAAAATAACCACAACATCCTGTGTGTGTGTGTGTGTGCATTTTCACACACACGCACACACACACAATATCAATAAAAAAAATGCATAAATTATCTTTTTAACTTAATTTAAAACTAACAAAAACAAGAAAATTGGCATACATTGGCTGATATCTTCTGAAGAGTGAATCAAACAATTACACAAAGGTTTGTCTACGAAACTTCAAAGTAGAGGTGCCAAATCAATCAGCTAAGTGACAAATTTTATATCATTGATTTTTTTTATATCAAGAAAAATTTTAAAAGACAAAAGCCATAGTCAAAAGATGGCAAAATGTGTCATAAGTTTACCCCTTTATCTCATCTCCACTTAAGTAACTCTATATATTCAACTAACAAAATCATCTAAGTTTATTTAACAGATTATTGTTAAACAGTAGATTTCTGTTAGGTTTTGGTTACACCGCTCACTCCACTCATAGGTTTGAAGCTAGCGCCCAGCTTTCAGACAAAAATACAGTTGTAACTCAATACGAATTTTTATATCAGCGCACGTCACCACAGTCCCAATGGCACTGGCAGCCATTGTCTCAGACCCTTTTTATGGACAAAAACCATTGCCGACGCACCAATTATTGCCGTCGGCCTCGTTCTCTCTGAGTCCTCAGCTTGTGCCAATTAGCATGAAATGACAGAGGTCGAAGAATATTCCTTTCTTTGACCAAACTTGCGAGAGGAGAGGACGCAGCTGACGAAACGACGAACTGTCTGGCGTGGGTTTATGTACACATCCATCACAACACAGCAGCCTGACAAGCAAAACCCCTTGGACGCTTTGACTCTGGTAAGTGTGAATGTTTATCATCACACTCCTCCCTGGTCTCCTGATCACACAAATAACAGTGCAGGTGTGGTCTTTTGTTTCGGGTGCTTCTCCGAAGGGGCATTATCTGAACTTCATCAGGTGAGTTTTCAGACGAACTGTCAAACCTATCAGGGCTAATTGATGGACCCTCATGTGAATTGCTAGCTGCAGGCTCAATTAGCACTTTGCCTTCTAAAGAATCCTTCTCACCGTCACTTATGGAGGGGGTTGTGTTGAGGACAGGGCGCAGATCCCTCATATGTTGTGGGAGTCCATAGACCAGTATGGTGTGCTCACTTACTATACCGGTGAACCAACCTTTTTAGAATTGGGTTGTGCACCGACTATTGGGAGGCTTTACCCAGACGGCCTCTCCTGTTTCGTACGATCCACGCACTTCTCGTCTATCAGGCACGTACTTGCTGTCGATCCCTTTGACTCGTACCTGGTATCTATATATCGCATTGGCGGGGGCTCTTAAAGCAAATACGTTGTCCTTTGGTATCGTGTTGTAGCTGTATACAGCTTCCATGACTGTGCACTGCTTTCTGGCAGCGATTCTCTTTATACTCCGGTAGCACCTTTCTGCTATGCCATTACCACTTGGCACATGTGCACATTGTAGTCGAAGCTGGATTCCCCATTCATCCAGGAAGCGCTGGAACTGTCTGCTGCAGAAGGCAGTGTCATTGTTAGTGACACCGACTCCAATTAGCGGATCATGCTTGACAAGTCTTCTCGTGATAATGGGCGCCATACTGCAAATGTGGTGGGCCCGCAATCTATCAGCCTGAGGAAATTCTGGCCACCATAATGGGTTATGTCTATACCCAGCCTGCTCCATGTGCATTTTACTCCCAGCTTTCCTTTTCACCATTTAACTGGTGCAGGGTCTATTGAGTGACATGTTTGGCAGCCTCTGACCACTGTCCTCTTGGTATTTGTAGATACTGACGGATTGGTCAGCCGTACAAAATAGCATGTTTCTTACACCGGATTGTCCACTACAATGACAATGATGTATCCTTCATTATCTCGTCCTGCTCCTTCACAGACGCAGCACACATCGGTGATACGGGCTCGACGTCCTTCTTTACAGCGCCAAACCATCTTTGTGGATTCCAAGTTAATTTGTCAGCAAGGTTGCAGCTAGATGTTAACCAGTGTTATATCCATAGATAGATCGTACTCAGTGACAAGGTTTTTAACAGTAGTCAGCCATCTTTTAATGAGCATTTTGCTGGCTGCCTTGGTGCGAACCCTGGCTTTGCCTGTCAAGGTGTTCGACATCCAATGGTATATGCATAAGGAGTCAGTCTGTAGACGCAACTTTGTTACCCTCCACTGGAGTGCTAAATTAACTGCTTTTAGTACGGTGTCCAGTTTTGCCAGGTTGATGTGCGCAGCATTGTTCGTTGGTTTCAACCAGCATGCATCCTTGATTGCCACTCCATCCCACTCTAGTAGGACTCCAATTGCTAGGGAGCTTGCATTAACCCACACATTCATTTCCTCCCTGGGCACGCACCAATTCCCTCTGACAGGGTCATTTTGTTTTACTCTCGCTATAGTCTGTCACCATGCAAATGAGCAGTGTGTTGGTTGTCTCATCATCCCATCCTTTGGTGACTGTGCTCGCCAGACGTTTTATGGTGCATGCAGCCATACGAAGCCATCCGCATACCAGTAGGTGCCCCACAAGCTTTCCACAGAGAAAAAAAAAAAAAAAAAATTGCCTGTCTTGTTAAGACATCGGGTATATCAGGAATTGCACTTCTGCGTTTCTGTTGCAAGGTTCCATGTTCCCATCGAACATTCAGATCTAACACACGGGCACCGTCTTCTAGCCGTTCTGGGTCTTTGCAGGTCAAGTTGAACTGTGCCAGTTTCTCCTTTATGTACAATGATGACATGACATCTTCGTTCACAAAAATATCATCAATGTACGCTGATGCCCCTTTTTTAACTGTATATTCTTGAAACAAGATGACACTGATCATTATTTGTGGGGCTACGTTTAGGCCAAAGCCCAGTCTGGTGAGACAGTATCTCCTGCCTGCAAACCTCACTATCTGAAATGGCTGCAATGATTGACAAACCCTCACTTGCAGATAGGCTTTTCTTAAATCCAACAGGGAGACATTAGATCCCTGCTGATGCCATTCTCTCAACTTGCTGGCACAAACATTCAACATTGAAGTCAGGTTGGTCGATCTTTAGCGCGTTACACACAGGAACCACCTCCTGAAACTTCACGGTACCTGTTTCCGTGATGTGACCCCCCCCCCCCGGCTTTGATGGCGTTATATCCTAGCAGCAGGTCAAAGTTCAATGACTTCTTGGGCATCAGCGAAGTTCCCATTGTCTGTGCAGATCCTCATCGCCCCTATACCATGACATGCATGTGTTTCACTGTTTATGGTGGTTACCTTGACACTCCTTTTCTTCCAGGTGCAGCAGAGTTCTGCAGTTACTATTGTTCGAGAACAGCCAGAATTGAGGAGGGCCAAACATGGCGTTTCGCCAACGGACTCGGATGATCAGCAGCGCCTTGTTTAGATGTTTGGGGAAGAGATTGGCGCCATCTTGTCCTCGGCCTTGTTTCTCGGATAATTTTGAGCCATGTATCCGTCTTTATTGCATCGGAAACAGCGCACTTGTCATTTTTCATTCCACACAAATGACAAATCAATTCGACCTTCTCCACCCATTCCAAGACAGAAGTGGTACCATCGAACTCTGGGATTAGCTTTAGGTCAAATTTGTATCCTATTGTGCTGAAATAGCTTGTTGTTAAACAGTAGATTTCTGTTAGGTTTCGGTTACATCGCTTGCTCCACTCGTAGGTTTGAAGCTAGCTTCCAGACAAAAATAAAGTTGTAACTCAATACGAATCTCTATTAGCACACGTCAACACAGTCCCAGCGGCACTGGCAGCCATTGTCTTAGACTCTTTATGGACAAAAACAATTGCTGATGTACCAATCATTGCCGTCGGCCTCATTCTCACTCAGTCCCCGGACAGAAGTCGAAGAATATTCCTTTCTTTGACCAAACTTGCGAGAGGAGAGGACGCAGCTGATGAAATGATGAACTGTCCGGCGTAGGTTTACACATTCATCCATCACAACACAGCAGCCCAACAAGCAAAACACCTTGGATGTTTTGGCTCTGGTAAGTGTGAATGTTTATCGTCACACAGATATCCAAACAATACATGTGACAATAATCTATATAAATTTTCATCAAGTAACCAAGCCTACTAACCTGTTCTAGAAACACCCCAAAAACATTTCATGCAAGAAACAAAGTATAGCCTTCTCAACCATCTTAGTATTCTTGCACTGAATAACTGCAAGTATCATTACAATTGGGAATTTTGTGCATGATAAACAAAATTATAACTAAAACTTGCTCATTGTTTCATGTTGACCAAATTGATTTCATACACTTTCTTTTTTTTTTTTTTTCTTTTTTTTTAAAAGATTTATTAAATAACTTTTAAAGTATTAGTTAATTTCTGTCTAAATTTCTGGGATGAGATTTTATATTATTTACATGCAGTGTTTTCATCTTAGCACACTGTTTTTATCCACTTGATTATTGTCCTGAACTCACAATTGCTGTAACACTAAATTTACAAAGCAATTAACAAGTGGTTGAAACTATTGGTTTGTGAATTTATTTTGAATTCAATCTCTAATAACTGCATTAAATAAGATATCTCTTGAGATAGACTGTAGAACATGAACAATCTATCCTTGTAAATTAAATAAAGGGTTCAGTTTAAAATTCCTTGAAGGTTACCCAGAGATATCTGAAGAAGCCTGAATGGTGCAACAAACAAAAACATTGGGATAACAACAAAGGTGAGGAACAAGAGTACAAACGTAAATACATATTGGTTATTTTAGCTGTTTAAAATGTATTTAAGAAACAGAAACAAATTTTTTTGCACATGAACTTCTATGTGCCATGAACATGGGTGATCATGGCATTCCACATCCCCCTATCCCATGCAGCTCTTAACACCTTTTCTCTTATTTTTTTTCTAAACCCTCTAACTCTGCTATCTACTTAAGTCCATTAAGTATATCACACATTGTTTTCCCCTGTTTCTCTTTCCTTCTATATGTCCTGTGAGTATCAGATTCTCAAAGCCCTCCTTTCATAGTAACCCACTACCTTGAATGGCTCTTAGGCCTTGTATTGAGTTAATGTTAAAAAAAAAAATTCCAAAAAGCTTTGACTAAAATCTTTCATCTGGTATCTTTCCTAGAAAAGAACATCAAACTTTATAACCGTTACTTTTTTGTATTGTGGCTCTGCTTTGTTCAGGGATCCCCATGTACACTGTCTGATCCAAAGATCACTCTCATGGATTTCAGGAGACAATGATTATTGTATCCTAGGTCATGTCCAATAAAACACTCGGGTTGTGTGACTTTAGAACCTTAACCTCTAAAAGTTTTTCCTAATTAGACACTTTGATATAAATGTTTTTTTTTTTTTTTTTTTTTTTTTTTTTTCTGGATTTACAAATTGAATCTTTGGGAATGGCATTGATTTAGAAAAAATATCATTTAAATTGTAAACTGAAGAGATTGGAAACTGAGTTTGTGATAAGTACAATATTAACAGGTAAATCTTCATTAGGACTGAAAATTGATTTAATACACTAGCATATCAGCTGCTTGCTTTATTGGTTAGCAGATTATTTGGATGTCAGTACTTTTTTGTTAAATATGAGTATTTCCCTGTTGCCAAATATGACGTCAAAATATTTAAGAGGATTATATATGAGTTTTTATTATAATAGAGAGGATATATATATATATATATATATATATATATATATATCCTCTCTATTATATATATATATATATATATATATATATATATATTCAGTACTTGATGACATAATTATTGCAACAAAAAAAAAAAAAATCCACCCTTAAAGAGCAAACATGAAGCAAAAGCTTTCATAACTGGTAGTAAAGTTTAATAACTATTAGTAAATAGAATGAACTGAGCTGATGCTGTCTTGCTGTTTCTCTCTCCATGAGCATGACAGGAGGAAAATATACATACAGTCTTGAAGATAGCTTTGGAAAAAAAAAAATAATTTTCAGATTTTTTTTCCCCACTTTTAATCAGTTTTTACTGAACCCAAAGAAAGTTATAGTTTAAACTTTGTATTCATAAAAGAAATCTATTAAAAATAAATTATACTTTATCATTCGATGGAGCTTGTCTTTTAACTATTAAGAGTATAAATTTTTATTTTTCAAATTTACTTGGTTTCTATATTGGCTTTTTCTGATGCTTTAATGACTTTGTGTGAAAAGTAATTTGTTTGGGACACTTTCGTAATTTGAAATTTCCACACCACTGGATTCACTGAAATGGCAAGTCTTAAAATGTTTACTTCCAAGTTTAAAATGTCCTGATGTATTGCCAAGAGAAAGACTTCATATCCTTGGGTGAGAAAGCTAATTATACTTTAATAAATTTTTTTTTTTTTTAAATAGGCCTTACCATTAAAAAAAAAAAAATCTTTTTCAGAGAAAGAAAGCCCTTAATTTGAAGATTGACAAAATTGTATTTGGTCATTATTGCACCAATAGAAGTACATTTGTTCAAAATTTTCTTTTCTATGTGAAAAATCTTTTGCAGACAGGCAAGTTAGAGAAATTGTAAAATATTGTTTCAAGCAAATTTATTTCAATATGTGGTAGTACTGCCTTTGGCAGTAATTACAGCTTGAGTTCTGCATGAGATCGACTCGTATAAAGTTAGAATTGTTTCCAGAGGAATTTTTATCCATTTTTCAGCTAAGGCAGTTTCCAGTTTTTCAATGATGTTCATGTAAATCAATAATATTAAAAATGGACAAGCTTTTGACAGTTTCATCAAATTTTCCAAATTATGCTATTATGGTACTAGGTATTTAGATGTTTTCATTTTGTTCATCCCTGTGTGTGTGTATATATATATATATAAAGCCATTTGCTTTTCAAGAAAATTTACTTGTAGAGCATTGTATTGTTTTTGAACGCTGAACAGTTTGGTAAAATTGATTCAAGATGAGCTAGAATTAATTTATCAATTATACATATTGCTTTGCTTTTAAAAATGTCTTACCATCTTTTAGTATTTTTTTTCTTTTTATAAGTTCATTGGTATTAATAGTTAATTCAATTTTCCTTTTATTTTACATTTGTTTTTTCCTAATACTAGGCAATCTAAGCATGTAAGTAAGTGTTAAACTTTACCTTGTTTAGTTTTACAAGAGAACAACAAATAAAACTGGTTCTAGATTCATTTATTTAGACTTTATATGATCCTAGTGTTGTAGACATAATTTACAATTCTATTTATATAGATAATTTTCATTGTTAATTTTTAAAATTACATGTTATATGAACATAAAACTGTTGAGGCTTATAACAGTATATGTTTATTCTATTTGAATTTTGTATTTGATGGTTAGATCCATCCACTGATTTGCATAAAACAACAATATTACAGAACTAAATGTTGTTAAAGTGTTGGCAATTTTAGTGTCTGGATAAATATTAACCTACTAGATATCACAGCTTACATATAAAGCTTAGGAGTTACTCTCAATTTCTTTTCTAAGAGTAGAAGGAAAGTGAGAAGTTGTCATCAAATACTTCAATGTATAATGCTCTTCGGGGTGTGGTTGATTATGATTTCCATAATTTCCTGTATATTGTAGCACTTAGTAAATTGTCTTTTCATTATTGCTTCCAAATCTCTCCTAAGCAAATTCAATAAGTTATGTGCTGTTTCCCTCTCTCTCTCACTCACCTTCAATCTGTCCTGTGAGTATCACGTTTTCCAAGCTCTCTTTCTTATATATTCTCTAGAAATTTCAACTCTCTTCCTGTTAAATACGAGTGTCTTTCGTTGCTATTTTCTGTAAATCTTTGTCATTGCTCACATATTCAGATCTTGATATTATCAGCGTTCTTCTGTAGAACCACATTTCTGTTGCTCCAAGTCTCTTCATCTGTGAGGAGATTGTCTAGCATTCACTGCTATATCAGTTAAGTACCATATGTAATACACACTTGGGTGATCATGTCTTGAAAGAGACATAACTGACTGGGCAGAAGATTTTCCCACAGTAGCTTGCCATTGCTTTCTGTGGTAGATTGATTGCTAATCAAGGATATAGAACCAAATCTGTCTTGTTATTTAACCCATAGCTGGAGGGAGAAGATGAATTAATACTTTTCCCAAAGGTATTTTCACATAAGTGAATGCAACAAATTCAGGATGATCAATATTACATAACAGTTCAGTACACTTTTTTCTTATCAAATAAAGTAATTGTAGATTTAGGAATTGCTGGATAGTTCAAAGAAAGTCTGTTATCTGGCTTTTATTTTTATTTTTTTAATTTTTTTAACTATAAATTACTTGGGGGAAAAATACCTCCTAAAACCAGAGATTGACTTGAATACTAAATATAAAATATGAATCTTGCTGCAAAGTGGTAACTCAATGAACAGCCTACCTAGAACTTGTTAGCGTTATTATTAGCAAGATAACTTATTGACATTCCTGTGTGTCAAGTTAGATATGTTGATTGATTGAGTGCTCATTTAATTATATTGGATTTTTGCCATTTTGTTATAAATATTTGATATAAATTTTCTAAATATGTATTTGGTATGTGGTGTTAAGTGCTAGGTACACTTACAATAAAGAGAAGTTACTTTGACAACTGTGGGCTTATATTTGAAATTTAATCACAAATTCTAATGGTTAAACTCATTCACAGCATTTTAATTGAAGCAAGCCTGAACTGATCTGAAATTAAACTCAAGTTTATTGATGTACAATTCAATGTTATTTTGTTGAGTTTTACAAAAATATATTTTTCTCTTTTTTTTATTTTTATTTTTTTACTTTTTTTTTTTTTTTTGAGGATAATTGCAGTGTCAAGGGAAAAAAACATCCTTTTTTTTTTCCCTTTTTTTTGTGGGCACAAAGGTGCAAATTTAATATTTCCTGTTTTAAAAGAATCTCTAAAATATTTAAAAAAAAATGCTTCTTCCAAATTAACAGGTGTGTATAATTAACTGTTGTATATTTGATGGTTTAATGACTTTGAAAATATTAAATGAAAAAAAGCATGAAATGAAATAAAAGGTTAATATTGATCAACCTGTTCTGTTCAGATACAGTTGGTATGTATTTTTCTTTTTTGGCAGTTTATGGTAACAATCTGATGGTCTCCATGATAATATAGGAATACAGAATACAATACTTTTGGAGATAAGCTGATCTCCTTTAACCACCAGAAACAAACTCTCTTACCTCCCATCAGTATGGATCACACTAGTCTCCCAAAAAGCAATACACTGTGCCTCCTCGGCCTCACACTCTCAGTTGACCTCAAAAGGAATGACTACATCTACTGCTAGGAAGGTCAAGTCACTGTGTCGGGCCAGGAAGTTTTTATTCCGTCAAAATCCATCTCACATATATACAAATCTACCTTTCGTCTTGTGCATTTAATACTGTTGCCATGTCTGGTCAGGTGCTCTTGCTATTCATCTCAGGGGTTTCTCAACAAAGTGCAAAGGATCTGCAATGTAGTCAATGATCTGGCAGCTCAACTTCAGTCACTTTCTCACCAATGGGGTGCAGCTTCCCTCTGTCTTTTTTACAAATATTTTCACAGCTTTTGCTCTGTTGAGCTTATCTCCCTGGTGCTCCCTCTACATGAATTTGAGATACTAGACTGGCAACTAGGTCCCACACCTTTTACAGTCAAAGCAGTCGCTACTTCTGTTTCTTTTCTCACCCTTCCCACCTGTGGAACTCCTTTCTGTATACTTGCTACCATGATAGCTACATTCTCCAAGAGTTTGTGCAATATCAATTCCCATCTTTTATCTCCTTGATTTACATTTTTTTCTTATCCTTTCTTCAACACTCTCATGTCTTGTTCTTTTTGCTCTCCTCATGCAAGTTTCTGCACACCAGTGGCAGTACTGCTTTGCTTGGGGTAAAATAATTATATATAATAATAAAAAAAAAAGAAGTTATGTGATGGCCACTTAGTGATGCCACTTCATACAGTGACAAAAGTAACCAGTCATTCAAGTGGCTTACAGTAGCCAAACTGAAATGTTGCTCTCTTAGTCTTAAATTATCCACTTTTTAATAATGTAAATAAAAAAAATATATTGGCATTGTGAAATCACTGAAATATCTTGGAAACTTAACACAGTCAGACTATTTGGGGATTATGTAAATTGATTGTTAATGAAAGATTTGATGAATAGTCAATAGGGAGTCGTTGTTAACTGATTTCATTTGAATTAAAATTGTTACATGACAAGGGAACCACCATTTTTGTAATAATTCTGATTTTATTATTTATTAATGTCTCTCCAACAATCAAACATGAACTGCATGTTTAGGTTGTCAGATTTTATTATGGAACCAAATTCAACATTTGGTATTATCTGGTTGATAAAAAGTTCACACTCTCTTCCTTTGAAACAAGAGCAGAGGTTTATTCCTTGTTTCGGATTGGGTTTCTAGTTCCTTCTAAAGTTTACTTCAACTCTATATTTCTGATGTCTTCTCCTGAACTCTGAAATTTCATTCACTGATTACTTTTAATGAATTCTGTTTTTTTTTTTTTTTTTTTTTGAACAGGAGTAGAAGTTTATCCTGTTTTTTTTAATATAGCTTGGGTTTTCCGGTTCCTTCAAAAGTCTTTTCATTCTCTTTCACACCCAGTAGCCTCTTGCATCTTAGTGGCATTATTGCCTTGTTTAGGATGAATTTGGAAAATATATTTTTGGTATATACATTAAAAATGTTCTGGCATATCATGTTTTAATATGCATACAACTCAAGTCAAACATTTTTATTTATAAGCATCCCCTCCCCCAAGTAGTTTTGTTAATGTTGGCTTTTGAACATAAATTTTATCAGTGCGAATCTATTTTTTTCCCTTTGCATTTCAACTTCAACATTACTTGGAGCAGTTTTTATTTCTTCCAAGTGGTCTTCCCTTCAATATTGTTTTTTATTTTTAAAAAAATACTTTATGATCATTTCAACCCCCAAAATAAGCAGGACCATCACTAGTGTGCAGGGGTCTCAGAGAAAAAGACTAGGTACTTGAAGGTATTGAAGAAAGGATAAAAGATTAACAGGATTCAAGAAAATAGATGACACTTGACACTGCATTTAAATATTCATTGATTGTAGCTATTAGGGAAGTAAGTAAATGGATGAATTGTATAGGTGGGAAGTGTCAAAAAAAAAAAAGAAAAGGACTCTGAGTAGAAGTTGCAGTTAGATTTAACTATTTCAGTGGTAAAAGGATGGTACCTAGGTGCCAGTCTAGTAGCATGCTTAAATTCATGTGGTTGGGGCACCAGGAAAAAGTGTCAGAGCAGGTGTCATGAAAATATTTGTAGAAAAGACAGGGTTCAGCCACATTATGTTGGTGAGAAAATGACTGAAGTTGAGATGCCAATTCAAGATCAATTACATTGCAAATTCTTTGGATTATGTTGAGATATATAATCACCCTACCAGATATGGCAGCAGTATTTAATGCATGGGTGAATGGTAGATTTATAAATGAGCAAGATGGATTCAGATGAAAAACTTTCTGGCTCGACACAGACCTATCCATCCTAGCAGTAGATGCAGCTATAGACCCAATATATTCATTTCAGTTCAGGTCTGTTAAAAAATTGAGGCCAAAGAGGTGCAGCATGTTTCTCTTAAGGACTTGCATCAGTTATATAGACTGGGTATTTTGGCTATGTTAATTGGTTAATCATTCAACCATGGCAGTGGTTGAATATATTAAGTCTGACATTGGAATGAATTTAGGCAGCTTTCAAGCTTCACCAATAATTCAGTTCTCAACCAAATTTCAAAACAATTTCAAACAGTTTAGAGTTAGATAGGATACCTCCTTATCTACATTTTGAAAAAGATGTTTGAATTTTAGTTCAGTAAAAAAAAAAAAAAAGTTACATCAAAATATGTGAAGTCCAAAAAGGGAGATAAACTAGTGACTAATGTTTCTAATAATAAATCTTATTCTTTTATAACATTTTTCTGTTTAATATTTTTGCATGTGGTTTTCAACATTTAAATTTTGATATCTTTTATCATTTTTGTCAATCAAACTTTGCTTATCACTTACCATTTTATAAGATTATGAATCTTTTTTTAATCAATTGCATATGAATTTTTTCCTTCAATTACTTTTGAGCATTAAATTAATAGCAATGCCTGGAAAAATCATGGATTACATGGAAAAATGTGCACATTACTTTTAATGTTTTTAAGATTATATTAAACCTGTAAAAGTAAGGACAAGATATTCTAGTGATGTAAAAAAAAAAAAAAAAGATTTCTTAAAATATTGCATTCAAAGTTTATTTTTAGCTGCAATGTTGTAAGAAATTTCATAAAAAAGAAAAAAAAATTCTTACTAAAAATATTGAGCTAAAAATAAAATTTGAATGCAATATTTTAAGAAATCTCTTGTTTTTATTACTTCACTAGAATATCTTGTCCTTTACTTTTATTTTTATATCTTTAATATAATCTTAAGAATATTACTTTTCATGTGCACATTTTTCTATGTAATCTACATATCACTACAGTTAGACCACAACCAGATATGGCAACAGTATTCAATGCACAAAATGGTGCAGCTTGGAGCAATTTCATTAATTTGAAATCTTTGAAAATTTTTATTGTAATATATCTGCTTTGTAGAATGTGAAGGAGGATTGTCATGCCTTGATTCACTTTTTAGTTTTCAGGTTAACAAACACTGTGATGGGTTCAGAAAAATTCCTTTAATAAAGTGTGGGGAATAAACTAAAGAGTATTTTACTCATTCAATTGAGTCTACATTCATTACTAAACATTATCTGAAATTACATTCTTAAAAACTTTTTTTTTTTCACCTTGCCAATATATTCTCAATTTTCTTTTGATTATTCTATGATCTCAACTTTTTTTCAGGTATTCAATAACTTTAAAATAGCTTGTTTAGCTTTTGAGGTCACCTCTTTCTTGCAACCCATGATAATCTTTATATATTAGAAATGTAAATAAATAGCAATATTTATATTGACAAATACATCTGTTTACCATCTGAACTAACCTCACTTTGTATCATACTAAATGTTATAAATATTTATAATAAGTTAAGCAACCTGGTCAGTACCTGAATGGGTGACTACTTGGGAATACCAGGTGCTGTAAGTTTAAGTGTGCAGGTGATGTAATGGATAATGGCACAGAATTGTTAATTGGAGAACAGTTACAATTTCAGTTGGGTTCATTATATTCAATCAGGCACAAAATCACTTGGGAATGGTAAAAAGCCACCTCTTATTTCCCCCAACAATGTCTTGATTAGTAAGACTTGTATCACGAAAACATTATCTTGAAAAGATTTCTTGTAGTCTAAAAATATTTTCTGGCTTTAAATAATTTGCAAAAGGTTAAGCTATAGAAAATGAATCATTGAAACAGTCTAATTGGTTGCAGAGCAGTAGACAAAAATTGAAAGTAAAATGTTTTTAAATGGATACATAAAATTTAGGTACATATTTTCTCAAAAACATTTAATAAAAAGGAATAATATAGAATTTACTAGGGAAGAAAAATGATGAATTTCGGAAGTTAAGCAAAGTATTAAAAACAAAGTTTTATTGAAAACAAAGAAGGGTATTGAACTGTAATATAATATCACAATCCTATCTAGAAGTGAATGCTAAACCAGTTATTTACAAATGAAGATACTAGAGGTAACAAATTTGGTTCTACAGAAGGATACTGAAAATACAATATACCAAACATGTGAGCAGCAACAAAGTTTTAGAGAAAATAGAAGCAAAAATTGCATTCACTTATGCACAAATACCCTTAGTAAAGGTATTAATCAATCCCTTTTTCCTCTAGTTATAGGTTAAATGAGACAAATTGGTTTATATAGCCTTAGTTAGCAACTGTTCTACTGCAGAAAGTAATGGCAACCCACTGTAGGAAAATCTGCCAGTCATGTCTCTTTCAAGACCTGATCACCCAAGTGTGTATCATATGGCACTTAACTGACTGGAAGGAAAAAAAGACACTTGTACATAGCATTAGAGATACTTCAAAATTCTAGGGCATATATTGAGAAAAGAGTGCTTGGATACTGACATTCAGGGAGGACATATTGAAGGCAAGAAGGACATAAGAAATTGGCCTACCTAATGATATATTTACCATCTGAACTCACCTCAGTTCATATACTAAAGTTCAATACTAAGTATTATAAATATTTGTAATAAACAGATATCATAACCTAAAATTCACAGGGCCTATTAACATAAGTATATCCTGAGAGTATTGATATAAATTGTTACTGTCTGAATTTCTTGGATGATAAATTACTTACTCTCTTTACATGCAGACTATTGTTCTAATCTTTGTTGTGATTATCATGATATTTCAGATGTTGTGTCCTCTTGCTTTCATCAGATAACCAACAGGGAATTCTGAAGTGAACCCTTTATTTAATCTACAAGGGTTGTTTTCATTCCATTGCCCATGTCTCAGAGTATCGTGCCTGTTTTTTTTAAATTTTTTTTAAATTTTATTTTAGTTCTGCTTAGTTATTTCTTGCCTTGTTTCCACAAAGTCCAATTATGTAAGTACACACTGTCCAGCCTAGGTATTGAACTTGCTTTTACTACAGGACAATACTCTAGTGGATTAAAGTGTTGGTTTTTGAATTTGGCAACATCGTAATTGTAAGTTTATTCCCTGGGCCAAGCAGTGTATATTAGGACTTGGTGCAAACAGGGTGAGCAATAATTAAGCAACAATAATTAAAAAAAAAAAATGAATTACAGTTATCTATAGATATAGGCAGTGGAATGAGAGAAGTTTGTTCTATAGGTTAAAGTGTTCAGTTTGGAATTCCCTGTAGGTTACCTAGAACAATATACGTGACAAAAGCTGGAAGGCACAATGGTTGAAATGAGGTAACGGCAACAAAGATGCAGACAATTGTCTGCATGTCCTACTGATATTCTTGATATTTTTTTTTCTTTTATAGAATCTTATATTTTCCCTCTTCTCATTTCATGACATATTTCTTATTGTATTATTCCTAAATTATTCATGCTTGCATTTGATGTGATGTTGATATTGCTTGCAGCATCACATTTTGTATTCTTCAGTAACAATCTGGCTGCAGTAATTATGTTCTATTGATTCCCTATGCGGCTGCTATGACTGTAGCCTTACAGAGAAGAGGTGATCTAGTCGGACTTTAGTTAACTTATTTGGAGAATAAAAAGCTGCTTGTTCTTGTTGCCCAGTACCTCAAAGATAATGATTTATATCAGACTTTGTCTATCATATTATTAGACTTATTGATCAAAAACACTTTGAAATGACCATTTTAGGCATTTTCAAAGCTATTTTCTTTGGAGATGAGAATTTGCTGATATTTATCCAACTTTGTGGCTTGTAAAATCCACAATACCACTGATTTATTGTTTGGGTTGAAATATTTGTGAGCTTACATTTTGTAGCCATTATTTATTAAAATGTTAGACATCTTAAAAATTAATGTCTTTGTCAACCCTAGAACTAAAGAGTATGATCAATTTCAAGAATTGTTCTCATTCTCTTTGTTATTAACACACTATTTTAGGGCTGATTCATTCTTTGGACATCCTGAGGATGTTGCAATCTGCACAGGGATAACAAGAAACCTGCACATTTTTCAGGTTGCCCTTTTTTCTTTTTTTTTTTTCTCTCTCCTTGGTGGCAAAAAGATTTACAGTTTTGCAATCATCTATGTGGATTTGTAGACCTGATGAATGCCAAAGAATAGCACAACCAAAATATAACATAAATGAAACCGTAAAAAAAAAAGTAGTTCAAACAGCTCTTGGTATGTTAATCAATTCTCAAAATTAAAGAAAAATCTAGTCAAATAACTATTTTTGCTTCATCTACAGCTTTGTATAATAGTGGATGTGGAATTTTTTTCTTTTTTGTTTGAGTAGTGTTTTATAAGTTTCCTTTTTCAAGTTTTCTGAAAAGTTTAAATGATATTAGAATTTATATTTAAGATTTATATTTTCTTAAATGATGAAACCATTTTTTTCTATTGGAGAATGCAGTCAACAGAAATCAGACAAAACAGTAGAATAATTGTTGAATTTGTTGCATTCACTTATGCACAAATACTCTTAGGAAAGGTATTAATCTATCTTTTCTCTCCAGCTATGGGTTAAATAGCAAGACAGATTGGGTTCTGTAGCCTTGGTTAGCAAACCAGTTTACTGCAGAAAATAATGGAAATCTACTACAGGAAAATCTTTTGCCCAGTCATTTAGGCCTCTTTTGAGACATGATTGTCAAAGTGTGTATCATGTATGGCACTTAACTAACTGAATCGAATAACTAAACCTAAAACATTTGCTGTTTCTGTTATAAACCGATGAGCACCTTTTTTATGTTATTACATTTAAGTAATTTGTTTGAATGAATGGCTTACTGCCACTTCATATTGATATACTGGTTCCTGTATGATCACCAAAATTAAACTATCAAGCCTTAGATGGGTGACTGCTTGGGAATACCAGGTGCTGTAAGCTTGAATGTGTGGGTGGTGTAATGGATAATAGCTCAGAATTGTTAATCAGAGCCAAGTTTCAATTTTACCTTGGGTTCATTATATCCACTTTTACACAGATACCTTTGGGAAAGGTATGGATCTACATTTTCTTTCTCCTTCTATAGGTTATTTAATAAGATTTGTATCACTAAAACTGATCTGAAGAACAAAATTGTATACAATAGTTTTCAGCATTAAATAAACCATATGAGGTTGATATGCTGCTAAACAAAACAAAAAAAATACATGGATTTAAACATGCTACTGGATTGAGAATTAGGTCTCACCATTTTACTATTAAGTTAACTAGATGCAATCATATGTTCTATTCCAATACTTTTTCTTGTGATTCTCACCTGTGGAACTCTCTTCTGATTTCTTACTTCCCTGCCACTTATGATCTTCTTGAACCCTGTTCTTTTATTGTATTTTATCATTATTCAAGTTTTTCCTTTTTTTTCTTTCCTTTTTTTTCTTTTTCATTTTCAGTAACCCTATGTATTGCCTTGCTTTAGGGTAAAATGAAAACTGAAATATAATGTTGCATTCTAAATTAAATCTCCAATTTATTAACTACAGGTTTAAAAAGATTTATAAGCATCAAAATTTTTATGCATTCATAAACTTTTCAGATATCTGCGATTGTCAGTTGAATGAAATAAAAGTAATTAAAAACTTTCTTCAGTCAGCAGAATATTTTCCCGTATTAGTTTCCATTACTTTCTGCAGTAAACTGGTTGCCAACCAAGGCTAAAGAACCCAAGCTGTCCTGCTATTTAACCTATAGGTGGAGAAAGAAGAGATGAATTAATGTTTCCCAAGGGTATTTGCATGTAAGTGAATGCAACGAATTCAACTGGAATTCAAGGTCTGCTCTCTGATTTCTCCTTCCAAACTGATATGTTACATATGTATGTTATATCAGTATGTTACATTGGGCAAACTTCTTTTTTTTTTTTGTGTGTGTGTGTGTGTGTAATATCAGTCATTTTGGTCAAGGCTGTACTATCTATATCTTGATCTCTCATCTCCTTATTGAGTAATGGTTAACAAGCTGACTGATCATTATTACTGCACAATAAGAGAGGATTAAAAAATCTATTACTACTTAAATATTAACCATCTGATATTTGATTTTAGTCTGATAAGACCAAAAGATGGCTTGTTAATTTTAATGCCCCTAAAACTAAACTCTCTTCATTAATCATCTGAGAGACGACTCTCTGCCTTCCAACAGCATGGCTGATGCTAACGATCAAAAAAGTTACTTGTTGTTCCTTCTCGAGCTAATGTTCTCAGCTGACATGGAATGGAAAGGTTATATGGAATCCATTGCTAGGTCAGCTGCTAAGAAAGTTGGTTCACTGTCATGTGAGACAATTTTTCTCTTTAGAATTTATCATACATATCCATCAATCTACCATTTGTTCATGTTTAGAATATTGCTGCCATCTATGGTTCAGTGTTCCTGCTATTTACCTTGAGATCCTTGATAAAATCCAAAGAATCAGCAATATTATTGGTCCTGATCTAATAACTCAGCTTCAGTCACTTTCTCACTGCTGTAAGATTACCTTCTCTCTGCCTTTCCTATAAATATTTTCATGGTAATTGTTTGGATTAGATCTTCACTACATTATCTAGATGTTTTGAATTTAAGTGCAGTACTAAACTGGTGGCAAGATATCAATTTACAGTTGAGCTGGCTAGGTGTAGCTGTATGATCTATGCAAAGTTTTTTTTCTTGCATTTCTTACTTGTGGAACTCCCCTTCCAGCTCCATGCTTTCCAGTCAACTTTAATCTGCAAAAATTTAAATGAAATGTTAATCACTATTTATTATACTCCTGTTTACTCTTTCTACTCATTGTTTGCTCCTAATTATTCCACATCCTGCAACCCCTTGTGATTTAGTGGCTTTACGGCCTTTCATGGGTGATATGATTTAAAAAAAAAAAAAAATTAATAAGATCTTTCATAAATATGCTTTGATCAGATTGTCTGTCTTTGATTATTGATAAAATTAAAAATTAGAATGAACTGTTAATTCTTTTCAAGACAATCAGCCGTTTTATTTAAACAAACTTATGCTACTTGGATAACAATGGTTCCTGAGAAATGTGACTAGCTTTTCCTAAAGATCAAATCTAGATTTGTCCAGACAAGCCTTGTTCATTCTTTTTGACTTTAAGTGTTTTTTATACTCATTCTTTCAGTCTAATAAATTGCTCATTCTTTGCCTATGACCTTTCAATAATTTATCATGAACTAAATATTGTTTGTACTATTTCTGACTTTCAGGTATTTTGACACACAGAATTGACATTCTGTTGTTGCAAAGAGGTTTAAGAATAAAGCCAAAGAACCCTTACATTTGTAGTTATGGACTGTGGATCGTTTGTAATTCAGCTATTAACTTTAAGATTTAATCACTGGCTTTAACAAAACTACTGAATATTAATGTTTGCAAAATTCACAACTGTGAAACTGTTAAATATTCATTTTTATTGGCTAATAAGTTTTTTGTTCTTTTAATCAATTTTATGCTCTTCAAAATATTTCTAACTTAATGTTTTTTTGTTTTTTTTTTCCACAAGATTCTCTCCATTTTTGAAATTTCTAAAAATATTTTAATTTAAACTTTAAATTATCTTTTCATGAACTCCTGTCAAAACCAATAGTTTTAGCTAGAGTCTAGTCTTGAGTCTATATTAACATCTGCTTTTTTACATTAAGTCCTTTAACAGTTTGCTTATAAATTAGATGAAATCAAGTTTTACTCTTAAGTTTGGCATTTATACAGATGTGTACCACTCAAAAAATAAACACTTTTTTTTCATATTACCGTTGAATAAGCATTCCAGATCAGATTTTTCGTTTGTAAATTTTAAGAGGTTTGTCCCCCCTGTAAAAAAAAAAAATTCTTTGATATTTTTTTATTTATTTTTTTTGCTTAAAAAGATATAGATTTACAATAAATTCACAAAGAAAACTATCCCCCAATTGAAAATTAAAAAAGAAAAAAAAGTGGTATTATGTATATTGAATGTTTGTTTATTGCCAAGGTGCATGGCTGTAGAAATGCTGCATTGTCACTATGACAAATAAAAAAAAAAGATAACCCTTAAAACCATGTTACCTTTTACAATAGATTTTTTAGCAAGTTGATATTAAATAAGTACTCTAATAGGTAACATCTTAAATTTGTGAAATGAAAGGTATCATTCTAATCTATAATCCTCCCTTAATAGTACTTTTATTAAGCTCTTAATAAACTTAGCAATGAATTGTCATTATGAATTCAACTTTCAATTTGTATGTTTAATATAAAGCTTGTTCATGAATTGTATATTAAAAAGAGGTCAAATGAAATGTATAAAAGAAAATTTTTTTTAAGTAGATACATATTAATAACCATGTTCACATTATTAAATGCATTGCATTTTATATATATATATATATATAACACATATAAATGGCACATGACAAAATTTGGGCCCAGTCGAATTATTAGTTTACAAATTAGTTATTTAAGTGAAGCTACTTTGCAAATTTTCAAAACAATAGAAAAATCTGATTTTTATGTGTTGATAAAGCATTGCTTTCTGATGGGGGAGGTGGAATACTGTTCAAGACAATGGCTTGATAAGTGTTATTCAGACTCTGCTCCGACGGACACAACTGTTAAAAGGTAATATGCTGACTTTAAATGCAGTCCTGCGGACACAAATGATGTTGAGTGCTCAGGTTGCCCAAAATTGGCAGTTGTCCTAGAAAGAACCAAAAAAATCCACAAACTGATTGTAAAGTGAAGTTGTGTGAGATAGCAGAGGAGTTGAACATATCAGATGGCAGTGTATTCACCATTTTGCAGGAATATTTGTCAATGAAGAAGCTGTGTTCAAAGTGGGTGTTTGCTCACAGTTGATCAAAAACAATGCGGCGGCAATTCAGAGCATTGTTTGCAACATCTTCAATGCAACAGTTTTTGTGTAAATATGTGATAATGGATGAAACATGGATCCACCCCTTCACTCTGTAGTCAAATTGTCAATTAGCTGAGTGGACAACAGCAGGTGAAAGCCATCCAAAGTGACCAGATGCAAACATCAGCAAGTAAGGTTTTGGCTTTCGTATTTCGGGATGTGCAAGGTATTTTGTTCATTGATTACCTTGAGAAAGGAAGAACCATCAATAGCATGTATTATATAACATTATAGGTGCATTTGAAGGAAGAAATTCCCAAAGAATGGCTATAAAGAAAGTGGTCCTTCACCAAGACAACACACCATGTCACACGTCAATTGCATCTATGGCAAAAAATACATAATTTGCACTTCGAATTGCTTCCGCATCCATCCTGTTCTTCAGATCTGGCCCCCAGCGACTACTTCAGGGAAAGATTTGGCTCCAATGAAGAAGTTATATTGGAAACTGAGGTGTATTTTGAGGTTAAAGACAAATTCTACAAAAAAGGCATTGAATTGTTAGAAGCATTGAAATTAGTGTATCACCCTAGGAGATTGTTGATGAATAAAATTGAATTTTGCATAAAAGTTGTTTTATTAGTTAGGCCTGGGATTTATTGAGTGATGTTATATATAATGATTAATACAAATAAAAAAAAAAAATTGTCATTTAGTTATATTCAACAACTATACTTCAGTTTCAGAGACGAACCATTGTGTAATCATTTGGTCCACTGAAGTTGTCTCAACAATTCTGTTGAATTTCATATTGAGTTAAAAAAAATTTCTGCATTTCTATAAAAACATTAACCTAAGTTAATGTTTATATATATATATATATATATATGTGTGTGTGTGTGTGTGCCTGTGCACATGTAAGATTTTTTTTTTTTTATCAGGAATTCTATATGGCCTAGTGGTTAAAGTACTCCTAGGAGACACAGTTTTGAATCCTGTCAGAGGTTGCATAATTTTTTTTCTGGTAGATGTAAATAAATATACTGTTTAATAATAAAAACAAATCATCTACTCAAATATGAGTATCCATTTAAAATAAAATATATATATATATATATATATATATATATATATATAGTGATTTTTCTAAGTATAGCTTAGATCTGGCGCAAGACTGAAAGTACGTGGCACCCAGTGAGGATCAAACTCACTACTCAGTTGTAATTGATCAAGTGAGTTGTAATGATTAGCAAGCTTGTCTAACTTGATCAATTGACTGAGTAGTGAGTTAAATGATATTAATGAAAATGACATTTGTTTGGTAGTTATCTGCATGTTCACTTGAATGTTTTTACAACTTGTGTTCATGTAAAATTTGTCCCCAATCAACATATACTTACATAAAACTATATTTGTTTTTTTTTTTTTTCAGTTAGGCTTGACATCTATTTGTTTTTCTAAGCTTCCAAAGGACATGTCATCTCTCCTTGAGTTTGAAACGCCATGAATTATACTAACGTTGCTTAATAAATGAAATGCATGTGAAGCCTGATTAAATTATGAAAATCAAACACAAAAATAAAAAATTCTTTTTCTTCATATCTCATTTGCTGATGAAATTTTAATAAAACTGAAACTTGTTAAACCTTTTCTATTTGTTCTTTGTGCTATCATATATACGCAGACTGTTCTGTCTCGCTGTTTTACAGTTTATCTGTACAGTTAGACATCTGATTGCTTCTAGCTGGGATTGAAACCTGACTGAATTGACATCAGTTGGTGATTCTACCTCTAAGCTATGGGTAGTCAGTGGAGGAAGGCAGATTTTAGTGTGTAATATACACAATAACACGTGTGTGTGTGTGTGTGTGTGTATATATATATATATATATATATATATATACACACACACATATATATATTTTATTGGAGTAGATAGACTAAACTATCGCCCGGTTCACACTCCACCCACGTCTATTGAACAGGTGAAGAGGCTTATCCCTTGTTTCCTGTTTAGGATGCGGTTTCTGGTTTTTCTCTTTTCTAATCTTCTCACTGTTTTTTTGTTTTGTTTTTTTTCAATTGGAGTAGACAGACTAAACTATCGCCCGGTTCACACTCCACCCACATCTATTGTACAGGTGAAGAGGCTCATCCCTTGTTTCCTGTTTAGGATGTGGTTTCCGGTTTTCTCTTTTCTAATCTTCTCACTCTTATGTAGCCCCCTGCACATCAGTGGCGTTACCGCCTCGCTTGGGGTGATATGATTAAAAAAAAAATATATATATATATATATATATATATATATTGTGTGAATCCTTGGGAATTTAGACCTTGTGGCGAGTACCTTTCTGATGATACAGTTGAGTTGTTTTCCAGATAGAGGAAGGTTTGAGGAATACAGTGTTATGCTCAACTGATTTTTACATACATGGCAGAAAGTACCTTTTGTACCGAAAGGCTTTATCTCTCTCTCTCTCTCTATATATATATATATATATAAATAAAATATTTATCTTTTTCATTTTTTATGTAATAATATATTTTGGTTGTAGGTCTTTGAATTATAACTTCTCTCTCATAACAAACAATTTTGACAAGTTCATGTAACTTTCAAGTAATGGTTTAGTCAAGTTGTTAGATTACTTTAGAAGTGTTTTTAACTACATTCAAAGAGATCACTTTTCATTGTATTATGACAGCTATCAGATAAATGTAACATTTTCTTACGTCAATATTTTTGTTTCCATCTAACATTGAAGATGAAAGAAAATAAGCATTTTTTTTTATATTATGCTTTCTTATTTTAAGAAAGGTAAAAAATGCAAGTCTTAATTCTAAGAATAAAAAAGACAGGTAATTTAGAGAATGTAATAGGGACATCTGATTATGTAAAAGTTTAAGGCTGAAGATTTTTCATTAAAGGATGTTCTGTGATTCTTTGAACAATTGAGATAGTAGTTAAAGACATTACTTGTGAATAATGTTATACAATGTATGGTAATAAACAAATCAAGTGTAGAAAAATATTTGGGCCAGCTTGGATATGTTTGTTGCTTTGATGTGCAGCTTTCACATAAGTTATGCAAAATCTTCTATATTCTCAGTCCCTTCAGGACATGTGCAATATTGGCTCGCCACAATTTTCTGGTTTTTGTAGCTCTTAATCAGTCTTGTCTTTATCTCTCCTAAACGTTGTTCCTCCATCCATTTACTCAAGCTCATTCATCTTCAATGTACTGTGTTCTTTCAGAATGTAGGTGATCATGGCTCTTCACAATTTCCTGTCCTTTGCAGCTTTTAATAAATGTTGTCTTTTTGTTATTTATCCTAATTATTCTACAATTCATTTAATCAAGTTTTCTAGGTAGGTTATGCATTGTTTCCTCTATCTCTTCTGCCTTCAGTCTGTCCTAGGTGTATCAAATTTTCTGAGCCTCTTTTCCTCATCTGTCTTAGAAATTTGAACTATCTTTCTGATAAGTATAAGTGTCTTTTGTTATACTTGATTAATTTTCATGTGCAACTTTCTGCTTACAACTAGAACAACCACCTGTAACTCTACTAGCAAAAGCCAGTCTTCAACTAAAGGAAGCAATGTTGTATATATGAAGGGATTGAAAATGAGTTGTATACCATGAAAAGCAAAAGAATTATTTAAATGAATACTACTCCCAATCAGCTAATTTGGAATTAGTTGTGTAATATTCTGTGTAATTCTAAAGGCTGTTTATGATCAGAGGTTGGGGGGCATTTTTATAGCTTGTCTTGGAAGTTTTCATTAATCCACTGTATTTAACAGATATAACATTTTAGAATTATCATGTTGTCTAACCTTGTTAAAAGTTCTCTTTAAAGGAATTAAAAAAAAAAAATTCCTTGAAAGATTGCAAAAGGCGCCTAAAATAATTACTTGCAGATAAAAAGGTCTAGGAGGATGGAATTCTGAAGTAGATTGAAAGATGGCATGAGTACCAAAATGGGATGGGAAAATGTTGTTCAATAAAATTAAATTTTTATTCTCATGAATTGAATGAGCATTTTAAATTTTTTTTTTTTTTTTAAAGCATAATGCCAAACCTATATTGTGCAAACTTTAGAAAATGTATGTTTTTCTAAATCATGTTACATGAATATTAAGTCTGCCCTGTGATAATTATGCTGCTAACATATTTCTCATTTGTGAAACTCCCATCCTTTTGCTTGCTTCCCTGATAGTTACAATCTCCAAAAGCTTAAATTCAATGTCAGTTACCATCTTCTATCAACTTGATTCTCATTCATCACTTAACCTTTCTTTGACATTACCTTGTGCCTTGTTTTTTCTCTCACTGTAGCCTCATGTGCACTGGTAGTGGTCCTACCTTACTTGGGGTGAAATGATTATAAGAAAAAAAGTGCTTTCAAAAAGATTCTAAAGTAAAATATTGGGATTTTATTTCATCTGTTAATTATTACTCCCCCCAAAGAAATCCTTTTAATATGCCAAAATGACATTTTATAAAAAACAAGAAATTCTAAAAATGTTACTACTCAGAAAAAAATGAATGTTTATAAATGGCACTGTAAATCAGTTATAACTTACTTTGAAAATGATTACTTGTTTGTCCAAATTAAATTACTTTAACATCCTGATATCAACATGTGGTCAGTTAATTTGAAAAAACAAAAAAAACTTGTACAAGAGCTTTGAAGATTCTCTGCTTGGCTATAGTTTCAATGTCACTCTAAGTCTGTGTTAAAAGTTCATGTCTGTTTGGCTTTTATGCTCACATTATTTACATATTTTGAACTGTTGGTCTCATCTGTATTACCATATTCACAGTTTTGGCCATTGTATGCTTTGACATTCTTTAAGTGATTGGAATTTCAAACCATGAATCATGCCTCTTCTGGATGTCTTAGTTATCTGCCTTTAACTCAATTCTTTTTTTGTTCATCACTGCTGTAGCCAGGTATTAAACTCAAATTTTTGGGTCAAGTCACTGGCTTTAACCAATGTTTTTAACTACATAATGTAAATAATTACAGTATTTCATCTCAGAAGTATAGATAAATATTGGCTTTTATGTCTTGAAAAAAAAAATTGATATTTTAGATTGAGGATGATATACTGGTTGTAAGTTAGTTTGTAATTAATTTTACAATCTTATATTTCTTTAGGCATTATTGTATTTTTTATAATTTTTATGTTTCTTTACATTTGATACTATTTGTATATTTCTACACAGTTTTGTTTTCTATTTGTTACATTTGTTTAGTTTAAGTCAAATATTGTATACAACAGGACAGTTGGTTTAATATTTGCTGGACATAAAAAAAAATAATTTACTTAAATATACCAAAATACCTTGATAATTTTCTTATTTTTTATTTTTATTTTAAGATCTGATTTTCCATCCATATATGCAGCAATTTCTGCATTTCATGGATGGGCCCACTCCATTGCTTCATTATAACTGTTGATTGCATAAGTGAAGAACCTTTTACAAATTCCTCATCTGTCCTTCAAAATCGTCAATATAGTAAGAATATAACTTCAAAGCACATTCACTTTCTGTCCTTTTTTATACTCGTCGTTCACCATCATTTTTGTGTTGATTAATAGCCTTTCTTTCCTTCTTGGCAGGTTGAGTAGTAGACAGTCAATTTCCTCTTGGGTTATTGTGGGGTTATTACAGAAAAAATTCACAGGCACAAATGGATTCTAGTTGAAAGTGTATTGTACCAAGGCTGGGAAGGGATGCTAGAATTGCCAGAACTTGGAGTGGAAGTTATCATACACTGTGTTGTGAAACACTTGCACTAACAGACGTACCAATTTACTGTTCTAAATTCACTACAATTAGTATTTTTTTATTTTTTATTTTTAAATCTTTTCACCCACCAAGGAAGGTGGGATCACCTCTAGGGTTCAGAGGCTTTCAGTGAGAGAAAAGATTGGGTACAGGGGTTATTGAAGAAAGAATATAAGATAAACAGGATTCAAAAAGATGGCAAGTGATGTGGCATTTAAACTTTTAGAGATTGTAGTGATCAGGAAAGCAAGTAAATGGAACGGAGAGTATTGGAGTAGAATTGACGGTTAAATTTAACCATTGTTAGATTTACAGGTTGTAAGGTTCAAGTACAAAAATTCTTTCAAGTAAGATTTATTACAATTTGATCATCAGTTTTATTTAAAAAATTGATTTTGATAAATCATTACTTAGACTGTCATATTGCATTGTAAGGTCGAACCTGGTTAGTACCTAGATGGGAATGCCAGGTTCTGTAATATCAGATGTGTGATAGATAATGGCTCAGAATGAGAAATTGGAGATGTGATTTTAAAATCAAGTTTATTACGTTCATTTATGAGCAAAATTATAAATATATACACCCAAGAATTTCTATATTTTATGATCTAATAAATAGCCAAAGGGTAATTGTTAACATTTTCTATGTTAGGTTTGACTGTTATAGTTGCTCTGATAAATCCAAATGTCTTAACTAATTAGATTTACTGTTAACTTGTCATAAGTGATATGTAACCAGTTTGACAGTTTGCTTTAAGGTAAGCAGAGATATTTCAGATATCTACATACAACTCTTATCATCTTCAACATACCCCCCCCCCCCACCACACTTTGAAAAAAAAAAAGTGAGCCGGAATAATGTAAGCTTTCTTTCATTACATGGAAAATTATTTCCATTTGTTTTTTATTTGTTTTGTTTTTTTATTTTTTTTAAATATAAAAATAAATTTGTTTGCAAGGTTTTCAAATATATTTTGGACAATTTGATAGGGTTGTGATATATTGTGATTTCTAAAGAAACATTTTTAAGCAGTATAAGATCTATTTAGAATGTATTTTGCTATTTTGAATGTATTGAAACTGATTGCACAATCAGAATTATAAATTGGTAACCAATTATGACTTATTTTTTCAAAGCTAAAATCTTCATATAAGTTTTTTAAACAAGATTAAGAATGTAAAAAGGCAGCTGATGGTAATCCTGGAAGATGTTGTAGACATTATGAAAAGTGGAAGGGATGTTTAGATAAATGTGAACTTTGAAAGGTACCAAGATGCTATAATCCAAGGAAGAGTAATTTTTGTTATATTGATTTCTAGCCTGACCTTTGGGGGGGGGGGGTTATGGCTGCTATAACAAATCTGAATTACTTGCCCTTGATTTTATTTTTGCTATGGTTATTTGAGAAAATCTATTCTGCAAGAATAGAGGAGACAGTTTCTTTGGGAGTCTTGAATTTTTTATCCTCACCTATAGTATTAAACTTGACCTCTTCCTGATTGCTGTTGAATACATTCTTGTCTATGGTTTGACCACTTGCACTCTGACATTATCAATGGAGAAACACTAGTACCCATACTAGAATGTTTTGGTCTGCCCTTAACATCTTGTGGCATTAAGACTCATCATACAAGGAGCTGTATAACAAAATCTCCTCCCCAAAACCATGTGGAAGCATAGATTAAATAGATTACCATAAAGAACTTGTTGCTGATGTACTACTGTGGCAATTAACTCATGGTAAATGTAGAAGTGATTGATCAATAAAAACTTTTGTCAAGCAACTCTTAGGAAATACATAATGCAATATTGATAAGATTGGTCATCATGAGCAACAGTGGGATGGATTGCCATTGTCAATGAATATTAAGCAAGCTCAAAATAGATGTATCCTTCCTTTTACAAGGATATATCAAGAAAAATCTCCTATCCCACATGATCTATTTGTATTTAAGTACATTCATAGAGCAACAAAATTAAGTTTCACCTTAATGTTAATTTATATATGCAGATAATGTTAATTTTTATTAATTTTGTTTTCATACAAATTGCTGGATTTAAGTGTAAATTGTACTAATCTCTTAAGTGGGAAAGGTATACTTACCTTAAAAATCAGTATTTGCAATATAGGGGTGCAGTTACCAAAATCAGACATGATGAAAACTAAAGTACTTTTAAATAAATTTCTTGATACCAGCACCTTGTCTGGAAATTTTGTATTTTCATATGCCTGTACTAAAATATTTTAGAAGTATTTTAATGAAATGTCTGTATTTTTAATTGGTTGTAATTTCATGTTCTGTCTTATGGGAATGAGTTATGCAGCTGATATGTGGGTAAGGTAGTAAATACCAAACCCATGGGTAATATTAGTTTTGTTCTGAAATTTCAGTATGGACCTGTGCACTAAAATGCTGGTAGTAAATCTTAAATTAAAAATGAAAACAGTTTTGGATGTGTATCTTTCTTTTACCACTGTCATTGGTAAAATGTTACTATTTTTTAATTGTTTCTTGTAATGATTGTGATCAGAAGAGTTCTTAAAACTGCTTAAAATATACCACTGTGCCTCCCACATTATGGTATATTTGTTTCCTTTCATCCAGTTTTACTTCTCCAAGGAAAACTTTTTTTTTTACTGTGATTGGTAGATGTAAAAATATTTATGGTCAAGTCTCTGGTTGCAACATATTGTCTCGAATTGTCTTGATCCCTCATAGTTGTTTTGAGTTCATACAGATTTTTAATAAGTTTTGTATAAGTGTGAATATGAATATCTTAACTTAATAACTCCTGTAGATGCTTTCCATGAAATGGCTTTTGATATAATTTCCTCTGAGTATAATAATCATTGTTCAACAAACTTCATCCTTCTTGAATACTCTCTTCATTACCAGTATTTGCTTTCTTTAGAAAAAAGATGGATGAGAATCAAGTAGATAAAAGATGGCAATTGATGTTGCATTTAAACTTTTGGAGATTGTAGCTATCAGGGAAGCAAACAAATGAAAGTAAGTTCCACAAATGTGAAGTGCAAGAAAAGTAACTATGGAGTAGAAGAGGTGGTTACATTTAATTATTTTGACAGTGAATTGATGCCAATCTAGTAGCATGAATAAATACATGTGATCAGGGTACAAGGGAGGAAAAAAGGCTTGTTAGAGCAGTTACCATGAAAATAGTATTCAATGCATGAATGGTAAATTTATAAATGTGCAAAATGTTTTCTAAGGAAAAACTTCCTGGCCTAACATAGTGAACTACTGACTGTATAAATTTTGGTGCCCTACTAGATTGATAACTGGGTCTCATCATTTTATTGCTGAAATAGAACATATGGTTACAGTTGGCTATTTTAATAGTTTCTTTATTTGCATTTCTTGCCTGTGGAACTCTCTTCTGGTTTTTTGCTTCTCTGCCAACTACGATCTCCAAAACTTCAAATACAACGTCAATCACTTATTTTCTGCTTTTCTGTTCTTTTACTTTTTTTTTTTTCTTCCTCCTCACTAAAGTCTTCATTCATTTTTCACTCACAAATTCATTGTGTCTTAATGACATTATCTCTTTACTTGTGGTGAAATGATAAAAAAAAAAGTTACAATTAAAAAAAAAAAATCATTTTTCAATAAAATTTCAGACAAACAAAACTTTGGGCTTAACAGCATCATATTACATGGAATTTGGTTTTATTAGTAGAAGTCAGGTTTAGATTGATATCTCCAGTATCAAATTATAAATCTGAGAAAATATTAGTCTAAGACTATTATATTTGTTTTAATTAATCAGTTCAAGTTTATATATTAGTTAAGTTTTTGTCATCAGCTTATATAACAGGTTTTTTTATAAAAACCTTGTAAACTGAAAGGTTAAGGTAGCATATGTCAGTTCAAAGTTTAATTCCAGCATTTAATTGTTTATCAAGAAATTTTAATTTATAACATGGGACTCATTTTAGAGTAAAACATTTTTAAATAAGTTGTTAACTTTGTGGATTTAATGAAGTCACTAAGATGCGAAGGGTTACCAAGTGTAAAAGAATAGGAGAAAAATAAACCATTATTAAGGAAGAGACAATAAAAGAACAGGAGTTCAGGGAGAAGAGGGGTACAATAAAAGGGGGATTGACATTGTATTTAAGTTTTTGAAGATAACAATTGACTGTAAAACAAGCCAGGAAAAAAAAAAAATTCACAAATGAGAAGTGCCAGAAAAGAAACTGTTAGCATAGAGCTTAGGGTGACATTTAGCCATTTCAACAGTAAAATGACTTTGTTGCTAATCTAGTCAGTCAGTTAAATGCCATATGTGATGCACCCTTTGTTAATCATGTCTTCAGAGACATGACTGACTGGGCAGAAGATTTTCTCACCGTAGGTTGCTATTACTTTCTGCGATAGACTGGTTGCCAACCAAGACTATAGAACCCAGTCTGTTCTGCTATTTAACTCATAGCTGAAGAAAGAAAAAGCAGATTGATACCTTTCCCAAGGTTTTTTTGCATAAGTGAATGCAACAAATTCAACTGGAATTCACTTGGCTCTACTGTGCTTAAAATCATATAGTCTAGGTACCAAAGAGGAAAGTTTATTAAAACAATTACCATGAAAACATTTATAGAAAATGTTCAAGGAAGCTGCATTATGGTAATGGGGGTGTAATGTGACTGATGCCATGTCAGGACCAATAACATTACAGATTTTTCTTTGAATTTTATCAAGTCTCTTAATGCATAGAAGTACCAGACCAGATGTTGCAGCAATAATCAAAAACTGGAAGAAGGGTAGACTTATAAAGGTGTAAGATTCTGGAGATAGAAATTATATATTATATGACACAATGAACCAAATTCCCTAACAGCAGACCTAGTAATTGATTCAATATAACCTTTGTTTCATAGTTGTCTATATTTTGAGATGTATTATTGTAATTATTTACATTAGGACTGTTCTCCTCTTTGTTGCCATATTCATAATGTTTCGACCATTTTTGGGACTTACAACCCTAATGTCTTATTACTGATACATTGTTTACAAGTCTAAAAATTTCATGCACTGATGTTCGTAAGGGCACATGGTCCAGTGGATAAAATCGTTGGTTGAAGTCAGTGAGTTCATTACCAGTTGTGAGTTTACCAGCAGTCAGTCAGTTAAGTGCCATACGTGATACATGCTTGGGTGATCATGTCTCGAAAGAGACATGACTGTCTGGGCAGAAGATATCCCGCAGTAGGTTGCCATTGCTTTCTACGGTAGACTAGTTGCCATCCAAGGCTATAGAACCCAATCTGTCCAGTTATTTAACTCATAACTGGAGGAAAGTGACGGATTAATACCTTTCCCAAGGATATTTGCACGTAAGTGAATACAAGGAATTTCACTGGAATTCGAACTCGGCTCCCCGATTTCTCGGCCCAAGCTGATATCCACTGCACCACAACACACATCCAGCAGTAGTGAACAAGAAACCTAAATTTGAATTAAATGTAACTCCTGGAATGAGAACAATCTATTGCAGGGAATGAAATAAAGGGTTCACTTCAAAATTCCAATCACCTGAAGAAGATAGAAGTCTGCAATGGCTGAAATGTTGTTCATTTCATATTAGTGGAAAACTTTAACAAAGAATAGCTCTTCTCGAGTTAAGTGTCAGCCATGCTGATGGAAAGTAAAATGGGTTCCCTTTGGCAATTAAGAGAGTAGTTTTTTTTTTTTTGTTGATGTTAAAATTTTTTGCATCTGTTAACAAATTGTTAATAATTTCTTAGGTTGGCTGCCAATTTGACCATACCAAACCATTTCGACTTAATTATTTTCTATTTACTTAATGTTATCAGTTGATATCAATACAAAACGATATGGAAAGATTAGCCATTCAAGAAAAATTTCAATTTTTGATTTAATAAGATTGAGTCAGATCAAAAGTTCATCCAGAAATACCATAACCTTTCAACTTTTGAAAATCAGCATGCTAAATCATGTTAAACAGCTATTTAACAGACAACTCAAAGAAATATCAATAAATACACTAGCATGATCTGAATTGCCAAAAAGACTGTTCTGATGCTCAACAAAAGCTATGACCAGGTATAAGGAACAAAATAAAGGAGGTTGATCAGAATTATTAAAGAAACAAGGAAATCCCTGATTTGACTGAAAAAGAGAGGAATAGAAAAATTGTCTGAATAAGGTATCATCAGTTTTAGTAGAATGATTAAGCCATTTCACATGAGGAGCATTAAAATGACAAAACCCAAATGTTTTGCAGATGAATAGCCATTTCTATACAGTGAGATATTTTGTCTAATATCCTGAGGTGTCTGGATCTATAATACAATAATCAAATGAAAAGATTTAATGAAATTATAGGGTCTGTGTGTCCATCACTTGCCAGAGACACCTCATTATAAATAAGGGTACAGGCCTAATCAACTTTCTAAAACAATTTAAAATTTACACAGATTGTTTTGAAATTCTAAAGAGTAAATTTATTGAATAAAATCGCCATTGGCTTCAACCTCTATCTCCACACAACTTTGAAATCTCTTGCATCTCATCTGAATGGTTTCCTTGTTTAAGTTGATGAATACTGTCATAATCCTTGCCTTCTGTTTGTCTTTAATGTTACAAGAGGTTTTGGTGATCTCTTGCTCAACTGCAGCTCACACATAAGCGAGAGGGTTGTAGTCTGGGGAGTTAAGTGGCCAGATGTAAGGGGTCACACAGTTGCAGAAACTGGATTCTACTGCTTGTGTGGCATGGTGCAGGTCTTTTTTGCCAGACATAGGGTCTTCCAGCAGCCACTCTCTTGACCAAGGGAAGCACTCTACCACCTTAAGGCACTTGGAGTACCATAAGTGTTGAGTCTAAGGCCTGGTGGGAAAATGAATTGAGGCATAACATCACTATCAATAGTGATCACTCCAAACCCCATGATGTTGACTGGATATATCATCTAACTCTTTCTGAATCTTCTGCACTAACCTCAGATTGACACCCAAACACTCTCTAATGTTCATATTGGAGCTTTCACCATGATTGCCAGAAATTTGGAAACATCATACTGTACTGCTTGTCAGAGTGAATTGAAGGCATGGTGTTTTTTTTTTTTTTTTTTCTCACAGACATTGCCCAATTGACCCTACTATACTTTGCAGTCAGCAAAATCAAAAATAACCAATATGCATGTGTGAAATTAAAAAATATATATAATCGTGACAATTTACTTGTCATACCCTGTGTATACAGATGAAAATTAGACAAGCTGTGGAGGACACAGTGACACAATTTAATGTCTAATAAATGAAAATGAGTGAGTTAAGTTTTTGCCTTGATGAAGTTCCTCTGAGAATGAAAAGTGTTGGCTAAGTTTCCCTTTTGCATTTTATTCATATTGTCCTTTCATAGATATACTCTGAAGTTTTATACACACACACACACACACTTTTCAAATGTTATTATAGCTGATACTTATTTTTATTAGATGGTCTGTTTGTATTATTTCAAAGTGTATTGTGGTGTGCTGGATATCAGCCCAGAATGAGAAATCGGAGAACAGTTTGAATTTTAGTTGAATTTGTTGCCTTCACTTACACACAAATACCTTTTGGGAAAAATATTAATCCATTTTTTATCCCTCGAGCTATGGGTTTAATAGCACAACAGATAGTTTTAATTGGCAACCAGTCTTCTACAGAAATAAATGGCAACCTACTGTGGGAAAATCTTCTGACTAGTCAGTGTTTGGTTTGAGACATGATTGCCCAAATATGTATCACTTATGGCACTTAACTGATTGAATGATATTGCATCTGTTTGCCTGCCCTGTGCAGTTGAAAAACATCAATAAAGAAGCTGTGCTCTCCAGCAGCATTTGAACCTGCACCTTTTCTTTTTGTAGAAGAAACCATCATTTATCCATTATATTTGAAGTAATAAAACATGTTGAATTAAAGATAAATTATTTATCTATAATATATATATATATATATATATAGATACGTGTGTGTGGATGACTATAACTTTAGAGCTCTGTTATATTACATTGAATGCTGTTTTAACACCAGAAAAATATTTATGTGCTTCTATATCCATATGTATATTATATTTATTGATATCCATACCTCTCTCTCTCTCTATATATATATATATAAAAAAACATAAAATGAGAAAAACAGCAGTTAATTGCTGAAACCTCATGAAGAGCGGATGGAACAATTACAAAAACGTTAATCTGAGGAATTTTGTAGTTGAGATTCTGAATATATCAATCAGCTAAGTGACAAATTAGATTTCACAAACACATATGACATTCTGTAATCTTGAAATGGGTTGCCATTATTACAAGTTTTGCTTGAGCTATTATTAATCTTTTTGGTATTAGTTTGATCTTTGAGGTATTACATTCTAAGGTTTTTCTTTCTTTCTCAGATATCCAATTTGTACGGAAAAAAATATTAACTGTAGGAGAACCAAAAAAAGTCCATTTTCTTTATGAACTCTATCTGAGGAAGGTTGTATAAGGGATCTAACAAAATATTCATAATATGAATTTGTGTGAAAATGGAGAAAATGTTTTTGTAAGTCAAATATGAAAATTTTGTTCAAACTGAAATGATTTGAAAAAGACTAAAAAATTACAAGTGAGAAAATTCAGCATCAAATGTCAAGATTTAATGTTTTTGCAATGTATCAATAAGTGCCACGTGGGATACATGCTTAGCCGGTCATGTCTCTTTCACTCCATGACTGACTAGGCAGAAGATTCTCCTGCAGTAGATTGCCATTTCTTTCTGTGGTAGACTGGTTACCAACCAAGGCTATAGAACTCTGTCCTGCTATTCAACTCCTAGATGGAGGAAGAAGAGATGAATAAATACTTTTCCCAAGGATATTTGCACATAAGTGAATGCAACAAATTCAACTTTCTCTGATTTCTCATTCCAAGACAATGACAAAATCCAATGAAGAATCTGCAATGTGATTGATCCCGATCTGGTAGCTCAGCTCCAGTCACTTTCTCAATGATGTAATGTGGCTTCCCTCTGTCTCTTCTACAAATATTTTCACAGTTTCTGCTCCTGACAAGCTTAGCTCCCTTCTTCCCCTGCTGTATGAATTTACTCAAGCTACTGGACTAGCAACTAGCTCTAACTTTTTTACAGTGAAACCAATAAAATGTAACTTCAATTTCTAGTCTAGCAGCTTCTTTTCTCGCACTTCCTGCCTGTGGAATTATTTTATGTATACTTGCTTTTCTGACAGCCACATTCCCCAAGAATTTAAATGCAAGGTCAATTACCATCTCTTACCTCCTTGACTTCCATCCTTTCCTTCATGTTTCCCTATCCACTCTCTCATCAGCTTTCTTTAAACCAGCGTTCTGATCCTTCTCTTAGCCATTTTCTGTCACCCCTATAACTTGTTCTTCTTTCTCATCACTCTCCCCTTATGTAACCCCTTGCACACCAGTGTCAGAACTGCCTTGGTTGGAGTAAAATAATTATATTAAAAAAAAAAAAAAACGACGAAAACTATTCATTGCACTAGAATGCACATCCTTAAAAAACTCTCTTGGAAATTATTGATAATATTCTTAATGGGTACTCTGAACTTGATCTTGTATCAAAACATTAGGAAAATTTTTTTTTTTTAAAATCAAAAGTAAATTTTGTTCTAACATCTTTAACTGTTAAATTTCATGAAAATCAAGTCTGAAATGAGTAGTTTTTTGTTTTTTGAGAGCTGATTCAGATAAACTGGGTTATCTATAAATTAAAAGCTAGAATCAATATTTTTGATTCTAGCTTTTTTTATTAAATTGATTTTCCAAAAGACATGATGCCTAAGTTTGTAGCAAGTTTAGTAAAGCATGATTCAGTCTACAGGGTGATCAAAAAAGTAACTCTCTATTTTGTGTATGTTGGACTCATCTTTACAAGATGGGAGAGTCTACTGTACAGTTAGTTTTCAATCACTCTGTATGTAATGTTTTGTGGAAAATGCTGTGTATTTGTTATACCTAGAAATGAGAGTAATAAAATGTTTTTTTGTGTTTAAGTGCTTGATTAATGAAATAATG